>VDFB02026320.1:4577086-4917285 GCA_007258455.2 Sequoia sempervirens
TATCTCCTCCACTCTAACCTCCTCCATCTCCACCTCCATCTACTCCCCCTCCTCATGGATGGGTGGCATCTGCTAGGGAACCCTCTGTGTTGCTCTCGAAGGTAATCCTGCTCTCCCCCATTGACCTCTACCATCTCTTCCTTGACCTATGTCCCCTCAACCTCTATCACCTTAGCCTCTACCTCCATCACCACCATCACCATCTCCATATTCATTTCCATCACCTCCTCTCCCTCGGCCTCTACCTCGGGTAGGTGCAAGAAGTTAGGTCCACAAAATGTTTAGAAAGTGGAAGTGTTTTTCCTGATTTTTTAGAATTTGTCATAGTTGGACTTAAAATTTGAAGCACTTACATATTGAATCTTAAAAAAGTATAGTAATATGAAATTTAGTATTTTGAGTCTAGTTTCCAAATATGTAATTTATTCTAATACCCAAATGACACAAAATAATTTTTAATACACATGTATAGAAACCACTTTTTAAAAGTCACTTTTTTAGGACCATGCCATGCACATGTACAAACAACATAATTTGACACAAATAAAAGTATTTTTCTAATTACTTTTGGGGAAAGATGTATATTATAATGAATATTGATGAGGATATTTTTTTATAATTTTTTTCATAATATATTTTTTTTATTTTTTTAAATTTTTTATTGGCCCCAATTTCTGGTTTTTAAAACCCTCGTGTACGAACACCATAACTTGACCTAAACTTAAACTTATATTTTTTTGAATTTTATTTTTTCATTGTGTAAATAATTGTTTATAGATTGATGTCATATAATTTTTTTAACAAGAAAATTAACAAATTAAAAGTTATTAACAAAATACGAAAAACTTTACATTTTGAGTTTATGGACCTGTTTCCTCATAAATTAATTAAAAAATAGACAAAATAATCAAATGATAAAAGTATTACATATTTGAAAAATAGACATTGTCATATATAATGGGTTTTAATTTCATAAAATAATTTTTAAAAATACCTCATTAGCTATATTGCCAAAGTTAGTTTTTTCTCTTGAAATTGTCATGACCTTGTACTTCTAGGTCTAAACCTAAGTGTTGGGTTACCATGCCAATTCTGAGCCTAAATCTAAATGAAAAACATGTCTTGTGAGTTTCAAACCTTTTGGAACAAGTATCCAATTCAAAATGGGTACCTATTTTTAAAAATGAATGGGTATTTGTTTTAAAGCTGAAAAATGACACTTCCCCTGAATGTAGACCCAACTTCTTGCACTTACCCTCTCGTAGTCTACCTCGTTGGGCCCTACCCATCCTCTCTACAAGTACTCATTGGTTGAGATCAATGAATGGAGTGGGTCTATGTGTTTCCCACCATGCGTTGTACTCCTGAGTAGTGCCAACATCGACCACATTGGCCATTGCTCCCCACTGAACCGGCTGCAAACTTGCAATCTCCTACAAAGCTACCTAGACATTGATCATCAATCCCCACTATGTGACCTCCCGAGCTGATCTAGCAAACTGCAACTCCTGTCGGCACCCACTGTCGCTCACCGAACTGTCTCCGTACCCTCTCTAGTAGGTGCCTCTAAATGATGTGTTACATTTGAATCGTCCAACTGATCGAATATCTGGTATGTCTATAGTATGGTAGGTGCTTAGCGTCATCATCCCAACCAAGACAGTATTTGTATGGTCTCCATGTGAAACCATCCATTAGATTGATCACATGCCTCCAGTATTTGACATCCCCCACCCTAATCTATGTCACTACTGCTCCATAGATATAAACACACAAGAGTCCTAGACCTAGATATCTATCCATTGGAGGTCAGAAAACTTCCCATACCATTAGAAGTTTCATGCCATAGCTAATGCTCTAACTGTCTCTGTATGCTACATCATGTAGCTGAAAGTATAACATAGCTAATAGAAAAGGTCCCCAATCATACACAGTTGCCTCCATCATCCCCTCCTGAATCTCTCCCCACCCCACCAGAAATCCATGTCCACAATTGTCTGGACAAACCACTCCCCCGATCACTATGTAGAGTACCACCACAAACCTATGGTACCTATCAGCCAAAGTATCCCAATGGATCTCATAGTCCTCTACTCCAAGCTCTACTAGGGAGTCGGTCTCAAAAACCCATCGAATCGTGGCCAATCCCCACCCAGTGTCATAGATCACCCTCTCTTTATGGATGAGAAGTCATAGGATTCTCCACGCATCCTCTAGGGTCATAGTAGCCTCCCTTGTCGGCAAATGAAAGGAGCTTGTCTCCGAATGTCATTGCTCTGTAAGTGCTCTCAAAAGAACCCTATTGGCCCGCATCATAGGCATAAAGGTCACATGATAGAATCCCAACACCGTTTGTGTATCTCACTCCTCCATGACCAGATGATCTCTCAGAGTGAGGGATGTTGGTCGACACTCACGCGTATATAGGGTCCAGTCTCACCTACATCCATCAAAAGAAACATCATGTTGTACTCACAATGTCTAAATTAGGGCTATGTGACTTGTTGCATATCTAAAATTTTGCTAAAAATTACTTAAATTAAGGTAAAAGTACAAAGTTGTGCCACACTTTTGGTCAACTTATCAACATAAATTAATTTATGTATTTCTAACTAAAAATCAATTTTTGTCAAACATATGATCTAGTAAGATTCAATTCTTAAGTTACATGTCCCAGTTTTCCTAAAATTGTTGAAATTATATTTAACACCACTTTGAAACCAATTTATGGAAAAATTGGTTAGAGAAGATTTTTCAAAGCCTTCGTCAGTCCGAAAATTAACATTTTTTATAAAAATACCCTTTTGTAGATCCATAAATGTAGTTTTAATTTTTAATTTTTTTTTAACTATTATTTATATTTTATATTTTATTTTTACTAAAAGTAGGTTATCAACACAAAAATATTAGGTTAGTTACCATGTCAAGAAAAATACTAAAACTTATTAAAAAATTTGAAAAAATATGATGCACTAGATAAAAGAATCTATATCAAGATGGTATAGTTTGTTTTATATTTTAGATAAATAATTAATATAAAAGTTGACGTCAAATGGAAAAAAAATCGGTTTCAATACATGCACATTTTAATATTTATTTAAAAATATATATTTATCAAAATTGAAAATACAAATATCCATGCATTGAAGTTTCAAGTTATAAATACACACAAATTTTTTGAAGTAAAAATAATAAAATTTAATATATAAAGATTGACGTCTCATGTAACTTCATTTACCAACATTTTATCAACAACAAAATTGTAGTGCAAATTTATAAAACACTATCAAATATTTTTTTAATTTTTTCAAAAACTACAAACATAAAATATACTAAATTATATACAATTTATTAGTTTATATCATTTCAAAATTCAAAACATATATGCCACTTTTTAGTGATTCAAGTTTAAAAGTTGGATCAGTGTTGGCTATTTCTTTTATAAAGTGTGACATAACTTTGTACTTTTACCCATTAATTTTCCAATCAAATGCGTCATTCTATCTTTCATATGTGTCACATTGTTAGTTGCGTTGCCATTTTATACTTGCATCATTCTGTCATGTGGTTGCGTCACACCACAACAATTGTGGTGCAACTTGAAGTTGTGAGTTGCTTATTGTCCAAAACGTATCCTAAGTGATTGTGACACACTGCAACATTTGCAACGAACCGCCCTTCAGTTGCAGTGCAGAAATTGCACTGCATCTATTTTCCCTTGTTCAAGCCCTAAAATCTATACTAAAATGACAAAATAAAAAAAGAAAGGGTTGGATACATATCGCCATGCCTGAACCCTCCTTGCATCCATATGTCCATACTTGGTACCCACGGCGTGTAGCAAGTGGTACAGGCGACATTTTGCAGCAGCTTCGTAGGAAATCCTAAACTAGAGCTCTTAATCACCAATAGTAAAAGTGCACAAATGACCTATTTTCACCCCCCTAGGGCATATTTATAACTTAATTTGACCTAATGGGCCCCTATTCTCATAACTGGCCATGTCAAGTTTTTCATTTGAGCTCACATATCAAGTCCTAAATCAACTTTTAAGCCTAGCTTTTCATCGCTAATACATTCACACCTATCAAATTAGTTTATTGGTAAATTTGCCAATTTTTTTGGAATTTTTTGAAAACTCGTCAATTTTTCGAGGGGACATAATCCTACCTTTCATCCATTGGTGACTATCTTGACCCGATTTTCATGATTATTCTTTGACACAACTCTCAGAATCATATTATGCCAAAGAGGGGCAAAATGTAGACACTGAAAAATGTCCCAAGCCTACAGGCAACATTTTATCATTGGTTCGCCTTCATCCTAGCATTATTAAATAATTTTAATTATTTAATTATTCTCTAATGTCATAATTCCTCTATTAATTAAATAATTCTTAATTATTTAATTAATTCACTTTGTCATATTCTGCCTTTTTAATTAATTTGAATAAATATCAATTTTATTTAAATTAAGTCACTAACTTATCCTTTTCTATCTATAATTAAATAAATCTTATTTATTTAATTATTTTTTGTCATTTTCCTCTATAATTAAATAATTAATTATTTAACATTTGTCTCCTTCCTTTATTAAATAATCATTTTTAATTATTTAATATTTAGCATTCCACCTCTTCTTCTATAATTAAATAATATCTTTATTATTTAATTATTCATCTCACCCTTCCCTAAATTAAATAATGTTTCTTATTATTTAATTTATCCTTTTCCTAGCTAAGCCCTAAATCTCAACTACTTTCTTGAGTTTTGGTCCATTCATCCCTATCCCTGTGTCAATCAACCTTGTCCATTAATCACCATACATCATCATCTAATCTTAGTCCTTCATTTGAATTGAGATTTCTATAAAAGCAAGTCATTGTCTTCATTTGAAGGTTAACCACAATCTTTGAAGTTTTTCTATCAAGAGATCAAGCTATCAATTGTCAACATCAAGCTCATTGAGTATATTGCAAACTACATATATGAGATCAAATAAAGCAAAATGGAGAAGAGAAATGGAGGTGATTCAATTATGACATAAAGATTGAGGTTTATGGCATTATTATTGTGATTTCTATGTTCATTTGAACTTCATTGTTGGATTAGGGTCTTTATTGTTTGGATTAGATAGTTTTGTGGTTGCTATTATTGATTCATGCATACTCCCTGAATTCTAAACCCTATCTACAACTGCCATAAATTCTTCCTTGAAATTATTTGTGCCACCACCATAAATATTTATATCCCCCACCCACCTCCAAAAATAAAAGTAGAGCACTATCCCACTCCATCATATTGTAAAAAAAAGCTTAATCCACCTTCTCTTCCACCTCTAGACAAATTTACATCTATTCTTCTCATAGAGGAAGTTCCTAGTTCTACTTCTATCCTTGCTCTCACTGAGGATGCAAGTAGTGATATTCTCCCTGTTACCTATCATAATAGTGACTCACCCACCTCCTCTCTTGGGGAGCATCTGTTCAGGTCCATGAATATTTTTTGGTTGTCTACAATCTTTATAAGATTGTTGACACTTGCCTCACAAGACATTCAGGAAGACACTATCCTTGAAACTAATCCTTTAGCTCTTGCTATAGGTGAGATGCTTAATACTAACCTAACCATTCTTCCTTTGCAGGCTCATCCTACCTCCCCTTATAATCAACATTGGGAAAAAAATTATTGTTTGATGAAGACCCTTAGAAAAATACCTTCGTATCTTTAGAATCTAGGTGTTTTCTTATTTATTTTGTGATCCTTGTATATGCTTTTTTATGTTTGTTAATCTCTCATGGGGGACCCATGATACACTTTTAAGTACATGGATACATGGAAATTAAAAATATTGTGAAATTCCTCTATTTGTATCTACGTACTTCTTTTTATCGAATATTATTTTTGGAATTTTGGCAATGATACAAACTGTTAAGGAAATTAGGCCTCTTCCATGTTGACCCAAAAATTTTATTTATTTTCATGCACTTATTTCTTTGTACTTGTAGTTCCACAAGGCTTGGGGAATGATAAAATTACATCTTGGTTTTGATGATATACATAATTATGATTATTTTCACATTTATATTAACCCCAAGCCTGTGGATCCCTAAGTGTGTGTGTGTGTGTGTGTGTTTCAAGTGATGTATGTGCTTATGTGACATCCCTATATTGTATGATGTCATACCATGAGCACATTATTATTTGTTTCATGCATACAACATCCTTGTAGGTTCCTTTTTGTCTTAAGAACCTTTCTATTTCCCTCTTTTTCTTAAAAATAATTTGTATTCTTTGCATTATGCAATTATTTTAAGGGGGGGCTCTCATTGCACATAATTCACTTTTGTAATATCTAGAGCATTGCTAATATTTGCACTCTTCATGGTATTGGTACCATATGAGCCACCTAGAATAATGAGACTTGATACCCTATGGGTCCTCATATGTCCTACATCTTTTCATGGTTATCCTATAACGTAGTTTGTAGTACCTATGGTTGATCAAAAGCATTGTATGGAATCTAGCATAACACAACTTGATAGACATACTTGGTATTTGTTCTAGCTACACATCACCGACAAATACTCATTTGTATGTCTTCTTAATGTTCCTTTGCTCCTTTCTTTTATTGATTGTTTATCTTTTTATGTTCTTATGTGTGAATGTTTTCATCGTGTTTTTGTTTTATGCATAGTATATTTTATAGTTAATATAAATTTCAGCTACCATATTTGTTTGTGAAGTTTTTACATAATGTTCATATCTTGTGTAGGATATTTTGGTTGTTTTGCAAGTCTTCATTTTGGGGGCATATCCACCTCATTTAAATATTTTACATCCTCTATAGTATCCTTGGGTAAATTTAATATTTTTTTCATTTACTTTAGCACGCATATTTAGTGTAGACCACATGCATGCTAAAGTGGGGTGAAAATATAGTGTCAAAATCCCACACCCTTACAATTTCACACTACATCGAGTCCTCACTTCAACATTCTAATATAAAGTATCTTTAATAGAAAATGTTAGCACTTTGATTTTGTATCTCTAACATTTTTATGATGATCTAGGGCTTTTTAAGTCTGAATTTTCTTAGGTGGGAGTGCAAGACATGGATAATTGCATGACATGCTAGCATCCCTTGAAAATTTATGATTCTAGTGGTCATTCGAGCATTACTTTCTCTTTGTCTCACTAACAATTTAGGAAGTAATAGATTTGCATGTGATTCTAACCTACAGTCTGAATTTAAACTTACCCTTTTGGTGTTTCAAGTTTGATTTTTTTTCTCAATTACTCACTTTACATTTTTCTAAAAATCTATGTCCTTCTCAAGAAAAAATAGCAAGCTATGTAGGCATACCAAATTTCTAGATGTGATTTCTATATCGTTTCCAAGCAATATCTTCATGAGATTGTGGTAAACAATTGAAGAAAAGAAATAAAAGTCTTCTTGGGAGTTTTTAGCAAGCTTCCAAGTAATTTTGTTCTTGTGATATTGTCCCCTTTCTCCTTATTTTTATCTCTCATTTCCATATACAAAATCCTAAGTGCTAGCATAGTGTGTTTAAGATTCGTATCTCTATTTCAATTATTCTCATTTTTTAATTCAAAGCAAATTATTTCTTCAAATATATAGAAAAAACTTGGTTGTTTGTGGGGATAGAAATACCAAAATGAGGTTTGATTGAGGCAAGCCCCTCAATAACCACAAAACAATTTTCTTCCCTTTTATTGTTTGTATGGTTTTATTGGAGAAGAAACAACAACACCAGTGATATCTTTTCAGATTCTTCCTTTAGTGTTTTATTTTATTTCCTTCAAATATTTAAATAATTATTTTCTTAGTCATTTTCGTTATTTTGGGATTTGTATCTACTTTAAAATTATTCCTTTTATATTATATGTGTATAGGAGATACATCTATACTTGTCAACACTTTTTTTTGTGTCTAGTTTGAATGATGATGAAGATGAAAACAAAACTCATCCCAATTCCACAAACTTAGGTTACACAAGACTCTGTAAATGATAAACTCCCAAATTGACAATAACTTTTGTCAATTTGAATCGATTACAATTGCACTCAACAATTCATTCAAATTTGAAAATAAATAAAATATCTTTATTTCAATTTCATGAAACAACATTACAATAAATTGGACAACTCCATTGCCTCATTGTTTGTCCAACTCTTCATCTCCCTTGCACTGACATGATATTCACCTTTCGGAATCATTTCTTCCTCCACCAGATATGACTTTCCTAAATTCACAAGCCTTTGTCTCTTCCACTTCCCATGTCCATTCATCTATTCCTCTTGTGTTTTCTTTTATTATATTATATTATATTATTTTATTTTATCTTCTTGTCTTTTAACTTCTGTCCCTTCAAATACTCTCCATAGTTCATTTCTTTCCAAAAACTTTGGATCGCATCCAGATGTAGGAAAATAAAGATAAGCTGTCTATTTCCTATTAATGCATAATCATCTGAAACCAATTGACTTCAATGCACTGAAGCCACAAAATGTTGCTCAAATCTGCCCAAACAATCATGAAATTGAAAGTGAGCCAAAAACCAAAACAAAAACAATAAATTCAAACTGATTTTTTTTTTTTTTTTATGTTGATCGCCTATGGACTTAGATGCTCCTACATGAGACATGCCGAGTAAGAAAATTTGTGAGCATGGACTCACAAAGGTGGAGCTGAGTGATAGAATCACCCTTCAAGACTATGAACAAGCTCTAGCGAACTCCGTCACTGAAAGCCCAACCTTCTCTACAAAATACTTCATCTTCTTCTCCATGCCCTCATCTAGCATGTCTCCACTGTACTCACCCTTGTAACCTCCATGCTGCAATCATACTTCGATCTCATGAAGAGTCCACTTCGTCTGTTGTAATTTGCCATTACCACAACACTTTTATCTGTGCTTTCCTTCTGCTAACTCTCAAATTCCCAATGAATACGATGCATTGATTTATTCCATCCCATGGCTTTTAATAAAGCCACCCACATGCTATACACATCTTCTATTCACTATGCTTTCACCGTGATTTATTCCCCTTCCCTAGCACTAGTCAGTGCCACCCCTTTCTCTATGCATTCATTCTCTTTGTATTATGCTCAATTTTCCCAAATTTATGGGCTCGACCCCTACAATTTCGCCAACTTCTCTATGCTTTAATGTTTAAATCTACATTTGAATTTTTTAAAGGTTCCTTCTCAAACCCAACTCCACATTGACGTATATTTTCTCATACTGTATATTCTCATTACTTCCTTCTAGTGGCATGGTTTTTATCTATCCATGCCTATTCTATCCCCCTCCTTCCTCCTTGTCTGCACTGGCATTTAATCTGCCTACCTCCATATTTATTCATGACGCCCCTTTCCATTATGACCTTGTCTTGTTCCTCACATAGCCATCTCACCTTTTGCGCTGATTTTTAGTTAACCTTGGTTTTCATTTTACTCTCCCTTTGGGCCGCCCTACCTATATTCATCGCAGCATTCTACTACCTTCTATGGCACGGGTATGAGGGGATTTCTCTGCATAATTTTCTTACCCCTACGTCTCCCCTCATTCCTTCCATAGCTGTGTGTCCTCTCTCCTCAATGGCGTTCCTTTATTTCTTTAATAACTTTGCTTGAATTCACAAGCCTTTGTCTCTTCCACTTCTTCCCATGTCCATTCATTTATTCCTCTTGCGTTTTCTTTTATTATTTTATTTTATCTTCTTGTCTTTTAACTTTTGCCCCTTTGAATACTCTCCATAATGTTTCTTTCCAAAAACTGTGGATCCCATCCAGATGTAGGAAAATAAAGATAAATTACCTATTTCCTATTATAAGTAATCATTTAAAACCAATTGACTTGAATGCACCGAAGCTGCAAAATGTTTCTCAAATTTTCCTAAACGATCATGAAATCGAAATTGATCCAAAAACCAAAACGAAAACAATAAATTCAAAATAATTTTTTTGTTGATGCTAATCACCTATGGACCTAGATGCTCCTGCATCAGATGATAACACGACTTGAAGACATCCATGTGACACACTGGTGTCCTTGGTGGAGGCTTCCACTTTGAGACTCTAGGTTCTCTGTGATTATTATTTTCTTTTCTATTTGACAAAAAGTAGTAATAATTTTGCTATAATAATATATTTTTACCAGTTTGTTGTTATTAAGAATTTTAACTAGAAGTCTATAATTTTCTTTTTAGCATAAAATTTTATAAGAAATGATAATTAGAGTAGATTTAAGTGAAACTTAACTTGCTAGTTTATCATAGTGTACATAGTGAAGTTAGATCTCAAGGGAAATATCCTTTGAAGCAATTAAATTTTTCACCCTCTACAAAAACATAGCATGAAATTGTAAGGGTGTGCAATTTTTGATGTTACACTTGCAATTAACAAGAAACGCTTCAAAGAACTTTGATGAGGTCATGATTTTTTTTGTGGGAGAGCTCCAATGACTCTAGAAGGATCCTCTTGGTTGATTAGATACAACAAGGAAATGTAACAATGATGGTGGCACTGTCATTAAGATGATTTATTTGCATATTGTAGCTCTTGGAGTAATATTGGCAAGGAGAATGTTCTCCAACCTGAATGCACATTGGTGTAAGATCTTATAGAAAAAATATTTAGATGGATTTGACTCTAGTAGGATTTCATAGTGGCCAACCCCCTAAATGGTTTGCTTATGTGGAAGTTTATGATGGAATGGCCTCTTATCATTAATGATCATTTTCCTTGGTCGATTCATAATGGACAATTTGCTAATTTTCAGTTAGATCCATAAAATGGCTATGTTCCTTTGATGGATTTTGATGACCCTAGAGATTACAAAGGAATGATGGAAGACACCTAGGAAGACAAGGTAACAAACTATGTTGTGGGAAAAAATGGGACTTTGGCATTTTTTGGGAGTAGGAGGATTTCCATTCAACCCCTATAAGTGATTCAACTAAGGAAAAATTGGTGGAGTTGGGAAAAAAGGAAAATTGTTATTTCTTCAAAGGTAGATAAAATCATATGGTGTGGCACCAAGTTTAGGGTATATTTAATCAAGTTAGGTTATCAAATTTAATGTGAGAGCTATCTCTTCCTCTTGGATGATGACTTTGGGTTGGAACAATAATGTTTTTCCAAAGGTAGGAGCTTTCACATTGAGTGTGTTGCATAAAAATATTCTCATTGGGGAACAACTCTATTCAATTGTGATTTATGACTCTTCTATGTGTTTGTTATGCTTAAGCAATGAAGAAATGGTAGATTGTCTCCTTTTAAACTATTCTTATATGATAGATTGTTGGAATTGGTTATTTAGTAAGTGTAGTGTTGAAAAATGTCATCAGTGACATTTTCACACTGGTTTAGCTCCTTGTTAAATAAAGCTCGAAAGTTGCCTTGATTTAGTGTTGTAAGGTGTTTGAAACATTGACACTAGGTCTTGGGCCCTTGTAAACTAAATAAAATGTATTTAAATTGTGCCTTGTAAAGGTGTTGTAAAGTCTTGTAACACACTTTCACACTTTTCTAGGATTTTATTAAGTATTTGAGCCTAATGAACCTATTTTAAACCAAAATGTGTTTAATTAATGCCTTTTCTTGGATGTTGCAAAGTGTTGTAACACACATTCACACTTCTCTAAGGGTTTTATTTAATAATTAGGCTTTATTATGCTTTAATTGGCCTTAAATTGCATCCACAAGCCTTAATTAATGTATAATTTTGAGGATAATCCTGACACTAATCATTACCCAATCATAATTCAAGTGTTTCAGGCTTGGATGACCCAGATTTAGTGATTTGGGACTCATTCGCCACCTTGGGTGAATGAGTCCCACCTAGATTTTTGGGTCCCAAACTTGATTTCACACCTTTTTAAGAACTTTTGAATTTTGGTCCCATACATTATGCCTAATGGGACTCTTTCGCCACCATGGGTGAATGAGTCTCGTTTAGCTCAAAATTAAAATTAATTAAAAATTTTGGTGGGATTTTCTCCTCCTAGATCTGATGTCGGCTTGTAGTGTTGTAATTTCGGGAATTCTTGCATAATTAAGTATAAATACAAGGTTCTTTCACTCATTTTCACCTAAGAATTTTGTGAGAGAATTCCTAATAGTAAGTTTGAGTTCACAAGAGAATTCAAGAGCATTCAAGGGCATAATTCCTCAATAATTTCTATAGCAATTCAAGATCCATCATCATGTCAAAGGTCATCAAGCATCAAGCATCAATCATCAAGCATGTTATTGAGCTAGTGTTGTGATGTAGCATTGAAGATCCAAGATCAAGCATTGTTCTACTCCTATTGTAAAGATCAAGATCTACATCCTTCATGACCATTTCATGTTGTGGTGTAGTCACGGTTAGGAGGGTCCTTAAAGAGAACAGTCCAGATCGTGTAGCAAGATTAAACACAATGGAGAACAACTCAAAGATATGAAAAAAATGTAGATTTAGTCATTCAATATATATATGATAGAATTTAAATACAAACTGGCCGACAACATGCGAGCTTACAATTTGGGCTCTTAGACCTAATCTCACAATTACAGAATATGCTCAAGATATAACAATGAAGCTCCTTCACAAAGAATATAAACCATAAATCTTCTCTAGATCAAAAAAACTACTTTCCTAAGGATCTATTACATCAATATATATCATCTCTGGATCATAAAATTCCTCCGTGTCGACCCAAGAAGTTTCGCACTCCATGAAAGAGGTCTAATGTGTATACACAAATAGGCCAAACTTAAATGGATAGGAATCATCTGCAAATGAATGAAATGAAGTGAAAAATCCTAAGGAAGGTCAACCATGAACCACAAAACATCGAATGATGTGTCATTAGGCTCTGCAAGTCTTTTGCTTCAACTGATTGTCCAAGACTGTTAGGATGCTCTGTTTTGAGAAAATAGTTGATCTTCTGATAGCGATAACTTTATGATAATAGGCTTAGATGTTCTAGAAATTGGATATGATGTAGATGAACATGTCTAGATGCTAAGTCTAGCTCTGCAAGGTTTGAAATGAAACTATAATAGAATGCAAACCAAAATATAGAAACTTCTTATGACTAAATTGAATGAATTGAATAGGAAAATGAAAAGAAACAAACTAAAATGCAAATACTTTTTGTTGATGCAAGATTGCTTGTGAACCAAGGATGCTCCTGCATCAAACATTTGGGGTTGATTTGAAAGTGAGTCTCTCACTTTGATGGGGCTAGAGGGAAACCAAGATGGTCTACCTCAACCTGAGATATCCAAGATGAGTCTTCTGCTGGTTTGCCTTTCCACTTCACAAGATATTCTCTGTACTACCTTCCTCTAGTGATGTGTGCAATTCTACTATCCAATATGTCTTCAACCTATTTTGGTACTTGTTGTGGTAATTGTGTCTTCAAGTCTTCTTTCATGCTGTCACTGAACTCTGTTTCATGATACTGATATAGGTCTGCAATGTTGAAATTAGGTGATATACTCAATGTCTCCGATAACTCCACTTCATATGCATTTCCTGAATCAAATTTGTGGAGTATCCTACAAGGTCTAAACTTCTTCATCTTCAACTTGTTATATGTCCCAACTAGAAATATCTCTTTTCTCAATTACACCATTACTTCATCTCCCACTTCAAATTTTTTATGTATCCTCTTCTTGTTTGCTTGTTCTTTGTACTTATTGTTCATCTCCTCTAGATGTTTCTTAACTTGATTGTGGACTATCTTCATGTGATTTGCAAATTCTTTTGCTTCTGCACTTCTATTTTCTTCCATAATGATATCTCTCAACTCTGCTACTCCTCTAGGGTTTTCTCCAGTAACAATCTTAAAAAGTGTTCTTGTACTCTTGTTCACTAAATTATTGTATGCAAACTCTTCTTGTGAAAGAATCAAATCCAAACCTCCTACCTTCTCTCTAACATAACATCTCAACAAATTTCCCAAACTCCTATTTACTACCTTTGTCCGTCCATCTGTTTGTGGATGAAATGTTGAACTAAACTTCAAATCTGTCATCTTCTTCCAAAGTGTCTTCCAAAAGTATCCAACAAATTTTATATCTCTGTATGAAACTATACTCTTAGGTAATCAATGCAATCTCACAATCTCTTTAAAAATAGGTCTGCTACATGTACTGCATTAGTTTTCTTCTTATAGGGTATGAAATGAACCATCTTTGAAAATCTATCTACTACCACAAATATAGAATTGTTGTGCAGTTTTTGCACACACGCCCCATTGAAAATAGGGACCCCCTTTTTGCTTCATTCTTTGTGGCCTTTTGGTCCCTTTATTTTGGAATTTGATTTCCCTTGAACGTGCTTGAATGCTTATTTTTCTCATACAAGTGATTCCCCCTAGTAATTCATTGAAAATCCTAAGTCTGGAGACAATTTTTAGGTTTTCCTTTGATTTCGAGAATTTCCTCCCCAGGCGGAATTCCCCGATTTTCTTGAAAACCCAATGAGGAGGACTTCACATTGTACTTCGGAGATTTCCGTCCTTCATAGAATTCTGCATCCATCGGATTTTTCTGAAATTCCTTTACCTTGTCGGATCCCCAAAAGGTATCCTGGGCTATGTTGGCATTGTATTTATGCTTGATTGTACACTTTCTACAATCCACATTTAGTTGATTTTTGAGGGATTTCATGCTATTGAGTTTATTATCATTTGCTTTGCATCCGATCTGAAGAGTGAATCTTGAGTGTTCGGCGTGATTCAATGTTTGGATTTGCGAATTGCTTGATTTGGTGGTGTTTCCTAGATTTTTTGTCACTTGCTTGGGAGTCAAAGCTTGCTGCCACTCGATTGTCATCTCAGATTCTACTTCATCAATGGTATGTTTACACTGCTTTGCTTTCGATTGATGAGTGTGAATGGTTTTGTGGTGTCTTTGGCATGCTTTCAGCCTGGATTTTGCATGTTTGGGATTGTGCATTTTAAGCTAGGGTTTTCCATGGTGTTTTCCTAATTTCTTGAAGTTTTGATGGTGCATCCCCTGGTTAATTAGTCGATTTGATAACGCCAAGTGTTTTCAGATTTCACATTCAAATTTGGCCCTGCATCTGATATTGATTTAGCTTGGTACGATCTAGGGTTCTTTGGGCATGTTAGATTGCTGACCCAGCTGTATTGGAAAGCTTATTTCCCATTTGCTTTCAGTTATTACTCACTTGTATAGGTTTTGAAAGATCCATTTTTGAGTTAGCAAAACAAGTGAGTAAAATCTAGGTTAAAATGTGTGTTAATGGTAGAACTCTAGGATTTAGATTTTAGGGCCATTACCATTGTCAATCAAATCACCCTTAAGAGAGTTGAAAATCCAAGTTCAAGGGTGGATTATTTAGGGCAAATGAGATCCGACACCAAATCCCCAAATTTGTGATTATTCGATCAATTTGGGTGAAATCACAAAAATGGAAGCTTTCAGGATTTCGAGTATTTCACGGAATTCCTTCGCCTTAAGAATTCCTTGAGTTTTTGTCACCCCCTCATTTTCCTGAGGATGTGCAAAAACATGAAAATCATGCTTGCTTCACTAAATTCTTCCCCTAACAAAAATTCTCAAAAACTTGCAAAGCATGAAGAATTGTGGAAATGAATGAGTTAATGCTACATGATTTTCATATTACATGATTGAATGTGAATGATTTAAAGATGAATGATGCAATTTCCTGATTTGAGATGATTAATTTTGATAATTTTTTTTAATTTCTAAAATCCGTCAAGCCTAGAGATCTCTAAAATTCCTACCTGACTCGATTTCCCCAGAGGGGTCAAAATCCTGAACTTTTAATGAATAGTGCTTTATCATGTTTTAAAGAGATTTTAATCATTGTTCGGGCTTAGTTGACTAGAAAATATGTTGTTTATGATGCACTAACCCTGATTCTAATACTATAATGGAAATTCATTATGGTTCTTGATGGATGCAGGTTGAATCAAGTAAGGCAGTTGCTAGCAAGACTAAGAGCAAACAGATGGATCTTGGTGCTAAAGGATCTTCAATCTCAAAAGCAGAAATAATCAAATTAGACATAAAGAGCAAGGTTCCTAAGAGAAAATTGACTTGCATCTGATTGGAGATCATTGATACAAATGTAGGCAAATGGGATTATGAGGAATTGAAGGCCAGAATGGAAATGGAGGACCCTCCTCTGTTGGTGAGAAGATTAGTGAGTTTCAAATTGGCTCATGTGGTTGGATTTCCTCCCACTATGCAATGCTATGAGTTGGTTTTGGAGTGTGCCAGACACTATGAACATGACACATAGAGAGTGATCAGTCCACAAGGCAGAGTGTTGGATAGCTTCTCCCCTATTTTAGTGGCACCAACTTTTGACATGCCTAACAAATCCCATGTATTGAGTTTTGACCTTGATATCACCAAGAAGTATTATGCAGAAGACACCAAAAAGTCTTTGCAGGTTATCAATTCTTGGTTAGAGAAACCTAAGCCCCATATTTAAAAATTGTGAAAGCAATTATTCAGGTCAAAGTTTAAATCTGAGTACTATGATGCAATCACTCTTCTTAGCAAAGTGGTGGGTTTGAAGACTGCAGGGATATTTGAGAGTTGGATGTTTTACATCATAGTGATAATGGAGCAAGATGTTGATTATCATTGGTCAGGTATCATTGGTGCTATGATTCATGAACAATTGTGCAATGTACTACAAACCAAGAGCTTCACAATGACATCTTACTTGGTCTATCCTTTGGAAAGATTCCATCCTTACAAGGGGTTGAGCACTAGAGGTGTATTTGGACAAGATGTGATATATGAGGTTTATCCCTAGTTGCATTTGGGTAGTTCCAGCTATAGAAGGGTGAATGATACATTCACCATGTACATCACTAGATTGCTCCAAGGTGCAGAGCATGTAAGGATTTAAGATGCTGCTAAGGATTTGATAAGGAAGTTTGGAGCATGGTTCATACAATTTCCTACCTTTTCCTACATAAGGATATATGGTTGTCAGAGAGCTCCTTATAGACTGCCAAGATACCCAACTGATCACATTATACTCTTAGAGGTCACTAGAAAAATTTGTGACTTTGATGCCATTGTGAAGAAGGATAAGCATAAGACTGGATTTGGCAATGACTTCCCTTTGATAGTGGGTAGCAATAAGGCTTGTCCCTCTATATTCTCTACACATTCCTCTAAAGAAGAAATGAGTGCATTGGGTTTTTCATTTTACTCAAAAAGGCCTAGATTCATCAGGACAGGCGATGCACAAAAGAGAGCTAGCAAGGAATTTGGACACAAAGAAAATATTGAGTACTATTGGGCCAATTGTAAACATGAATTTGAGGTCAGAAAGAAAAGGTTCTCAAGGCTACCTATCAACTTGATCAGACTATATAACATCAAGGCCATCCCTGATCAAATTGATGATGATGGGGATGTGATACAAAACATTGACTATGGGCCAATCAAGGACAATCCAATAGGTGAGATTGACTGGTTAGAAGAAGAGAAAACAAAATTTGAACAAATCACTGCTCCTATCCTCAAATATACTAAACTGTGGATCAAGCATAAGATTTGGGGATTGGACAGTAGGGGCATGCAATACATTTATGACTTGATGGGAGACTTGGAATCCCACTCCACCTCCGAATAAAATGAACAAGATCCAAAAGGTGAAGGAAAGGTGGAATCTCCCTTCAAAATTAAAATCAAGGGTGCTCAAGCGGAAAGAGAGGAAGAAAATAAAAGAAAGCTAATAGCCAAAAAAAGGAAAAATACTTCTAAGGAAAAGAAGTCTGCTGCAGAGGAGGAACTTGATGAGAAGGAGAAGCAAGATAATCCTGTGTCCAAGAGGAGAAAAGTAACAAGATCCTCCAAGAAACAGAAGAAGATTTCCAAGGAAGAAGGTGAAACAAACCCCAAAGTGGTGAATGTGGAGAGCTCTAGAGAGAAGACACATGTATATACCAGGAGATCCAGGACCCCTTCTCCTAAGGAGAGTGCACTAAAAGAGAATGTTCCCATAGCCTCCACTATTATGGAACAAAAAAATGATATCTCTCCCCTTCCCGAGTCAAGTGATGCAGAGGATGGGTCCAAGGAGGCAGATGTTGGTGATCACTAGGATGAAGATGCAGAAGGATTTAAGGATGGTGAACTCCATAGTGATGAGGTAGAGATTGAGGGAATCCTGCAGTCCCCTTTAGTCACATATGAAGACTCACTTGTTGATGATGTAGGAGACAAGTCCTTGGAGGAAAAAGAAGTGCCCACAAAGATCCTTTCCCCAAGGCCTGAAGAAGAAGAATATGATAGAGAAAAGGATAAAACCCTAGGAAAGGATAAGGGAGATCAAGGGAAGGAAGACAAAACTAAGGAGGCACATGTGGTCCAAGATTTAGGTGTTGATTCCTCTTCCATACAACAGGGGGCATCACTCAAGGTGAACAAATGTCAGACTCTACCACTCATAGCTGGCTTGATGAGGAGTTAAGGAGTAAGCAAATAGTCATAGATGATGCTCCTCCAAATTGGGATGATTTGCTGGCCAATATTGGAAAGGGAAAAGACAAGAAGAAGGCCAAGATTATTTCTAGGATTGGTAGAGATGAGGCCAATACTAGGGTGATCCACATTTCTACCACTGCACTAGATAAAAATAAGGATGAGGTGACTCGCCAAGACTACAGTGTTTAGAGAATTAACTTGGGGCCCATCTCCATGATACAAGAATTTTAAGAATTTCAAGGATCTAGTGTTCCAATCCTAGGAAGGTTGAACAAAGAGGTGCAAACTAAACAAGAATTGTAGAAGGAAAATGAAAGGTTGAAAAGGTATTTGCAAGATCTTATGAAGCCTTTGCAGACTATCAGTCAGGTTAGCTCTTCTTCATCTGCAGGAGGTCTCCTACCCAAAGAAATGATCAATGAATTGGAAAGAATGAAGACCTCCACATAGGTCACACTTGATTGGTTGCATGGAGTGGGAACTAGAGGAGATGATGTAATCAAAGAAATCCTGTCAAAGGGTTGAGATTCCCACAGGTTTAATGGTTAAAGAATGTGCTAGCCCAGGACAAGGAAGATGTTGATCTCCTGCTGCAAAAAAACCAAAGTCATCATGGAGTACATTGAAGTGAAGTTGGTAAGTGATGGAATCCTTCCCTCTTCAAAGGTTGCAGGACCTTGGGAATGGTATGGGACCCTGTAGATCAGGCAGGGGGTGTTGAAGAAGATCCACAAGTAGGGAAAACAAATAGAGGCACCCTGGAAGATATATATATATATATATAACAAATGCATTTCATTTTTTGAAGTCATGATTGGTAGAAAGAAGTTTTCACCAAGGCATCTCATCCTAGAGTAGTTAAGAAAGTGGTGGCATCATGCTTATGCCCCAATGGATGATGGACCAATCATAGTTCACCACTTGGATGATGGGACCACATATATTTTGTTCATGGAAAAACACCAAACCCTCAAGGTGGAATGGGATAAAACTATCAAGCAAGCAAGGGAAGATATTAAATCTATTGAGAGAAAGTTTAAAATATTAATTATTCCACCTTTGGCCGAATTGGAGAGGATTTCCTTGATGGTGCAAGATAAAATTGGATGAGATAAAAACAAGGGGGAAGGAATTTAATGTAGGGCTACATCAAAATTTGTGCTTCCCCATTATTCCTTCTTCATCCTTCACATGCATTGGATTCGATTGCATTGGAGAACCCAGACCGACTTGGATGAGTTCAAACATTTAATGCAAATATTGTTTTATTTTAGAACTTTCTTTTCTGACTTGTTTTGTGGCCGACCTTCTTTTAACCCTAGGTGGTCCAACATAACATGAGATTTCTATAAGTATGGAATTTTGCCTCATTTGTAAGGGCTAGATGATTAGACTTTGAAGCAAGCTAAGTAATAGAGTAGATGCTAGTGTTAGGAGGTAGTTTCACTTTGAAGCAAGTGTTGTTACAGAACATTGAAATTGTTTCTATCATTGGATGATTCAATACAATTGAAGATATTGTGCTCTTGTTTATTTCTCTTGTGTTGACTTATCTTGCATGGTTCTTGTTGTTCTATCTTTTGAGATTGCTTGATAAATACTGAAATATTGTAGATTTGGAGTTAGATCTGATTCAATAGTGTTTATGGTTTGATGCTTGAAGTGTTTGTAGCAATCCTTGGTCCATACTTTTTTCAACTAGTTGATTGTGAGTTGCTTTGCAAAGTTATCCTGGACCATATATTCATTGTGCTTAATTCAATTGTGAATATTTTTCGTCTCAATTGCAATAGGGTTGTTTTGGATGAATATTCATGATCTAAAAATCATTAATGCCTTAGAAGATTGCACTATTTCTGTACAATTGCAGGTTCATCTGGGTTGAGCAAGAATTAGTTTTAGGGGATTGGTCCATTTCAAGTATTTCATCATCTGCATTGTTGATCTTAGGGTAGCTTTAATCTTAGGAATATTTCTTAAACCCTTATCTTTTGTTATTTCTTTAAAATATGTGTTAGATTGAGGATTTAAAGTATCAACACATTGCAAAATATGATAAGCTATAAGTTCCAACATTTGTTTATAGTAAGGTCCCTTTGTGATTACCAACATTTTCACATTTTCACTGAGTTGTTTATGCATTATCAAGACTTGACATTAGAGACCTTGGGGTTATGTCTTAAGGCTTGCTGATAGAGATTTACCTTTCAAGAGAGATAGGATACTTGTAACTTGTCTGAGTTGTTGTTGTGGAGAAAACACCATGAACAAATTGGTGCTAGAAGGATGGCCTAAATAAACAGGCTGGATCGATTTTTGTCTGCCATTTATCCTTAGAGTTTTAGAAGAAGAACCAGATCTACTCCAGAAGAAGAGGAATTTCAAAAACTACAACCTCCTACAAGCCATAAATCAACCTTTACCACCCCTACCTCCACCAATGGCTTTCCTTGCTAACAATCCATCTCCCTTGACCTTCAATAATTACAATGTCATGCCCAAGAACCCTGAACACTTTTGTTCAAAGTTCCATATTAATTATCCTAATAGAATTGTAGAGGAACATATCAGGATTTTTTGAACTTGTGTGAGGGATAGGGGAATCAATCATGAGGATGTTGCATGTAGGATCTTTCCTTATTCTTTAGGAGAAGATGCCTTTTATTGGTATAACCACTTGCATGTTAGGTCAATTCATAACTGAACTGAATTGGAGAATGCATTTTTGTAGAAGTTTAGGATTCCCATTAGTGCTAATGAGCTTTACTTGCAGTTCAACAAGGTCAAGAGAGAAGTTAATGAACCTATAGGGTCCTTTAACAATAGGTTTCATTGTGCTTATACTAGATTGTAGGCCCCTTATGTTGTTGATGATGCTACTTCCCTAGAGGTCTATTATGAAGCTTTGGATAGTCTCACAATCACTTTTATGAAGTGGAGGCCCAATCCTCCAACTAGTCTACTTGATGCATACATTGAGATTGTTAAGGTTAGTACTGATTTAAGGAAACCTTTATCTAGCCCTTTACCATCGCTAGGAACTACTGCTTACCTAGGGTAGGTCTAGGCCATCAATTAGGATCTTACCAATCATACCCCTATCATGAACCCAATACCTCAGTCACCTTTGGTCCCTCATCTAGGACCTCCTATGAATCAAGCCTCACCTATGGTCAGCTATCCTTAGAAAAATATTAATCAACCTCTCCATCCACAACCTCAGACTGGTTTCCCCACATATTTGTAGAATTTTGAGGTATTGAACCAATCACTGAGCTTTGGTGTTGCAGCAGGATACCCTCAAAACAGTGTGAACCAGATTCCATATACCAATCCAGACAAGGAAAGGTTGGATGAACTGACTGAACAAGTTAAGAGGCTAAACATGGAGGTCACATATCTGAGAAACCAGAATAGTCAAATCCAAGCTACTCAAAGGAGCATGCAATCTAATCACAATAGAGAAAATTGGGAGCCTCAACAAGGATAACACTTTGATAGAGGCCAAAATTATAATAGAGGACATAATTTTGAAAGAGGACAACCCTCTGGCCAAAACTTTGATAGAGGGAAAGATGGTGAACAAGGATTTGACAGAAGAAAACCACCTAGACAGAGTAGGACCTGGAATACGAGGCCTAACAATGGAGGTGTCCCCACCCCTTTAGATTAGCCAACTAATCAAGAGAAGCCTCCAAGTGGTGTATATCTGGTTGAGGCTATTGTATTAGGTTGGTGTAGACTCCATAAAACTAGTCAACATTTTGAGTTAGACTATCTTGAGTTCCAGACAGCTGCTTCTATCTTTCAATATGAGGTGGAGAATAATGCAAGTAACTAGGAGTTGGTACCATCTACTCCTTATGACTCATCTGTGCTAGTGCTAAATCATGCTCCTTTCCCACGAAGTGAGAAAAATGGGCCTAAAGAAGAATCAAGCTAGTCTAAGGAGGAGGCAGATCAAGTGTGCAATGGAGATGATATTACACAGTTGTTCAATGAAAATTCTGTGAATGATAATGGCCCCATGGATGAGGAAGAAACTTATGTCGAAGAGGTGCAGACATTCCAATGACCAACTAAAAAGTAGGAACTGAGAGATCTGCCAAATAGATGCCTAGAAGTTGGAGGTCTATTCACCACTTCCATTCCTCCAAAAAAATTCACCATACCTCTAGATCCTAATGCCAACAATAATCTGACCTCTCCGCATGTGCCTAAGCAATATCCATCAAATGAAGGACATGTACAAGTTGGGACATCAAAAGGAAAGAGTGTAAATACTAGTAAAGACAAGGTGGTGGAATGTCTCAAGGAGGCTCCTACTAACATGGATACAGATCAGTTAGCCACATATGTTATAGAGGAACTCAAGAAGCTAAAGGTAAGCCTTTCTTCATTTGAATTATTGAGAGTACCTATGATTAGAAATGCAGTCCTAGGAGCATACAATGTACATTCAGTAGTGCAAGATAGATCACTCGGTGGGAGTGTTAATAAAGCATCTAGTTCCCAAGTAGTAAAAGATCAAAGTTAGGCTCCTACACAACTTGGAGACAAAGGGAAAGAAAAAGATAAGATTCAAGTTTCCCAAGTTGACACTCCACTAACTTTGTTTCAGGGTAGAACAAAAACTCCTCCATTTCTGATTTTTGTTCACCTATTTGGAAAGAACTTGCACAATTGCTTACTAGATTCAAGTTCTTCCACCAATGTGATGCCCTTTGCTATCTGTAGATCCTTAGGCATTACCCCTGCTATCTCCCAAAAGAAAGTCACCCAACTGGACAGAACATAAGTTAATGTTGTAGGGGAATTAAACATGATCCCTATGCAAATTGCCTCAGACCCCAGAATTCAACAAGTCATTAATATACAAGTGGTTGATATACTTGACACTTATGGTCTAATTTTGGGAAGAGACTTTACTAAGGCTTTGAATGGATATGTATCAACCAATCAATCCCACATGTGGCTTCCTTGGAAGGGAGTGCCAAACCAAATCAATATTGAAAGAGAGCCTAGGATGAAATATGTGATCACAGAATATTAGAATACTTCGAATGAAATATTGATATTAGAGGTAATCATGGGAAATTATGTGCTGGTAGCTCTTGTTGAAGAGTCTGATGTAGAAGAAATTCTTATGCTGCATACTACACCCGTTGATCTTACGAAAAAATCTAGTAGTACTGGGGCCCTAGTGGAACAAATTAATGATGATGATCCAGAAGATAACCAACTCAGCTTACTGGATAATTTTCAAGAATTCATACAAAATTGTGTAGAGGATCAGGTCCATTTGGGTAGAGATATGAATTTTGAGGAGCTACTCTTACCCAATTGGTGTAGAGTTCACAATGCCTCCCACTCAGAACTAGAATGCTTCCCATGCCAAATAGTAGTAGAACAGGTACAAAAGTGCATTAACCCTACTCCAATAGTCAGAATTGATATACAAAGTATTCAAGAGGATCCCAAAGAAAAGAAGGTGATGCTTTTTGAAGAGCCTTCCAACAATAGTAGTACGAGGGATTCCACAAAGAGATCTGGAGTTACCGACTGTTGGACCTTAAGATTTGATGGATCCAAATCAAAGCAAGGTGCTGGAACAAGATTTGAATTGATTAGTCTAAAAGGTAAAAATTTATTTGCTGCTCATAGACTTCAATTTCATTGTACCAATAATGTAGTAGAATATGAGGCTTTGATTCATGGGTTGCCCATGGCACTAAGGAAAAAGGTTAAGATTTTGCAAGTATTTGGGGATTTTGAGTTAGTGGTCAAACAAGTTAGAAAGAAATATTCATACCATGATAGACGTATGACCAACTATAGGCATAGAGTATGGGACCTTATTAAGGGATTTGATGCCTTCAACATTCAGTTGATACCACGCAGTAAGAATAAAACTGTTGATTCCCTGGTTCAGGTAGCCAACACCTTGCAGCCTTTTCTCTCTCTAGATTGAAGAAGTTTACGATGGAACTGAATCTAGTACCTTTAGTACCTGAAATGTACTAAACCAATTTTTGGATGACAAGCATATCATGGATTTTACCAACATATATGTCTTTACTATAGATCATTGATGAAGTTGAACCTCAAAAGCAAAAAATGGACCTAGAAGGGTCATTAATTTGAAGACTATACTATCACGAGGGAAATGGTGCTAGCTAGAGAGGATTTTTTATCTTGATAGGGTTAAAGATCAAGGGAAAGATGCTAAGAAGAAATCTATCACTAGCCAATGTGAAGCATACAACATGGGAACTCAAGATGATATCAAGAATGTCTTTATTGGTAAAGTGTGTACTCCAGAGGAGAGAAAAGGAATCATTGACACCTTTCATACATATCAGGATGTGATAGCCTGGAGTTATGAGGACCTGAAGACATATGACACCTTAATTATTACACACACCATCCACTTGAAGTTAGAAGTAAGACCTTTCAGGTAAAGGTAGAGACCAATTAATTCTCTATTGAAGCTAGTCATCCAAAGGGAAGTGCAAAAATTACTGTCATCTTGCATCATATTTCTAGTAAGACATTCAACCTAGGTTGCAAATTTAGTTCCAGTGAGAAATAAAAATAGAGAGATTAGACTATGTGTGGATTTTAGGAACCTTAACAGGGCATCAAAAAAAGATAACTATCTAGTTCCTTCATTAGATGAAGTGCTTCAGGTTGTCAATGGATCTCAAATGATGTCTTTTCTAGATGGCTATTCTAGATATAACCAAGTTATGGTACAATATGAGGACAAACATAAGACTATTCACCACAAAGTGGGGCACTTTTTCTTATAGGAGAATGCCCTTTGGCTTGCTCAATGCTAGAGCTACATTCCAGAGAGCCATGGACATTGCTTTTAAGGACATTATTGGTAAGTGCATAATTATTTATATGGATGATTTGACAGTCTTTTCCAAAAGGTGAGGTGACCACATAGCAGACTTGTGCAAAGTGTTTCAGAAGTGTAGGGAATTTAGCATCTCTCTTAATCCAAAGAAATGTATCTTTGGAGTTACTGAAGGAAAACTGTTGGGACACACTATTTCAGAGAAGAGAATTGCCATTGGCCCTAAACGAGTGGAAGCCATACTCAAGATTCAACCACCTTCTAGTAAGAAGGAAATGAAATCATTCATTGGAAAAATTAACTTTGTAAGGAAGTTCATCACTAGATTTGCTGAGATAGTCAAGCCATTGAATGCAATGTTGAAGTAAGAAGCTAAGGTTGAAAGGAGTGTAGAGGAAAAATAAGCAATTACAAAAATTAAGAGAGCCATTGTTGAGGCTCCAGTATTGGTAAGTCCTGATTATTCCAAGCCTTTTTACATATACTCATTTGCTTCTAAACACTCTTGTGCTAGCATGTTAACTCAAAATTATAATCAAGGGAATGAGAATCCCATAGCATTCATGAGTGCACCTCTAAAAGATGCATAACTAAGGTAACCAAGTGTGGAGAAGCAAGCCTACGCTCTAGTCAGAGCTGCAAAAAAATTGAAGCACTATATTTTGAGGAACAAGGTCTTTGAAATAGTTCCTGATCCTATAGTCAAGTTGTTGTTGATGCAAAATGAATTGGTCGAATGCAGGGCTAAGTGGGTAACTATGCTGCAGGAATATGAAATTGAGATTCAAACCATAAAGTTGTTGAGAGGACAAGGGCTAACCAAGACAATGGTAGAAATGGGCCCTGACCTCACAACTCAACATTACCACCTCCAAGATGTATCTCCAGGGGACTGGTTTGATGATATCATCTACTATCTTTTGAACCAACAATGTCCTAAACATCTTAATTCAGTACAAAGGAGAAATTTACGTTTGAAAAGTGATAGTTTCATTATGAAAGGAGTTGTTCTATATAAGAAAAATCATGAGGGTATCTACCTGAGGTGCTTAGGGAAAGAAGAAGTTGAAAGAGTTATGGTAGAGTTTCATGATAGATATGGTACATGCCATGGATTTGCATCTTCCACTGAAAATAATATTTTGAGGACCAATTATTATTGGCCCACATTTTTCGAAGATACACACAATCATGTCATAACTTGTCATGTGTGCCAGACTTCAAGAAGCAGAGAGAAGTATGCAGCTCTTCCACTTCAACTAGTCATAGAGGTAAAACCATTTGCACAGTGGGGTTTGGACTTCATAGGTCCAATCAACCCACCTTCTTTTGAAGGCCACAGGTATATCCTTACTATCACTGATTACTTTACAAGGTGGACTAAATCTCTTTCTTGCAAATAATGTACTTCTAAAGTGGTAATCAATTTCATAGAATCAAGCATTATTAATCGCTTTGGGTGTCCATTGGCTTTAGTTTGTGATAATGGTCTTGCATTTGCATCACTGAAATTTTCTAACTAGGCCTTTGATCATGGAATTATCATTAATTTTGCATCCAATTACTTCCCACAAGGCAATGGCTTAGCTGAGTCTTCCAATAAGAATATTTTAATAGTCATCTGAAAGCTCTTAGGGAAGAATCCCAAGGATTGTCACAATCAACTTAGATTTTCTCTCTAGGCAGATCATACAAGACATAAGACATCCTTAGGGACCTCTCCTTACCACCTTGTGTATGGTCTAGAACCTATATTTCCCATTCAGCTGAAGATCCCCACTTTACAATTTATTAATGAATATTATGATGAAGGGGACAAGCGTGAAGCCTGCCTGGCAGAACTGATACACCTTGAAGAATGAAGAGATAAAGCCTTAGAAATTTTTTCCAAGCATCAGGGTGTAGTTAAGAGATGGTTTGATAGGAGAGCCAAGGTGAAAGCCTTTAGAATCTCTGACTTGGTTCTCTACTCGGATAAAGCACATGATTGAAAAGGGGAGCATGGGAAATTTGACAAACTTTGGCTCGTCCCTTATCAAATTTCAGAGATACTAGGAGATAATGCTTTCTGCTTGAAAATTCTCACTAGAAAGGATATTCCACTACCTGTCAATGGGCAGTACCTGAAGCATTACTTCCAATCTTGAGTCGTTTATAGCTCTTTCTTTGTACATAGTTAGATTAGGTTTTCTTTCTTTTTTGTTTATTTGTTCTGGTTAGGGTAGGTTTTCCTTTGTACTTTGCTTTGTTGTCTATTTTCTGCTTTTGGTTAGAGTAGGTTGCTCTTTTCTTTGCTTTTTCTTTTGGGTTTTTTCTCTCTTTGTGGCTTATTGCATCTACATAGAAATCATTATGTTATCTGGGTTTATTCTGAATATTTTTTTTACAAAATTCAATCATCCTTTCAAAGTCAATTGGTGAAGGTCCTTTATCTAGTGTCATATGTATTAAATGTTTTGAGTAGATAAGCCATGGGATTTAGATAAATCTAGAATGTATTTGGGTCTCATATTTATACACAGATATTTACAATTCCAAGGTTGCATAAAGTTCTTATAAAGTTTGGTCAGGTGAAAAATCTTATTTTCAGCTTCAGTGCCACTATGGTTCTCAACCCTGAGTGCAAACTTCGTTCACAGGTTGAAAAGAAAAAAAAGTGAACATAAAAGAATATCAGAAAAGAAAAGAAAAGAGAAAATATTGAAAATCAAAAGAATGAATTCAACTTATTAGGGGTATCTTAGTATCTCTACCAGGGGTATGGATGTCTAGTTGGCAGTAGAGCTATGCTTGGGAGAACCACAATGATAACTTTTTTGGGGCTATGGATGCCTAACTAACAACGAGGCTCTATCCAAGATGTTTTTGGAGTTTGAAACTTTATGTAGCTTGGCCAAAAAAAATTTGGTTTCTATTACAACCAAGGAAATGGAAATGAATACATATGCACACACTTTGACCATGGTACAAGAAAGGTTTGCTAGCCTATGAGTTTTGAAGCTCTACTAAATTGGTGACCTGATGTAAGGACTGAAATCAAAGATTTTGGGTTCTTGATTCTAGTTTGTCATTGAAATGCTTTGGAGCATTTCCTTAGTAGAGTCGTCATTTATTGTGCAGTTTTTGCACACACACCCCACTGAGAGTAGGGACCCTCTCTTGTTCTGGCCTTGGATGCTTTTGATCATTTGATTATGAGGATCTGGTTGCTTTGAAATGTTCCTAGATGCTCATCTTTCTTGTACAGGTGCCCCTTTGAAGCAACACTTTTAAAATCCTAAATCTTGGGGAAAATTTCAGGTTTTTCTCTATTTTTGGGAAAATCCCCTCCGAGCAGAAATTCCCGAATGCTTTGGAAACCCAATGAAGGCCAGTTTTGCACTGTTTTTGAAAATTTTGGAACTTCGCAAAATTCTATCTTCCCCAGAATTTCTCAATATTCTACTAGGCCGTCAGATCCCCGAATTCCTTCATGACCATGGATCCCTGAGCTTGTTGTCTTGTCATT
Source organism: Sequoia sempervirens (assembly GCA_007258455.2). Taxonomy (NCBI): domain Eukaryota; kingdom Viridiplantae; phylum Streptophyta; class Pinopsida; order Cupressales; family Cupressaceae; genus Sequoia; species Sequoia sempervirens. The sequence goes on from VDFB02026320.1 coordinate 4,605,985, forward strand.
GCATTTATGTTCTTGTATGATGCAGATCATGTTTATTGATCTCTTAAGGGAATTTGTACTGAAGGGTCATTCATTTGTATTGTTTCAAATTTGGGAGGGCCTGATCTTTGAGTGTTGTGTGTGAATTAAGAATTTTGACTTTGGATTGCTTTTTTTTTGGAACTTTTCTAGTTATTTTTGGTGTTGGTTGAAGATTTAGAGTTTATTGCTCATCGCTGCCATCTCGAGTTGATTCTTCATTCATGGTATGTACGTAGTACTCTAACTTTTGATTTACAATTAGGAATGGTCTTCTAATATCAAATGCTCATTTTGAGTCTGGGTTTTGACATGTTTAGAGGTTTGCATTTAAGGATAGGATTGTCATTTCCCATCATCTACTTGGATCCGCTTCCTAATTTGATTTCGCTATCCCTTTGTAAATTTAGTGATTCGATTGTGTCAGCCAGTGCTAGATTTGACCATCTTGTGCAATCTTGTTCTTGATGTCGATTCGCTCTAGCCTGCCCTAGGATTTTTTGTACTTAATAGAACTGAAGTCCTCGGTAGATTTGGGCTAGTGGTCTTCTTGTGCATTTGATGACTGCTTTGCTTTGATAATTTTAGAGGGATTTATCTCAGTTGGTTGAACACAAATGTAGATTGGGGTCAATTTTGTGCATTAATGGTGGAACCTAGGGTTTTAATTTTGATTTATCCCCAATATTAGTCAAATTGTCTTAGGGTAGATCCTAGATCTAAGTTAATCAATGAGATATTTGCAGAAAATGACATCCGAGCCCAGTTCCCCAAATTTGTGATCATTCAATCAATTTGGGTGAAATCCTAACAAAGTTAAAGATTTTAGGATTTCTTGAATTTCATGGATTTCCTTTATCTTAGGAATTCCCCAGATTTCCTTCGCCTCATCATTTTCTCGAAGGACAGTATAAAACGTGAAACCATGATTGACTTCGCATAATTTTGTCGCCTTAGGATTTTACCGAGCTTCCATTGTTCCTCCATTTTCTCGAAATGTGTGAAATTTTGTAAATTTTGCGGTTTTCTGTCCTTGACAAAATTCCTTGAAAACTTGTTGAAGGTGAAGAATTAAGGTGAATACATGAGTTAATTGTTAATGATTTTGCATCATATGATTAATTTGAGTGATTTAAGGATATATGATACTATTTCTTAAGTTTTGGATGATGATTGAATGACTTTTGGATGCTTATTACGCTTTCATCCCTAAATTATGCTTGGCTTGAAATTCTTTGAATTCCCTTTTGGCATGAATTCTACGAGGGGATGAAAATAATGAAGTATGAAGAAGTGTACTTTAATGATATTTCAAAGGGGATTTTGATTATTTTTAGGATTTATTAGGATGATGAACATGTTATTTGGGATGGACTAACCCAGAATCTCATGTTGTAATGGATATTTATTGTGGTATCTTTTGAATGCATGCTCAATCAAGCAAGGCCATTGTTGGAAGAACTAAGGGAAAGGTCATGGATTTGAGCGATGAGGGAGCTTCTATTTCAGAGGTCAAGAGGATCAAGTTGGACATGAAAATCAAGATCCTTAAGAGCAATTTGGCCTCCATCTGGTCAAAAGTAATAGAAACCAATGTTGAGAAAGGGACCATGAGGAGTTTAAAGTAAGAATGACAATGCAAGATCCCTCCATGTTGACAAGCAGATTGGTGAGATCTAGGTTAGCCCATGTGGTTGGCTTCCATCCTATAGTGCAATGCTACGAGCTAGTCTTGGAATGTGCTAGACATTATGATCTAGATACACAAAGAATAATTGGTCCACAAAGTAGAGTGCTAGATAATTTCTCTCTTGTTTCAGTGGCCCAGACATTTGACATGCCTGACAGATCTCATGTGGTGAGTTTTGATCTTGACATAGCCAAGAAGTACTATGTAGATGATAAAAACAAGGATTTGCAAGTTATCAATTCTTGGTTGGAGAATCCCAAGCCACACATCTCCAAGTTTCCTAAGTAGTTGTATAGAGCCAAGTTCAAATCAGAATACTATGATGCAATCACTCTCCTTAGCAAAGTGGTGGGTTTGAAGACTACATGGATATTTGAAAGTTGGATGTTTTAAATCTTATTAAGAATGGAGAAAAATGTGGATTATCATTGGCCAGGTATCATCAGTGTTGTGATCTATGATCAGTTGTCCAATGTTTTGCAAACTAATAGCTTAACAATGGCATCTTACTTGGCCTATGCCTTGGAAAATTTTCATCCATACAAGGGGTTGATTACATGAGGGATCTTTGGCTAGGATGTTATCTATGAGGTTTATCCCCAACTACATTTGGGTAATTCTCTAGTGACATGAATTCACCATGGACATCAAAAGATTACTCCAAGGTGCAGAACATGTGAGGATTTCTGATGTTGCAAAGGAGTTGATCTAGAAGTTTGGAGCACAGTTCATATAGTTTCCCACCTTTTCCTACATAAGGATTGATGATTGTCAGAGAGATCCTCATATATTTCCAAGATACTAGGAAAGTCTTTGCCTTTGATTATTTTTTGAAGAAGGAAATGCACAAAATTGGCTTAGGAGGTGACTTCCCATTGAGGATAGGAGTCAATGAGGCATGCCCGTCTTTGATCATATCACACTCTTCCGAAGAAGAAATGAGAACTCTAGGTTTGGAATTCCACTCCAAGAGGCCTAGATTTGATAGGATAGGAGATTCTCAAAAGAAGTTACGTAGAGAATTCAGGCACAAGGATGAAATTAAAGATTATTGGGCAAACTACAAAGATGAATTTGAAGTTCTGAGGAAGAATTTTTCAAGATTTGTTGCCCACTTAATCAAGTTGTACAACATCAAGACCATTCCTAACTAGCTTGATGATGATGGGGAAGTAATCCAAATTCATGATTATTAGTCAATCAAGGACAAGCCTATAAGTGAGATTGACTAGTTAGAGGAAGATAAAATTGAATTGGAGCAAATCAATGCTCCTGCTATCAAATATACCAAGTTGTGGCTTAAGCATAAGATTTGGGAATTGGATAATGAAGGGAAGCAATATACATGATCTGATGGGAAATATGGAGTCCCAATCCACCTTTGAGGAGGATGTGCAAGATCCAAAAGGAAATGAAAAGGTGGATTCTACCTTCAAAAGCAAGATTAAAGGTATCCAAATAGACGCTAAGGAAGGAAAGAAAAGGAAACCCAATGCTAAATGGAGAAATATTGCCTTGAAGGAGAAGACATCTACTCAGGAGGAAGAGCATGAATAAGAATGGGAAAATGATAGTCTCCCTATGCCCAAAAGGAGAAGAGTTGCAAGAAATTCAAGAAAACAAAGTGGACAGCCTAAGGGACAAAAAGAGGACACAGGACCATAGGTGGTAGATGTAGAGAGCTCTAGACAAAGGACACATGTTTACACTAGGAAGGCCATAACTCCATCTCCAAAGGAAAGTCTCGTGAAAGAATGTGCCCCAATAATTCCCTCTGCTACACAATAAGAAAACACTTTTGCTCCTCTTTCAACTCAAAGCTTGAATGATGGAGAGAAATGACAAACAAAAGCTATTGTTGAAGAGGCACATCAAGGGGAGGAGACAAAATAATTCCATGTTGGAGATCTCCATAGTGTAGAAGCAGAATTTGGCAACATTATCCAATCTTCCTTGGTATCTTATGAGGACTCACTTGTTAGCGAAGAAGAAAAAGCATATGAAAGGACTCCCTCTCCTAGTTAGGTTATGAAAGAGACATTAGATCAAGAAGAGATTCAAAAGCTAGAAGATAATAAGGAGAAGGATGAATGAGAAGGAAAAAGTGAGGAGGTCCCCTCAGTGCATGATGTAAATTTTGAGCCTTCTATGGATGAAGCTGAAAAGGAGAAACAAGATGATCAACAATTGGATGCCTCTACTCCAAGTTGGATAAATGACAAATTAAAAATCAAGCAGGTAGTTGTAGATGACACTCCTCCAAAATAGGATGAGTTGTTGGCCAACATAGGCAAAGGGAAAAAAAATGAACAATAGGGTGATTTCCAAGATTACCAGGGATGAAGCAGATAATAGAATAATCCACATTGCCACTCCTACAATAGATAAGGGTAAAAGGGAGATAACTCCTTAGGATTACACTGTTCGGACCTTAAACTTGGGACCCACAAGTAAAGATCAGGAGAAGGAAGAGTTCTAAGAGTCTTCCCAGGCTATTCTAAGAAGTCTGGATAAGGAAACAACAAAAAAGGAGAGGCTACAGAAGCAACTGAATGATGTGTATAGATATGTGCAACACTTGATGAAGCCTCTACAAGAAGTGGGAAGTGAAGGGAGGAATCCTGAAGGTTTTCTGCCTAAGGAGGCATTCAATAAACTTGAGAAGATGAAGGCTTCTACTCAGGCTACCCATGGATATTTGCAAGGAGTTGAACATTGAGGAGATGATATGATTAAGGACGTATTTTCCACTTGTGGTGATGCACATAGATCCTTTGAATGGTTACAGAATGTGTTGGGGAAAGACAAGACAGATAAAGACCTCCTCTTGTAAAAGCGAAATACCATCATGGATTAAATAAAAGATAAATTGGTGAGTGATGGAATCCTCTCTTCTTCAAAAGTTTCAAAACCCTAGGACTAGTATGAATCTTTGTAGATTGAGAATAAAGTTTTGAAGAGGATACATAAGCAGGGGCAACAGGTAGGAATCCCATTAAAGGATATTTACAAAAAATGTATTCCATTTTATGTGATAATGACTAGGAGGAAGAAGTTTGCATCGAAGCATCTAAGTTTAGAGCAATTAAGGAGGTGGTGGCATGAAGTCTATGCCCCAATTGATGATGGTCCAATCACATCCCACCATTTAGATGATGCATCCACCTACATTACTGTGATGGAGAAATATCAAGATCTCAAGGTGGAATGGGATAACATCGTCAAGGAATCTAGGGAGGAGATTAAATCTAATGATAGAAGATTCAAAGTGTTAATTACTCCACCTTCGACCAACCTAGAGAATATTTTCCTTATGGTGTAGGATAAAATAGGTCAAGATAAGGATAAGGGGCCAACTAATGAATAGTTGCTTTGAGATTTGTGCTTGACATTATTATTCCTTTGTCCTCTTCATATATTGGATTGGGTTGCATTGGAGATTCTAGGCCAACCTAGAAAGGAGCCTCAAGCATTTAATGCAGTGTTATATTTTATTTTAGGAACTTTCTAGGCTGACTTTTTTTGTGGCCGACCTTCTTTGTAACCCTAAATGTGCTAACATATCATGAGATCTCTCTAAGTATGGAATTTTTCCTCATTTTTAAGCACTAGATAGTTAGACTTTGAAGCGAGCTAAGTGATAGAGAAAAGCTAGTGCTAGGAATTAGTTTTATTTTGAAGCATGTGTTGTAACACATAACACTGGAATTGTTGTTGTTATTGGATGATTCAATACAATTGAAGACATTGTGTTCTTGGTGAATTCTCTTGTGTTGATTTATCTTTCATGGTTCTTTTTTTTCTATCTTTTGAGATTGCTTGAGAAATATGGGATATATATTAGATTTAGAATTAGATATGATTCAATGGTGTTTATGGTTTAGTGCTTGGAGTGTTTGTGGCAATCCCTACTCCATACTTTTTGCAATTGGTTGATTGTGAGTTGCTTTGTAAAGTTAGCCTAGACCACATATTCATTGTGCTTAGTTCAATTATGAATGTTGTTCATTTCAATTGCAATAGGGTTGTTTTGGATGAATGTTCATGATTTGAAAATCTTTAATGCCTTAGAAGATTGCACTATTTCTGTAAGATTACAGGCTCATTTGGGTTAAGCAAGAATTAGTTTTTGGGGATTGGTCCGCTTCAAGTATTTCATCGTTTACATTGTTGATCTTAGGAGTAGTTTTAATCTTAGGAATACTCCTTAAAAACCCTCATATTTTGCTATTTATTTATTATCTGTGTTAGATTTAGAACTTGAAGTATTACCATATTGCAAGATCTAATAAGTTTGAAGATTCAGTATTTTTTGTAAGGTCCCTTTTTGATTACCAACATTTTCACATTATCACTGGAGTTGTCTTTTGCATTTTCAAGACCTGACATTAGAGACCTTGGGGTTATCTCTTGAGGCTTGCTGATAGAGATCTACCTTTCAAGAGAGATGGGATACTTGTATCTTGTCTGATTTTTTTGTTGTGCAAAAAACACCATCAACAAGTACCCTAAAGGTTTGGATGACCTTCATGTAAGTGTTTATTTCAAACATGAGAAATGTAGAGCATTAAATTCCACACACAAACAAACTTAGATTGATAAGTAAAGTGATTTAAGTTTGTGATTTGTTGCTGAATTAATCAACTAAATGTAGCATGAATAGCACACTCACATCAGTGTCTCATCCTTAAAATGGAGTCAATTTCAACACCTACACAACCTGATAACATCTTAACATGCAACATCATCTAAGCTTTGATATTACTTCATTAGAGTACATCAACATTTTGTTCTCCACCATAACTTCTTATCAGAATCATAGCACTTAATTCATATGAATCTACAACTTCATTCAAGCATTTGTGTTAATTCCTTGAATTAATGGCAAAGAAAAAATGGAAACCAATGTAGATGAATGAAACAATCATTGATTATATCTATTCATAACTCATAAAACAAGCACATAGGAGGGATAATGGTTCTAAATTTTGACCATTTTGTATTATTTTTCCAGTATTTCTATCAAAAATACATATAAATTGACAGACTCAAACCTAAGACAAAACCCTGAAATTCTTTGTATTCACCTTACAGTGTTGTCCATGACTAATTACAAAACAACCAACTCCTTACAATGAATTGGAAAATTTGCATGTTGATGGTGATTTCTGCACATCAACAACTCAGACAGAAAATAATATCCTATCTCTCTTGAAAGATAATCTTCAATAATAAATTGTTGAAAATCACCCCAAGGTCTCTCGTGTGTCAGGTCATGACAATGCATAAACAACTCAGATAATATGTGAAAATTCTGGTAATCACAAGGGGCCTTACAAATGAACAATGCTAGAAGTGAATTTTCATCAGATGCAATAATATGGTGATTCTTTCAATCCTAAAACTAACCCAGATTCAAAATAAATAGCAAAAGAGATAAGGGTTCAAAGAAATTTCTAAATCTAAACTATTTCTACGGCTAAAAATGCAAATGATAAACACTTGAAATGGACCAATCCCAACGAAACCATTCTCTGCTTGACCAAGATAAATCTACAATCTTACAAAAATAGTGCAATCTTCTAAGGTTTCAAAGATTTTCAGATCATGAACATTCACCCAAGACAACCCAATTGCAGTTGAAATGAATAAATCTCCACAATTGAACCAAGCACAATGAATATAAAGGTCCAGGCTAACTTTTCAAAGCAACTAACAATCATCTAGCTGCAAAAAGTATGGACCAGGGATTGCTACAAACACTTCAAACATTAAATCATGAACATCATTGAATCAGATCTAAATCTAAATCAAATAACCATGAGAAATTTTTAAAAAATAGAATCATAAGAACCATGCAAGATAATTCAACACAAAAAAGATCACTAGAAAATCACAATGCCTTCAATTGTATTGAATCACCAAACTCCAGCAACAATTCCAATGTTCTGTTACATCACTTGCTTAGAAATTGACTAGCTTCTACCTCTACTCTACTGCTAAATTCGCTCTCTATCAAATCTTCTCCTAATCTCCCCCTTTACAAATGAGGCACAAGCGCCATTTATAGAAAACCCCAAACATGTTGGCCTAATTAGATTTTACAATAATAATGGGCCCCAAAATAGGTCGGCCAGGAGAATTTCAAAATAGGACAAGATTTGCATTAAATGCATGAATATTATCCATGTCGGCCCACGATCTCCAACAAGATCAGATTCACGTGTCTTCCAGAAAGTCCTCCAGCTGTAGATAGTTTTGGTATGGATTCTTAGGCAGGTCCCATTTTGAAAATTTAAATTGAACACTTTCAGATTCCCTCCTTTCGGCATGAATCCATATGCAAGTCCCCCTTTTAATATTTGGTTAGTCCTGAAAAATAGATATCATCATTAATAGCCCACATGTCCAAATTAAATTCGAATAAAATTTTGACCTTTTCTAAAAAAAAACTTACATTTTTATACGGAAACTTTCCACTTTTGGAAATTTTATTTTCAAAATCTTTTCAAGAAATTTTCATTTTGAGGAACATTTTTAAAAATTCCATTTTGGAAAAAATAAATAAATAAATAATTATTTTCAGAAATATTTCCATTCTGGGAAATTTCGGGATTTGGGCCCATCCAGGGAAATCAGACCAAGGGGAAAATCCAGGAAAATCCAGTCGGATTCAAACCAGAATCCGGGAAAATCCTAGGATTCTAGGTCAGCGGATTCCAGACCAAAATCTGGGAAAATCCAGCTAGACATGATTCCGGGAAAATCCAAGCAGACAGGATTCCAGACCAGAATCCAAGAAAATCCAGCCGGATAGGATTCCGGGAAAATCCAGCCAGATAGGAAAATCCCGGACTGGGGCAAAAGCGTGGATTTTGTTCAGAATTTAGTTTTTCGAAGCACAACTCGGGGGAAGGACTCAGACAAGAAAGATGAACATCTAAGGACCTCCAAAGGAAATGAAATCAATAAAATTAAGGGGCCAAAAGACACCAAAAGCAAGAGCAAAAAGAGGGTCCCCACTTTCAGTGGGGCATGTGTGCAAAACTGCACAACATTGCACTTAAGGAGAAAGAAACTATAATGCACATTAGAAGAAGACACTTGGAAAACTCAGGTTTGTTGATGAATAATTTCCCACCGCCTGAAGAGAAGCCATATTCCGTACTTTGATTCACACTTCTTGCATGTACTTGCCCTGCGATAGAAAACAATTCTCCACCTTGAAGAGTCGTCATTCTTATTTATTCTGCAGTTGGAAAATATTTTTTCTTGCAAAATATTTCACCTCTTTATCCATTCTCTACATGTTGCATGAAAATAGTAGTCTCTATGAAAAAACTATTCTCCCAGCAAAGAAAACATCTCATATAGTGAATATATTATTCACTTTATAGAATTATCACCCATGCCTTTTTCACTTTCATTTTATGTTTTAAAGTATTTTCCTTTTATAAGAAAGATGAAGGCTAAAAACATTATATATTGTCAGGAAAACAAAATTGTACCCAAGTCCCTTATTTCACTTTTACTTTGCACTTTAAATTTTATCATTTAAATAATGAAAACCTTGAATTTTCATCAAGCAAAATTTATTTATCATTGAGGCTCCCAACACATTTAAAACTTCCCTCAAATACCTTTTAAGAAATCATGGGCCCACCACAAGCCTTCCTGGCAATGCATGTTCTCCCATTGCTCTTGACGACGGAAACAAATTTTTTCTCAAACTCATAGGAAAGAAAGATTTAATGCTTTAAAATAAATCTTTAGAATTGTTACGGGTATGTGCAGGATCATCATGGAAAAAATAGGCCCTTAAGTGGCGAAAAATTTAGAAAAATCAGAGTTAGGCAACTTGACGTAAAAATTTGAATAAGTTATCTATATTATTTCAAAAATATGTAAGAATAGAATCTATAGCAAATTGAATGTAGTTTCTAAACTACTAGGTTTATTTATTTATTTTAAATCTATTTGGTGAAAATTTGAAATTTCAATGTAGTTGTACTTAAATTTCAGGCAAAAAATAAGTAGGTGTCTGTCTGACCACCCTAACCACAATAAACTAATAATATGTTTTTATAAGATTTTAGATATAAGTAGAGGACTCATGTCTGGGTGTGATGCATATTTTTTTGTAAATTTTTTCCAAGTATATAATTAATTATGAAATTTTTATTACAACTTTTAAAAAATATAAAAACTTGTATGTCTGACCACCTTAACTTGGTCAAAACTTCATGAAATTCATTTTTTTTTTAATCCTATAGTATGAGAAGCATAGAATGTGACGCATGTTTCGGATTCAAAAAATTTGATACCGTTTGAAAGCTATAGATGTTTTTCAATCAACCTATCAATCAAGACTTCAGTCGTAATTCAAATAGAAAATGAATAATAATTATTTATTAAATTCAAAGAAAAGCATAATTTATTTCGTAGAAAGCTAAAAATATCCTTTAAAAACCTTTTTCATTTCATCAATTTTGGGTTAAAAAAAATCGTCAGCCACATATCCTACACATACCCATCATATCACCACTTTTTGGCCCATCATGATCCTGCACATACCCTTAAAGATGGATTTATTAAAATACACATATCTCTCCTCCCCACTTCCCTATGCCTCTATTTTTGACATCAACCCCTACCTTCACGGGCTAGCGAGGAGACCTATTTCTCTGTCGTTTCACTAGTCCTTGCATTTTGCTACATTTCGAACCCTCACAGACTCAAGAAAATGTATACAATAGTCAATTTGCAAATCTATCTTCTCCATTGAAACCATGCAAAAATAGAATTTCCTCAAACAATTTTGATACATTTTCACCGTAAGCGCATATTGTCCTTGTGCAAGGAGTATATGAGCCCAACCTTCTCACACATGATGGCATTTGAACAAAGATATTTGTTGCAACAACTTTTTATTTGTGTGAAAATTACCTTGTGTAATATCAAATTGGCACCCTTTCAGTTGGCGCAGTGATTGCCCCATGCACAAAAATATCATTTCTTGGTGTATGTTCCAACCCTCTATCTTGTCTTTGATCCCTTTCAAGATGCATTGATTCATCCCATGGATTCCTCCTTTCTCTTAGAAAAATTGTTTTTAATTTGATTTCCCCAAGTGAGGAATACACACAAGAATACCTTTCATCGATTCAGCTTGTGCAACTTCAACTATGTCTTCTGCTTGAACACATTCATCTATTTGTAATTCCAACACACCAATTTTGCACAAAACATTCACTAAGCCTTTCATCCACTTTAAAGGCATCCACATTTTCAAGAAATTTGAATGATATTAGCCTATAAAAGATTTGCCTTTGAAATGTCTTGTAGTTGCTAAAACAACCGCACAAGATCAAATAATGTTGTGACTTGATCCCATATATCTCTTCTTTTGTTGCCCCTAAATATTCAGTGCCTGTTGCAATTCAAAGCTTGTTATCTACACAAAACAAAATGCTCCAGTAATTTTCCCATTTGCATCTATTCTCTTGTTTACTATTATAATTACCTCCATATATTTTCCTTAGTTCACGAAATAAAATTTCCCATTTATGCATTACTTTGAATATTTTAAATACCAAATTGGGCAGTTGCATTTTGATTGTAACTTTAAGAAGAATATGTAGAAATCAATGACCTAAAAATATCTAAGCCAAGGCATGACACTTGGAGAAGAGAATAGGACAATCCATCAAAGCCCTTGCATCACTAAACATCTTTGCCCTTATCAAAATGTGAATCATTTCATAGTAAACTTTTAAAGTTCCCTAAATGTTTCCTTCTTGAATGCAACCCAATAGGTTTAGAGCTGAATTAGTTCTCATTTAAAACCTCTACCCTAGCTGCAAAATAAAGCATATGCATCCTCATAATCAGGAAACTTTAACCATACTAGTATAATAAAATATTTGTTTTTTTAGCATCATGTAACTATTCAAACAACCAAGCAAGATTAAATAGTATTATGGCTTTATCCCATGGAAATTATGTGAAACACCACCTTCTTCATGGTTGTTTTCTTATGGAAATGGTTGCCATTCACAAGCTTGAACTATGCTCACCTCTTAATCCATGTACTTGAACAAAAAATGAACCTTGCTCTGCATTTAAACTTTTGAAGGAAATGATATTTGTACGCCCCTCCACATGTTGACCAATTAAAACCAATTTACTTGAAGTGATTTCCATAATGCAATGTACTTACAACTTCACAATTGTGGAAAGCATGTCGGGTCCCCATGTGGCCCCGACTAAAAAATAAAATATTTGGATACAAATTTCACTTTGAATTGATCTAAGGCTACTTGCAAATGCATTTGAGGTGAAAAATTTGAAGTGGGTAACCATCAAAATCCATTTTTTAGGCACTTTGTACTGAAGTCAAAACAAGTCAAGTGGCCTCTAGAATCACCCTGGAAAATCAGTCAAATTACCTCTTGGAGCTATGAAAATGCATAGCCATGTAGAAATTTGACCCAAGAATGTAGTGCAATGAACAACCTAGAAAAAAAAATCAGAGGTACAAGATATTCAATGTCAAAGTTTCTCAGTCTGACATTTTTGCAACTACACCTATTCAAAACCAAACAAGGCTCACAAAGTTATCACCTCAAAAAAATATCAAATCACCACTTGGGAAGCTGCCACTAGAAAAATTAGATCATTTAGGTGCAATGAATATTTTTGCAAGAGGGATTTCCTTCGATCATCATTCTTCATGAGATATTAGGGGTCACAGTTGACCACCTTGAAACATGTCAGGAATGCAGATGTAAAAACATAACAAACTGCATTTTCTTTTGATCTTGAAAAAATATCAAATCAGATCTTGAGGCTCTGAAATCAGACAAGGGAACATATGAATGTGGGTGGAATGCAAGGAATCAATCCATTTTTCATGATGATCACCAACTGTGAAATATTAATGTTACCCAATTTTTACCTATGGGCTCAATCAGGCAAGACAAATTATGTTTCAGATGTTCATAAGGGCCAGATGGGATATTTCCATTGAGGGTTAGTTCATGCATCTAATGACATTTCACATGGAATTCAGTTGGGAAGCCTGCTTTGTTGGAAATATGCCTCAATAATCACAGGGTGAAGCCTTCATTAGAGCTAAGTCGGTATGACATCTTCACTGTCTGGCCGACTAGCAGCTTTGATACATTTTGTTTTGAACAAGTCGCTATGACCTAATTTCTGCCTTGCCGAACGCTTTCACTATAGAGCCTATCGTTGTGACAAGAAGGGTTTGGTATGACCTCTTATCGCATGGAATTCTTTTTCCGATAGGCCATTCAATCATAAATCAGGGAGACTCATTTGGACCACGGGCTTCAAAATAACCTATAGCGGCTCGATGAGAAGTCCCAGCGAAGAGTTAAAGTCTGACCGACAGTAGTTGGTTTAAATTCATTGGGGAAACTCTTGCTGGAAGAAATACTATTGGTAAGAAGTCTTACCGATGTGAGAAAGTCACACTGACTACATTCGTTCAGGGTAAGTCCTAGAGCTCGATGTGATGTCTTAGTGAAGATAACATGTCTCGCTAACAGTGCTTTATGTTGAAGTCTTCGATGTGGAAATTTGAGCTTGCTAAGAGGTCTCGGCAACCCGGGAATGTTTTGGCAACAACAATGAGCTCGACAGATGTCTCCTTGACCGAAGAAAAGTGAACTCATTGCCGAAAGGATAGGGAGCTTGGTGAAACATCTCACTGACCGGTGGGAGTCTCAGCGAATGGAGGAGTTTGGTGTGAGTCTCGATGACAAACACCAGTCTAGTTGAAAGATGTCAGTTCAGGGAGACCGTAGTTTGCTTGACAAAGGGTCTGGTCGATAGGTCAAAGTTTTGGTGACAAGATAAGAGCTCGGTGAATGGTCTTGATTTTGATAAGATCTCTCACCGACAATCAGGTGTCTTGCCGAAACAAAAAGGGGGGCTCAGTGTAGTGTTTTCCCTTTTCCATGAAGTCTTCCCGACCAATGGGAGTCACACTGAGGGAGATCTAGAGCTCAGTGGAATGAAATGTCTCAGGGTAACATCAATAATGTCTCGTCGATAGAAGATGAAGGGTCTCGGGGTAGCCTCTTGATTTCAGTAAGATCTCTCACCGACACTCAAATCTCTTGCTGACCGGTAAGGTCTTGCCAAAAGCAAGCTAGGCTCGCCAAGAGTTGAAGACTATGCCTTGAGGTCCTGCTGACACGAGGAGGTCTTGGCGATAAAGGAGTCATTGGCAGAAGGTCTCCCCAACATGAATGACATCGATGTAGTGCCCGACTGTCAGAGTGATGTCTTGCCAACATGATGTGGTCTCAGCAATGAAAGGCGATATCGGCATGACTAATGAGGTCGCTATGACCTCTTGCCGATGAAGGTTTCTCTTGCTGAAGCAAAACAGAATAAGCTCTTGCTGGAGCAAGGAGGCCTCACTAAGAGTCTTTCCAACCCGATAGGGTCTCAACAAAGAATGTAGAGCTCGGGTAGAGAAAAATGCGTTGGGACGACATCAGTAGACTCTTGCCGATATGGTTTGTAATATCAAGTTTGAGGAGACTTCAGGAGGAGGTTTTGTGCTCGGTATAATGTCTTACCAATAAGTGATTATCTTGGCGACCACAGAGGTGATATCGATATGATTCTTGGGCTCGATAAGAACTCTCATCGACTGTCACATGTTGTGCCAATAGATTCAAAGGGCATAATTGCATCGGTGAGACACTTTTAGTATCTCGTCGAGATGCAATTCTACAGCAAGCTTTTGACCGCCTGAAGAATCCTTGTGGAGTACACCCGACCAATCAGAGGGAGCTAAGGGTGAGCATGGCAGTCTGACCAGCAAAAGGAAGATCAACATAATGTGAATCGACACAGATCTGTTCTGAGCTCAGGAGCATTCAAAGCGCTCGACTAAAGAGGTTCAAGACGGACACGATACCAGGAAGTAAATGCAGTGGTTGCAAAAAGATCTAAAGAAGGCTTCTCTGGGGAATGACTCTTCACCGACATGGACACGTAGGGTGCAACATTAATTTCAGTCAAAAGATCTAAGGAAAAATCTATCCCGAGGACTGATATTTTGTAAGCCCTATGGGGCCGACACAATTTGATATATAAGGCATTTTTTTCCTTTTTATAGTTAGTTCGGATTGTGCATTCGAAAGAGTTAGTGATTTTTATCAATCCTTTCTCAACTAAATGTATGTTTTGTAACTCAACTAGAATCTGGAATACGACACAGAGTATACCTGGGAAGCTATTGTTAATGTTTGTATTACTCTCATTTTTGTAGTTAGACTATGCAAGTTCTTAACTATGTTTTTCTGAAATCTGTATTCATACCTAAGGCTATGAAATTCATCTTTCCTTCCTGAGATATGCATGTAGACCAAGCCTGTTAAGAATAGCACATGAGTTTAAAGGGGTTATGTTAAGTAAGTGAAAATGCTAACTATTTGCTTTCCAGTGTATGTTCTTTCTATGTCCATTTCTTGATTTCTTATCAACTCAGTGTATCACCATAGGAATAGTTCAATTTAGTTCCATTTTCATACATCCCTTCTCCTTTTACCATTAAAGAATTAGTAGTTTAGGTGATACCCAAAGGAAGTTGGCCTTCTTCGAAGGTTCATTTCAAATTTAGGTGACCCACAGCCTTGAAATGATCCCATGTTTTCCCAGAAGGCTCAATTTTATAACTTTGCTCAGGGTGCACTTCTAGGTGACAACAATTTCTGGCACGCCTGGTGGGACAAAGATTAGATATAATTTCTAGTTTAGTATGCAACAAGCTACTCCTAGACTTTATAGAAGTCATTTGTGCATACTGGGTGACTCCGTAGAGATAAAGAACTTCAAAATCAGTGCCATCTACAGTTTATGAGAAGAGTTCAGACAAGGAGTAGCTTGTTCTATTTTGAATATTTGTAGCTGTCAGCACCAAGAAGATAGGGAAGAGCAGTAGAAAGGCCAGGGAAAACACCTGTTTACTCTAGAAGAGCCAAATCTACTCCTCCATCTGTGGGAGATTATATTGCTATCCCATCCTTGGTTTCATCTAGAGTGCCAGTAAATCCACCTCAGCCATCTCCAATGGCTACTCCAAGGAATCAACCCTTTGTTGCTTTTAACAGAGGGAGCCCCTTGAACTTGGCAGAACACAATGATATTCCAATGGCATCCTTGAAGAGTTTTCCAACTTTCACTGGGGAAGATCAAACTACCCCAATTGAACACATGCGAGATGTGGCTTCACTATGTGGAATCCATCACATAACCCAAGAAGATGTTGTAGTGTGATTACTAGATGCTTCACTGAAAGGAAGAGCTATGCAATGGTATAGGAGACTACCAGTTAGTTCAATTGCAACATGGGACAAATTTGGAGACAAGTTGCATAAACAATTTCATGACAGGTCTGATAACTTCTCTCTATTGGAACAATTGACTACAATTAAGAGGGCTCCACAAGAGCAGATGAATGACTTCAACTTCATATTTCAGAGAACCTAGGATAGAATCCTTGTAATGGTGAGGCCACCTCCAGAATATGCATTTTTGTATGTTTTGAGGGCTCTTGACAATGATATAGCTATTATGATACAATCAATGGGAGGGGTTTCTCTACCAGATGCCTTTGAAATAGCTATCAGAGCTGAAAACAGCCTAATACAGGCTGGTAAACTTGCTCCTAGGCCTCCAATGCCTATATTTCTAGAAATTCATGCAAACATTCCCTTGCAAATACCTCCTTTCACACCTCTACCAGCTGTACCAACGCTGCTAGCTATTGTTCCAGCTGTTGATAAACAAGAAAGTGTTGCTTCAGGCTCATCACAGGAGTTACAAGAGATCAAAAGTCTTTTACAGACTTTTGGTAACAAGTTGGTGAACTTGGAAAAACAACAGTCCTATTCTAGGCCTTATTAGCAGTAGAATCAGACCTTGAGTTAGCCTTTTCAAGGTCAACAACAAAAATTCTAGGGGAATAGATAGCAGTATCAAAGCAATTACCAAGGCACAAGACAAAATGTTGCCACAAGACCTTTTCAGGCCTATAATCCAGCTCCAATTAGTGTTTTCAAAGAGTTTGTTCTTGTTCAAAATAATCTGGCTACTGATTATGAATGGTGTTATCCATGTAATCAGCCACATAATCAAGCTACATGCTCTAATGGCATCATCAATCAAGCTCTTATGGTGCAAAATGTTGTAGGTGCACAAGATTTTCCTAAGGAGGGGTATCCACAACAGCAGGATCAACCTGGAGATAATTCAACTCTCCTGAATTAGCAGAGAAGAATTTTGTGGAGTGAACCAAGATGACACATCTATTGCTACTAATACTAGAGCCAAGAAGAGGGCTTTCGAGATTGAACAAGCAACGAATAAGAATAAGGAAGTTGTTGGTCCATCAAATCAGCAAGTACCACGCACTTTGCAGCAAGGTTATGACACTAGAAAGGAGCAGCCTTTACATGCTTCATCTGCAAGTCAAGTGCAACCTGACTATGTTGTTCTAAAGATGCAGCCAAAGGTAAATATATCTGCACCTTTCAACATTGTTGAAAGTATGAAAAAAATGAATGTTTCAATTTTGATTTGGGATTCTTTACTAATCCCTAGTCAAATCAATTTGTTACAGTAAGCCTTATCAAATCCAGTTAGTTTGAATCCTTCAAATGAAGTCTTTTTAGGCAAAAAAAAAGTCAGTTTTAACCAATGCACCTTTGGATAGTACCACACAGCAAAGTAATGGTGTCAAGCCCCCTCCTTTCTATGTTTCCTTAATAGTGGGGAATAAATTGGTACACAATTGCATGGTTGATAGCGGGGCTAGCAGTTTGGTAATGCCAAAAAATATTGCAGACCAGCTGGGTTTACAATACCAACCATTAGAAAAGGGAGTACTTCAATTGGATGGGACATCAGTAAACACTATAGGTGTTATTAAAAATTTGAATCTCACACTACATGCCTGTCCCAATTTTCCAATCCTGCAAGATGTGTTTGTCATAGATTTTCCTCCATTTTTTGCTCTATGCCTATCTAGAGACTTCATGGCTAAAATTGGAGGGTATTTATCTTCAGATTGGTCCCATATGCTTTTTAGGACCACGTATGGTACTAAGGTAACTATAACTTCTGAGTCCCTTGCTAAGGATCACATCGAACCTTATGTGCCAACTACTATAAATGTTAACTCTATTGTTTTAGAGGATACTGAACTTACTACAACACAAGAGTTACAAGCTATGAGTGTACCTGAGGTACTCCTGAACGAATGGGCAGCTAACAACGTGGTTGATAATCCAAATGAGCTTATTCAGGACGTTGGCCTAGGCAATTATGTGTTGCATGAAGCTGGGATAGAAATGCCAAATCTTGAAAGAAGTGCAAAAAGTTAGTTTGAGCAGTAGAATGAATTATGGGAGATGTATTTTGATGGGTCTAGAAGCAAAAATGGAGTTGGAGGAGGTGCAATTCTTATATCTATGCAGGGTGATAAGTATTATTTTACTTTCCATTTTGCTTTCGTATGCTCTAATAACACTGTTGAATATGAGGGCCTTGTTCAAGGCCTTGAGTAGGCAAGGAAGAGAGGAATAACCCACTTGAAAGTATATGGGGATAGCGAGTTAATTGTTAATCAAATAAGAGGCCTGAATGTTGCTAAAAATGATACACTAAAATCTTATAGAAACATAGTGTGGAACATGCTGGAGGATTTTTATGCCTTTAACTTAGTGTCTATTCCAAGGAATCAGAACAAGCATGCTGATAGGCTCGCAGCCATTGGGGCACAGTTTGATATTCCAGGTGACATTAGAAAAGAGAAAGTACAGTAGTATGTGAAGGTTGTAGAAGACCATCAATTCTTGATAACAACATTCACTGGAAAGTTTTTGACAGTGATGAACAGATCCTTTCTTTCTTGCTCGAAGAAGATCAGTTCTCCATGGTGAATCAAGCAAAAATAAAGCAATAGTATGATGATCAAGTCATATAGCTGAGGAAAAATAAGTTACTCAAAGATCTTATTACTATTGAGATTATTGATGCACAGTCCCTGAAGCTGCAGACTTCGATGGACGACCTTTAAGCCAGGAAAGATAATCAACCACCCAGAAAGTGTTGCAACTAGGCATGCACAATAGAGATTCTATATTGATAAAAAAGATTTATTACAAATGTACAAGATGCCTGATTATATAGGCAAGAGCTAAACCCTAATATGCATGAGATGTTGCCATGTGTCAAGATCTAACAACATGTAACAACATGTGAACCCTATCTAGATGATCATTAAATGTTGAGATAAGTTCTAGAAGGACAACTCATCTTCTAGAAGGAATCTTATCTCCTACAAATAAGGAAGGGAATATTATCCCATTTATTAAATGATTTATCTAATAATGCAACCTAGGACTTAATTAATTAAATGCAAGACCTAAGTTAACTTATACTAGTGTAATAATTAATTAATTACACCAACACCCCCCCATAAGTGCAACTTAGGGAGGAAAATGCAATGATTATGCAAGATGATGATGGGTCCTGGCTACGAGGCCATGTTAGGTACCCATGTACATGAAGATGCAGAAAATATCCCACAAACGGAGAAAAGGGGAAAACCCAATAGGACAAAACCCCTCTCCAAAAAAGGAGATGAAAATGAAGAAATGTGAGATAGGATGGGAAGGATGGAGGACTCCCAAATACCCCCCAAGTACACCATCTATCACATGGATACAATACAATCAAAGGCCCCCCCATAGGAGGGAAAGAGAGAGACTATGTAGCCCCCTCAAAAGATGTGATCACCTGCAAAGAAGGGAAGTGGTTGAAGACAGAACAAGATCCAATGTCGACAAACAACTTGTCTCCCTTTCGGAAGAAACAAAACCAACTGCAAGTGGAGAGATGCTTCCCATTTCGGATAGGAATTGAAGGAAGGAAAGATGAAAATGGATGATGATGTCTCAGAACTCTGCTCAAGTATCTCCTTGCCTGATGATGAAAATGCCATAGTCCCAAACAATGAAGAGGGTGACAAACCAGGATGATGCAGAAACTGATGTTGAACAATATCCAAAGACGAAGATATAATGGATTTGATGGATGTGATGGAGACTTGATAGTCCCCCCTAAATGAAGTGTCCTCAAAACCATTGAAGGAAGTCTGAAGCAAATCCAATGGTAGATGTTGAAGAAAATTCAAGTCCTGAATGGAATGACAGGGAAGAAGTCTTGAATATGAAATATCTGAATAGAGGAGTGATATCCCCTCAAGAATGTCCTCCAAACTTGTAGAAGTAGCCAAATCAGTGATACCTGAAATGAAGCCATCATGTGATGTCAAGTCTGGAAAACTGAAAGTGTCTTGATGGATGATGATGGTGGAAGCCTTAATCAATGAATCTAGACAAGGAATCATTGAATGTGAAGGGATACCAACTATCTCTGATGAAGAAGAAGCATGGAAAGGAACCTTGTCAACCTCTTCAAAAAGATCAAGGCAATCAACGTCCTGCACAACAATATCATCATAAGAAACTTGATCTAAAGCAGGACATTCTGAATCATGGCCATTGGGGAATGGTGGAGTATCTGAATCTCCGTAGATCTCCCAAAGCTTAGTCCAAAGAATGTGAGGACAATCACAATGATCAATTGTACTCAAAACATCACAATCAACTTGCATAGAAATAATCTCCAAAATAATGTATCTGCTGCAACTCCAAGCAAGTTCATGAATACCTTCACTTGGATGAGGAACTATACCAAATAGATGTGGCATTAGATCAAGTGATTGAAGATGGTGGCAGATCCCATCTCCCCATTGTGAATAGTTACCCTTGTACAACATAGTCAAAGGAGAACATGCAAGCCCCATAATGAAATTTCTCTACAAAAACAAAGACACTGACCTTCAATAGCAAATAAAAACTTCCAAATATGATTTACAACTAAAGTGATGCAACCCGGATCAAAAAATCTTGTCCCAAGCTTCAGAATAACCAAGTTATTGATCAAATGCACCAAATTGAAAAAACTATCATGCAAGAGTACCTGGAGCTGAAACTGATCAAGGACCTAGACTGATGAAAAAAAGCTCTGAATCACCTTCCTGATGCTGCTGGAATTTCTGAAATCTGACAATCTGATGAGAAGTTATGAGCCTTTATGTCCAAATTAGGTTTTTGTCTTCAGTTGGCTGGAGAATTTTTTGCAAGAAATTTTTTGTAGAACTAATGTCACCACTAGAAAGTATGCAAAATTCCCTTTCCAACGGTATATCATTTGCAAAAATTTGATACCCTGGGTGAAAGTTCTGATCAAATGAAAAAAATGCCTATAGTAGGCACTTCGCAGGCTAAACTGGTGCAAAAAATTAGCACCTCGGGCGCTAGGTCTCGGTCGCTGATATGACCGCAATCCAAATGTTGGAAAAAAAGAAATGTGCCACTCGAAGTGGTGGCGGGGTGGCAGAAAATGGTGGCACTGTTGGTGGAGGAGCTCCTCATGCAATGGAGGTGTCGCTTGGAACAAGCGATGGGCCTCGGTCTTTGATGAGACCGTATCCTCAGCGGACGGGCTTGGGCATAAACCGGCACCGGTCAGAAAGCAAACAACAGCTGACAAAATCCAATGGTTGGTGAGAGCTGACGAAGATAGTCAAGAACAGGCCATAGGAAGCTGGCAATAGAGACTGTCGGTCGATGAGAAGACATCGGTGGGTTGGTCAGTGAGGAGACTTCGGCGAATCAGAACCACGGACCGGCGATCGAGTGGAAGCCAGGGTCAAACAATCGGCACCAATGAAGATGGGTCCGTAGAAAAATGTGATGTCATAGTACGACAACTGCAGACGGGGCCCCAAGTGGATGCGGCCGACAAACAAAACTTCAAACTTTTAAAAGATGCCAACGGTGATATAATTTTGATTTTTAATATTGCAAGATTGCAATTAAAAATCAAAAAACTATAAAATGTCGATAATTAAAAAATCAAAACCCCACAAATATGCCGATAGAATTAAAAACCCACAATTTTTAATATAAAAGCCGATGGACTATAGTCCAAATAATTAAGCCCGATGTCGACTGTCATTTAAAATGCAGGTCGCCAAAAATTGATTTTTGCTACGAACTATAGACAGCCCCAAAAATTTTTTTGCCAAAAATATAGATAAAATGCCCTGAATTTTTTTGATAATTGAAAATGGCCTGCATATAAAAAAAAATTTCCTCAGAGGACAACTGACTGGGATGATTTTTTGCTGCAAATTGTACAGATAGTACTATTGATTTTGCAAACCCTAAAAATACCACTGAAGCTCCCAGGTTGATGTATCCAATTTTGATGAATGGGCAGGCAATCCTAGGGTTTCGAGGCCTTCTGAAGACAATAGCAAGCTTGGATCTGACTCAATCTGCTTCAGAAATCAGCTTGGTCCCCGAGTGGAAACAAGTAGCCTTCAATGGAAACCTTCAGGCCTACGGAGAATCTCGCACACCAACTTTCTTGATCGAGGGTTGACGTTTCACTGGATAAGCTCTGATACCATGTTGAGATTATGGATGCACATTCCTTGAAGCTGTAGACTTTGATGGAGGACCTTTAAGCCAGGAAAGATAATCAACCACCCAGAAAGTGTTGCAACTAGGCATGCACAATAGAGATTCTATATTGATGAAAAAGATTTATTACAAATGTACAAGATGCTTGATTATATAGGCAAGAGCTAAACCCTAATATGCATGAGATGTTGCCATGTGTCAAGATCTAACAACATGTGACAACATGTGAACCCTATCTAGATGATCATTAAATGTTGAGATAAGTTCTAGAAGGACAACTCATCTTCTAGAAGGCATCTTATCTCCTACAAATAAGGAAGGGAATATTATCCCATTTATTAAATGATTTATCTAATAATGCAACCTAGGACTTAATTAATTAAATGCAAGACCTAAGTTGACTTATGCTAGTGTAATAATTAATTAATTATACCAACAATTACCTTAGACTCAATTTTCAGTACTAACGATCAGCTTAAAAAGGGTAAAGCCGGCTTGCAGATCAAACAAGAGCATTATGAAGAACTAGAGATTTTCAAAATTAAACTCCTTAAGATAGGAAAAATTTGTTCACATGAAGATAAACAATTTTTTGTTGCTTTATGTCAAGAATTTTATGATGCCTTTGCTTGGTAATACTCAGATTTGAAAGGGTTTGATCCCCATATTCCTCAGCACACAATTGAGTTAGAACCTAATGCTAAACCAGCAAGGCAAAAACAAAGGCCCTTGAATCCTAAGCTTGAGCCCTTAATGATTAAAGAGCTGATCAAATTAGTTGAGGGGGGTATCTTCTTTACTATTAAGCATACTTCATGGGTTTCTAACCTTGTACCGGTTAGGAGGAAAAATGGTGAGATAAGGCTCTGTGTAGACTTTAGGGATCTTAACCGGGAATCTTTGAAAGACCACTACCCACTGCCCTCCATGGAAGAAATCTTACAAGTAGTTGCCAGTTTTGAGAGATTTTCCTTGTTAGATGGTTTTTCAGGCTGTAATCAAGTGCTGGTTAAAGAGGAAGATTAGTTCAAAACTGCTTTTACAACTAAGTGGGGCACCATGGCATACAAAAGGATGTCTTTTGGTTTATCCAATGTTGGTGCCATGTTTCAGACGGCCATGGACATGGCGTTTCAAAGCTTGATAGACAAGATTATGTTGATTTATTTAGATGACATTACAGTTTATTCTAAGAATGTTGATGAACATTTGTTACATCTTAGACAAGTTTTCAAAAAATGCAGAGAGTTTGGTATCTCCCTCAATCCAAAAAAGAGTATCTTTTCTGTTCATGAAGGGAAATTATTAGGACACATAGTGTCAAAGCAAGGAATTACTATTGACCCTGAAAGAGTCAGAGCCATACTCGAGTTGCCATTACCAAATCACAAGAAGGGTCTGCAGAGCTTTTTGGGCCAAATCAACTTTCTGAGAAGGTTCATCCCAGATGTTGCAAACCTGTTACAACCTTTGACAGCTATGTTAAAGAAGAATGTAGTTTTCAGTTGGACTGGAGAAGAAAAACATAGTTTTGAAGAAATCAAGGAAGCTTTAGCATCAGCTCCGACATTGGTAAATCTAGATTTCTCTAAAGATTTATTTTTGTATGCTTTTGGCGGCACTGGTTCAATCTCTGCTATGTTGGTACAAAAAAATAGTGACAACTTAGAACAACCAATAGACTTCTTTAGTCAGATACTTGCTGATTACGAAGAGAGGTATACATTTTTTTGAGAAGCATGTTCTCTCCATGATCAGAAGCCTAAAGAAATTCAAGCCTTTAATATCAAACAATAAGATCCATATTCTGGTGGCACACTCAAGTGTGAAGGAATTTTTATTGAATAAAATTTGAATGAAAAAAGAGCAAGATGGATCACCAAGGTCATGGAGTATGATGTAGATATTAAGATTACCAAACTGGTTAGAGGTAAAGGTCTTTGTGACCAGCTTGCTATAGGGTCAAGCAATAAAACAAAATTACAAAAGGATGTTGTGTTTACCAATGCAAATGAGTTTCAAAATGCTCAAGATGATGTGCCTATGGGGATAGCTAATTGGGATCAAGATATGACCCAATTTCTACAAACTGGTGAGTTCCCATTAGGATTAAACAGAGCTAAAAGAAGATACTTCAGACTGCAGTCCATATCGTATGTACTGGTAAACAATGTTCTTTTCAAAAAGGATCTGAATGGTGTCCTATTAAGATGCATTCACAGTCATCAAATTGAGAAGGTACTTCATGAGTTTCAAGATGGAGCTGCGGGAGGTCACTTTGCCCCAAGAACTTTTGCCTGGAAAATCATGAGAGCTAGTTACTACTGGCCTAGCTTGTTCAAAGATGCATATTCCTAGTCAAGAAAGTGTATCAAATGTGCTTTACTCGTAGGAAAGGAAAATTTTCATGCTATGCCTCTGCATCCAATTCAAGTGGAGTAACCCTTCATGAGATGGGGCATTGATTTCATTGGGCCAATTAACCCACCATCTAGTGCTAGTCATAAGTGGGTGCTGACTGCTACAGACTATTTCACACGATGGACAAAAGTAATAGCTTTGAAAGAAGCAAAAGAGTCATCAGTTTTGAGCTTCTATGAAGATATAGTCACCAAATTTGGAGTTCCTCACTCTATCATATCTGATAACACTGGCATTTATGGGATTAAGACTAGAACTGATTGGGCTATTAAATAGGGTATTCATCTGAATACATCCTCAAATTATTACCCTCAGGGTAATGTCTTAGCTGAAAGCACAAATAAGAATCTTATCAAGATTATCAAGAGAACGATGGAGGACAATCAAAAAACCTGGCACATCAAATTAAAGTATGCACTATGGGTAGACAGAGTGACTCCTAAGAGGTCCATTGCTAACTCACCATACTTGTTAGTCTATGGAAAAGATGCAAGATTACCCTTGTCTATGGAGCTCCCAGCCCTTGACATTATACATCAGCTGGAGATGTTCGAGGAACATGACCCAATGTCTGTGAGATATGTAGAGCTCATGGAACTTGAAGAATTAAGGGACCAAGCAATGAAGGATTTGGAGCATCATAAGCTCCAAACAAAGAAAACTTTTGATAGAAGGGCTACAATTTTATTTTTTAAGGTGGGAGACCTCGTGCTCAAATGGGATGTTCTAAAAAGCAGGATAGGCTATCACACCAAGTTTGACAACATGTGGATAGGCCCATTCATTATCAGAGACTGCAAGGAACACAATGCCTATCAACTGGCTACAACAGAAGGGGAAGTACTTCCTATCCTAGTCAATGGGATACACCTTAAACCCTACTTTCATATCTGATGAGTACCTTTCTTGTACATATGTATCTATTTAGGTTTATGTCTTCAATAAGTGCTTCTGCACTTTAGGTTTATTATTTTCTATTTCTTGGGTGCTATGATGGCACAATAAATAGTTTCTTTTCATTTTTACCCTATTTTGCCAATTTGGCAACCTGTTGTGTTCTGTGGATCTCAAGTGAGTTGCGGCCATGTGCAAAACTAATATTTTTATTTGTTTTATGAGCCTCCTAATGACTCCATGCCCAATGGATAGGCCTAGGCTACTGGTTTCATGTTTAGCAGGAAAACATCCAGCAAAGGTCACCAGAAATGTTACCCAATTTTCACCTCTCAATTAGGCAAGACAGATTACGTTTCAGATGTTCATAAGGGCCAGATGGGATATTTCCATTGAGGGTTAGTTCATGCATCTGATGACATTTCACAGGGAATTTAGTTGGGAAGCCTGCTTTGTTGGAAATATGCATCAATAATCATAGGGTGAAGCCTCCATTAGAGCCAAGTCGGTATGACATCTTCACTGTCTGGCCGACTAGCAGCTTTGATACATTCTATTTTGAACAAGTTGTTGTGACCTAGTTTCTACCTTGCCGAACGCTTTCACTGTAGAGCCTATCACTGTGACAAGAGGGGTTCAGTATAACCTCTTATCGCGTGGAATTATTTGGCCGATAGGCCATTCAATCGTAAATCGAGGAAACTCATGGTGACCACAGGCTTTAGAATAACCTTTAGTGGCTTGGTGAGAAGTCCCAGTGAAGAGTTAAAGTCTAGCTGACAACAATTGGTTTAAAGTCATCGGGAAACTCATGCCAGAAGAAATACTGTCGGTAAGAAGTCTTACCAATGTGAGAAAGTCACACTGACTACATTCATTCGGGGTAAGTCCTAGAGTTCGATGTGATGTCTTAGCCAAGCTAACATGTCTCGCCGACAATGCTTTATGTTGAAGTCTTCGACGTGGAAATTTGAGCTCGCTAAGAGGTCTCGGCGACCTAGGAATGTTTTGGCGACAACAATGAGGTCGACAGATGTCTCCCCAACCGAAGAAAAGTGAGCTAATCACCAAAAGGATAGGGAGCTCGATGAAACGTCTCACTGACCGGTGGGAATCTCAGCGAATGGAGGATTTCGGCATGAGTCTCGGCAACAAACACCAGTCTGGCCGAAAGATGTGAGTTCGGGGAGACCATAGTGTGCTCGGCAAAGGGTCTGGCCGACAGGCCAATGTTTCGGTGACAAGATAAGAGCTCGGTGAATGGTCTTGCTTTCAATAAGATCTCTCACCGACACTCAGGTGTCTTGCCGAAACAAAAAGGGGGGCTCGGTGTAGTGTTTTCCCTTCGCCATGAAGTCTTCCCGACCGATGGGAGTCACACCGAGGGTGTTGTGGAGCCCAGTGGACTGAAATGTCTCAGGGTAACATCAATAATGTCTCGCCGATAGAAGATGAAAGGTCTCGGGGTAGGCTCTTGCTTTCGGTAATATCTCTCACCGAAACTCAAGTCTCTTGTCGACCGGTAAGGTCTCGCTGAAAGCAAGCTAGGCTCGCTAAGAGTTGAAGACTTCGCTTTGAGGTCCTGTCGACACGGGGAGGTCTTGGCAATAAAGGAGGAGTCATCGGGAGAAGGTCTCCTCGACATGAATGAAATCGATGTAGTGCCTGACTGTCGGAGTGATGTCTTTCCAACATGATGTGGTCTCAGTGATGAAAGGCGATATCGGCATGAAAAATGAGGCTGCTATGACCTCTTGCCAATGAAGGTTTCTCTTGCTGAAGCAAAATGAAATAAGCTCTCACCGGAGCAAGGAGTCATCGTTGAGGGTCTTGCCAACCTGATAGGGTCTGAACAAAGAATGCGGAGCTCAGGTAGAGAAAAATGCGTTGGGGTGACATCAACAGACTCTTGTCGATATGGTTTGTAATATCAAGTTTGAGGAGACTTCGGGAGGAGGTTTTGTGCTCGGTATAATGTCTTACCGACAGGTGATTGTCTTGGCGACCACAGAGGTGATATCGATATGATTTGTGGGCTCGATAAAAACTCTTCATGGGCTCGATAAGAACTCTCATTGACTATCACATGTTGTGCCGATAGATTCAAAGGGCATAATCGCACTAGTGAGACACTTTCAGTGTCTCGCCGAGATGCAATTCTACAATGAGCTTTTGACCGCCCAAAGAATCCTTGCATAGTACACCTGACCAATTAGAGGGAGCTAAGGGTGAGTGTGGCAGTCTAACCAGCAAAAGGAAGATCAACAGAATGTGAATCAACACGGATCTGTTCTGAGCTCAGGAGCATTCAAAGCGCTTGGCTGAAGAGGTTCAAGGTGGACACAATACCAAGAAGTAAATGCGGTGGTTGCAAAAAGATCTAAAGAAGGCTTCTCTGGGGAATGACTCTTCACCGACATGGACATGCAGGGTGCAACATTAATTTTAGTCAAAACATCTAAGGAAAAATCTATCCCAAGGACTGATATTTTGTAAGCCCTAAGGGGTCGACACAGTTTGATATATAAGGCATTTTTTTCCTTCTTTGTAGTTAGTTCAGATTGTGCATTTGAAAGAGTTAGTGATTTTTATCAATCCTTTCTCGACTAAATGTATGTTTTGTAACTCAACTAGAATCTGGAATACGACACAGAGTTTACCTGGGAAGCTACTGTTAATGTTTGTATTACTCTCATTTATGTATTTAGACTATGCAAGTTCTTAACTGTGTTTTTCTAAAATCTATATTCATACCTAAGGCTATGAAATTCATCTTTCCTTCCTAAGATATGCATGTAGAGCAAGCCTGTTAAGAATAGCACATGAGTTTAAAGGGGTTATGTTAAGTAAGTGAAAACACTGACTATTTGCTTTCCAGTGTATGTTCTTTCTGTGTCAGTTTCATGATTTCTTATCAACTCAGTGTATCACCATAGGAATAGTTCAGTTTAGTTCCATTTTCATGCATCCCTTCTCGTTTTACCCTTAAAGAATCAGTAGTTTAGGTGATACCCAAAGGAAGTTGGCCTTCTCCGGAGGTTCATTTCAAATTTAGGTGACCCATAGCCTTGAAATGATCCCATGTTTTCCCTAGAAGGCTCAGTTTTATAACTTTGCTTAGGGTGCACTTCTAGGTGACAACAATTAACTCAAACAATAGGCCACATTGCATAACTAAAAGTTCACAAACAACAAAACATTCCCATAACCCTCTAGTTTTTCTTTTCAAAACCCTTTCAAAACTCATCATGGAAAGCTGAAAAATGACATGCATGTTCACATTTGTAAAATGAATATGTTCACCAAGGGGTTTGGTATGAAAATCAACTAGCTTTGAATTGTGACCCTCCAAAGTAGGTCACTTGTGCAGACTTTTCAGGGGCACTTCTGAGTGTGCAAAGGAAAAAATTTCAACATGGGCACTTCAAATTTGTAAAATTTGAAGGTGCCACTAGTGGCTCCAACTAGGGATGTATGCCTCCTATGGGCATAGCAATAATTTAGATACTCTAGAGAATCAGACTGGGTCCCTACTTAATTAGGCGACAAAGTCAAAAGGTCATCTCTGCCCCCTACTACTCTGGATTGACAATTCAAACCATATGTGATGGCCTAAGGCCACCAAGAGTTGTAGGTATCTTCTTACCTCTATCATAGACAAATTTCTCATCATATTTCACCGAAGCCAATCTAAAAACATCACTGCAATTTGCTTGATTAAACATGCTAGCATCTCCCAATAGCCTGTCATGTACAACATTATCAACAAATTCACAATTACCATGCATTTGAAAATTAGGAATACTCTTAAAATATTGATTATCATGTGGTAACAACTTATGATATTTATCATATAAATCATTCTCAAGATGAAAACAAAATTCTTCAATGTTTTGCATGTTGCCACACTTTATGAAAACTTCATCTAGTTGAAAAAGGTAGCACTCATATTTTTCCACATGGCTAGTACTATCAAGCTCGATCTAATTCTTAGTTTACATTTCAAAGGTGAAACAGTCATAAGAACTAATCAAAATATTATGCACATCATGCAAACTATCTCCAAGTGTATGTAAAGAGATACACTCATACATTGGCACACACTGTAACTATCCTCCATCATGTTGGTATAGAGAATCATCAAGAACCTCTAACTTATCCTCACCCTTGATCACTTTTTTATCCTCTCAACATAACATACCAACCTCTTTAGCATCCAAAGCTTGTTCAAAAGTGAGCAATTTTGGTTTAAAAAGATGATCTAATTTTTCTTTGAAATCAACATTCACATACACATGAAAAAATTCCTGACTAGGCTCATCCAAATTAACAAATAGGAACTTGTACAAATCTACATTAAAGTTTTCAATACTTGGATCATTGGGTACACAAACCTCATGGTCATTTGTTGTTTCTAATTCGTCAAAACAAATTTCTGAACTTTCATCAACATGCACACTTTCATGCTCATCATACAATGCATTATTACAATCAAAGGGTTGTTTTTCTTTATCTGCATTACCATCATGCTAACCAGCTAGTTCATAACTGGAAGGAAGATTACATACACATGCATCATACCTTGCATAGTGAAGATTATCATCACTATCAAAATCAATATGGGCCACATAACAACTGAGGGTTATTCACATGTGTACATTTCTGATATTCAGTGGTCAATAGATTTGAAATTTTTTCACTACTTAATAGACCATTGTTCTGATCCATTCTTTCAACCACTTCCTCTTTTTGACCTCCACTATAGCTACATGCATTAACAAGTTGTAAATCAAGATATACCATCATATCACCATCATCAAAATATGAAAACTCAATGGACTAATCATAAACATGATTTCCCCGATCATAAGAGATTGAATTGCTAAAAATCTTGTCAAAAGCATGGTCACAATCCATCACAGAGAATAGGTTGTTCATTTGTTCATTCTTTCTTACTTCTAAGCTGTCATGACAACAATCTACATCTTTCTGCATTTCAGCATTGGACTGGGTGTCATCATTGAGTTGGTCATTTACATCCTCTTAATGGTAGACATTGCATCACTCCTAACCTCTTCCTTCTCAAGTATGCACTTGTCTATATTTAAAACTAAAGACATCTTATCATTTGTATTGGCATAGCTGCTAATTTCATTAGCATGTTTACCCACAATTGAAGACAACAAAATTTTCACATATTCATTCCTCATTTTCTCCATATTATCTAAACATGTGTAAGCCATTTGCATACTCAATATTCTAAAATCCTTTAATAGTGCACTAGATCCCTCCTCAAAAGCCTCAAAATACATATGAATGCAATCTGAGGTGTTGGGTCTGAAATTTTTAGGGATTAGTGAAAGAGCAACAAAAAATATGTGACTAAAAGCAATGCTTGACTCTTTATCTTATTTTTTAATATGCTTTAACCTTATGACAAGATCAAAAGGTTCCTTTGCAAATTCTTTTCTATAAGCATCCACTAGATTATTCCAGCAGGAAAAGGACTTCTCAGGAAAACTTAAGTACCAGTACCTAGCTTTAGCTTCAAGAGATCTGACAAAAAGTCTCATCCACATATTTTGATCTCCAAATGAATGTTTCTCCATGAATCTAGAAAAACTTTGTGCATGTGCATCTCCTTCACACACATTATATCCATCAAATCTAGGCATCTACTTATAGACTCGAGTTGGCATACTTTCAACCTTGTAATCAACCCATGACAAGTATAATTGGTTATACAATGGATCAAAAGAATTGAAAAGAGGGGCAATAATTTGGCTAGTGGATCTAGTATGGTTATCACATAATTGGGCTTGTAGCGACATCACCCCTTTGTACAACTCTTCAATTTTCCTCTCCAACATAGATCTCCTTTTCTGGCTTAGCACATGCTTGTAAACACTTGGGTTCATGTACTTTGTGCTATCAAATGTTTGAGGATTATTAGACTTCTAAAGCTTATTTTCAATCTATAGTAAGGCTTCTAACACCATGGTTACTTCAGTTTGGTAATCCATATATACTTGCAAATCTCGGTTAAAATAATATGCATAATCATAACCATGACCAGATGAAGGATCACTAGGATAATTGCTAATATGATGGTAACTTGGGCTTGAAACATATGATTATGCAAGTGGAGGGAAATCCCTAGGATATACAAATTCACTCAAACCATCCATACTAGAAAATATTTGAATACTAGATAGACACTTTAAATGAAATAGAAATTGCACTCAATATGACAGAGCCAACAAATGAAAGTATGCAGAGAACCATGCACCTTCCATCTCCAACTACTGCAACTTTTAATAGAGCATTTTTCAGGTCACAATAATAAACAACAACCCATGTGTATAAATTGTAGAGAAGGGTCGCCACCTCTTCAACAAGAGGAAAACCTTTGAAGCAAGGATATCTTTATCTATGCAAATAAATTCTCCGAGTTCTTCCAGCAAATTCTCTTCACAGTATTTTGAATTTGGGCTACTACAAATCAATTTGTAGATTTGGAACTTCTTCAACATCTGAACCAGTCATTCATCCTTTTGACTCTTTCCAAATGGACTTCAACAAATTTGCACAAGAGATTCTAGAACACAATTAACAAAATAATTCACTTCTTCCCCAACAGAGTCGCCAATATGTTGGTTCTCAAATTTGTTGTCCACTTGAATCCTAAAGGGCTGCTAGGCCTAATGGTTAGATTCAAGGAGAGATTTGAACAATGAATGGGAGATTGCATAAAAATCCCTTTCTCCCCTGCACTTCAGGCTCTGTTAAACCTGGGAGGGTGATCCCTACAGTATACCTAGAGATACTTGTGTGCCAAAGTATCAAATACACTATAAACATATGATTCTCCTCAAATTTTTTAAAAGACATAGTACCCTAAAGGTTTGGCTAACCTTCATGGAAGTGTTTAATTCAAACATGAGAAATGTAGAGCATTAAATTCCACACACAAACAAAATGAGATTGATAAGTAAATTGATTTAAATTTGTGATTTCTTGTTGAATTAATCAACTAAATGTAACATGAATAGCACACTTAGATCAGTGCCTCATCCTTAGAATGGAGTCAATTTCAACACCTATACAACCTAATAACATTTTAAGACAACATTATCTAAGCTTTGATATTACTGCATTACAATACACCAACATTTTATTCTCCGCCACAACTTCTTATCAAAATCCTAGCACTTAATTCATATGAATCTACAACTTCATTCAAGTATTTATATTAATTCCTTGAATTAATGGGAAAGAACAAAACCACACACCCACTGGAAACCAATGGAGATGAACAAAACAATCATTGATTATATTTATTCAGAAATCATAAAACAAGCACATAGGAGAGATAATGGTTCTGAATTTTCACCATTCTATATTATTTTTCCAGTATTGCTATCAGAAATACATATGCATTGACAGACTCAAACCTAATACAAAACCTTGAAATGCTCTGTATTCACCTTATAGTGCTCTTTGTGACTAATTACAAAACAACCAACTCCCTACAATGAATCAGAAAATTTACACTTAAGGAGAAAGAAACCCTAAATTTGCACATCAGAAGAAGACACTTGGAAAACTTAGGTTCATTGATGAATAACTTCCCACTGCCTGAAGAGAAGCCCTATTTTGTACTTTGATTTATGCTTCTTGCATTCACTTGCCCTACAATGGAAAAAGATTCTCCACCTTGAAGAGTCGGCATTCTTCTTTATTCTACAATTGAAAAATATTTTTTCTTGAAAAAGATTTCACCTCTTTATCCATTTTCCACCTATTGCATCAAAACAATGCTCTCCATGAAAAAACTCTTCTCCCAACAACAAAAAACATCTCATATAGTGAATATATTATTCACTTTATAGAATTATCACCCATGCCCTTTTCACTTTCATTTTATGTTTTAAAGTATTTTCCTTTTATAAGAAAGATGAAGGTTGCAAATATTATATATTGTCGGGCAAACAAAATTTTACCCAAGTCCCTTATTTCACTTTTACTTTGCACTTTAAATTTTTAAATAATGAAAACCTTAAATTTTCATTGACCAACATTTATTTATCACCCATCCCAAAAAAATTAAAACTACCCTCAAATACCTTTTAAAAAATCACAGGCCCACCACAAGCCTTCCTCCTAATGCCCATTCTCCCATTGCTCTTGATGACGACAACAAAAATTTGCTCGGGCTCATAGGAAACAAAGATTTAATGCTTTAAAATAAAGCTTTACAATTGTTAAAGATGGATTTATTAAAATACACATATCTCTCCTCCCCACTTCCTCGTGCCTCTATGCTAACATCAACCCCTGGCTTCACAGGCTAGTTGGGAAACCTGTTTCTCCCTCATTTCATTGGTCCTTGCATTTTGTTGCATTTCGAACGCTCACGGCCTCAAGTAAATGTATACAGTAGTCAATTTGCAAATCTATTTTCACTATAAGCACATATTGTCCTTGCGCTAGGAGGATATGAACCCAACCTTCTAACACATGATGGAATTTGAACAAAGATATTCATTGTAACAAATTTTTATTTCTTTGTGAAAATTACCTTGTGTAATATCAAATTGGCACCCTTTCAGCTAGCACAGTGACTGCCCCGTGCACAACAATCTCATCTCTTGGTGTATGTGCCAACCCTCTACCTTGTCTTCGAGCCCTTTCAAGATGCATTGCTTCATCCCATGGATTCCTCCTTTCTCTTGAAAATCCCATTTTTAATTCGATTTCCCCAAGTGAGGAACAAACACAAGAATACCTTGCATCGATTCAGCCTATGCAACTTCAATTGTGTCTTCTACTTGAACACATTCATCTATTTGTAATTCCATGGCGCCAAGTTTGCACAAAACATTCTCTTAGCCTTTCATCCACTTTAAGTGCATCCACACTTTTAGGAATTTGAATGATATTAGCCTGCAAAATATTTTCCATTGAAATATCGTGTAGCTACTCAAACAATGGCACAAGATCAAATAATGTTGTGACTTGATCCCATATATCTCTTCTTTTGTTTCCTTTGAATATCTAGTGGCTGATGCAATTCAGAACTTGTTACAAAACAAAATGCTCCAATAATTTTCCCAACTGCATCTATTCTCTTGTTTACTGTTATCAGTACCTCCATATATTTTCCTTGGTTCAAGAAATCATATTCTCCATTTATGCATTGCTTTGAATATTTTAAATACCAAATCGGGTAGTTGCATTTTGATTGTAACTTTAAGAAGCATATGTAGAAATCAATGATAGGAAACTATCTAAGACAAGGCATGGAAGTTGGAGAAGAGAATAGGGCAGTCCATCAAATCCCTTGCATCACTAAACATCTTTTCCCTTATCAAAATGTGAATCATTTTAGAGTAAACTTTTAAAATTCCCTCAATGTTTCCTTCTTGATTGCAACCCAATAGGTTCTAAGATAAATTGGTTCTCATTTAAAACCTCTATGCTAGCTACAAAAATAATGCATATGCATCCTCATAATGAGGAAACTTTAACCATACTAGGGTATGTGCAGGATCATCATGGAAAAAACAGGCCCTTAAGTGGCAATGAAATTTTTTAAAAAATAGAGTTAGACAACTTGATGTAAAATTTTGAACAAGTTATCTATATTATTTCAAAAATATGTAAAAATAGAATTTGTAGAAAATTGAATGTAATTTCTAAACTACTAGGTTTATTTTAAAAATAAAATTTATTTGGTGAAAAATTGAAATTTGCATGCGTAGTACTTAAATTTTCTGAAAAAAATAAGAAAGGTGTATGTACCACCCTAACCACAATAAAATGATAATATTTTTTATAATATTTTAGATATAAGTAGAGGACTCATGTCCCGATGTGATGCATATTTTTTTGTAATTTTTTTCAAGTAAATAATTAATTATGATTTTTTTATTACAACTTTTTAAAAATATAAAAAACTCATATGTCTGACCACCTTACTTGGTCAAAACTTCATGAAATTAAATTCTTTTTTTAATCATATAGTATATGAAGCATAGAATGTGACGCATGTTTCAAATTTAAAAAATATTATACTGTTTGAAAACTATATATGTTTTTCAATCAACCTATCAATCAGGACTTTAGTCGTAATTCAAATAGAAAATGAATAATAATTATTTATTAAATTCAAAGTAAAGCATAATTTATATTGGTGGAAATGTGAGAATCTCCTTTAAAAACCCTTTTCGTTTTATCAATTTTGGGTAAAAAAAAAGTTGTCACATACCCTACAAATACCCATCATATCGCCACTTTTTGGCCCATCATGATCCTGTGCATACCCACTAGTATAATAAAAGATTTTCTTTTTTAGCATCATGTAACTGTTCAAAAAACCAAGCAAGATTAAATAGTATTGTGGCTTTATACTATGGAAATTCAAGTGAAACACCACCTTCTTCATGATTGTTTTCTTATGGACATGGCTGCCATTCACAAGCTTGAACTATGCTCACCTCTTAATCCATGTACTTGAATAGAAAATGGAATTTGCTCTGCATTTAAACTTTTGAAGGAAATGATATTTGTATGCCCCTCCACATGCTAACCAATTCAAAGCAATTTATTTGAAGTGATTTCCATAATGCAACACTTACAACTTCATAATTGTGCAAAGCATGTCAAGTCCCCATGTGGGCTCGACTAAAAAATAAATCATTTGGATACAAATTTCACTTTGAATTGATCTAAGGTTGCTTGCATATACATTTGAGGTGAAAAATTTGAAGTGGGTAACCAACAGAATCCATTTTCAGGAACTTTGCATTGAAGTCAAAATAGGTCAAGCGGCCTCTAGAATTGCCCTAGAAAATCATTCAAACGACCTCTTAGAGCTATGAAAATGCATAGGCATGTAGAAATTTGAACCAAGAATGTAGTACAATGGCTGAGAATTTTTTTTTCTGAGATACAAGATATTCAATGTCAAAGTTGCTCAATTAGACATTTCCGCAACTACACCTATTCAAAATCAATCAAGGCTCACAAAGTCATCATCTCGAAAAAATATCAAATCACCACCTAGGAAGTTACCACTAAAAACATTAGTTCATTTAGGTCTAATGAATATGTGTGCAAGAGGGTTTTCCTTCAATCATCATTCTTCACGAGATATTAAGGGTCAAAGTTATCACTTCGAAACATGTCAGAGATGCAAATGTAAAAACATAACAAACTGCATTTGCCTTTGATCTCGAAAAAATATCAAATCAGATCTTGAGGCTCTGAAACCGGACAAGGAAACATATGAATATGGGGGGAATGCAAGGAATCCATCCATTCATTATGAAGATCACCCAGCTGTGAGATATTAACTTGAACAGGAGGCCACTTCGTAGAACTGAAAGTTCACAAACAACAAAACAGTCCCAGAGCCCTCCAACTTTTTTTTTCAAAACCCTGTCAAAACTCATCATGGGAAGCTGAAAACTGACATGCATGTTCACATATGTCAACTAAATATGTCCACCATGGGGTTTGGCATGAAAATCAACTGGCTTTGAATTGTGACCCTCTAAAGTAGGTCACTTGGGCAGATTTTTTAGGGGCACTTCTGAGTGTGCAAAGGAAAAAAATTCCACATGGACACTTCAAATTTGCAAAGTTTGAAGGTGCCACCATTCTTATTTGCCATATTTGTATTTTGACTCCCTTGGTCATGCTATTTCTTCCTACATTCACTTGCATAGTGACCATACTTGTGACAGTAGTAACACTACACATTGCTCTAATCATTCCTCTGATTTGAGTTGCTATTTCTTTTTGTGTTCTGGAAGTTTGATTAGGAGGTGTTGGCCTCCTCTTGATTGTTTGAGCCTCCTCTTCTGGAGTTACTTCTACCTCTGCCCCTTTGACCTCTTCCTGTGCTATTTCTTCCTCTTCCCCTGCCTCTCACATTTCCTTGTGCTTTGAAGGCTTGTTCTAGGGAAGGAGCAGATATGTTTAGCCATTGCTCATGGGTTTGAAGTAAACCCATTAACTCATCAACTGTCATTTTTGAGAGGTCCTTTTCCTCT
Source organism: Sequoia sempervirens (assembly GCA_007258455.2). NCBI lineage: Eukaryota > Viridiplantae > Streptophyta > Pinopsida > Cupressales > Cupressaceae > Sequoia > Sequoia sempervirens. Next base: position 4,643,670 of record VDFB02026320.1, read on the forward strand.
TTAATGGCAATTACTATTGGGTCAAACTTTGTGGGTAAACTTCTGAGGATTTTCTCCACAATCATCTACTCTTCCATTGATTCTCCATTTATCCTCAACTAGTTAACCAAGGTGAAAACGCTTGTATGAAAATTTGAAATGGACTCGTTGTCTTTCATCTGCAGGATCTCAAACTCTCTTCTTAGCAACTGGAGTTTCACTAGCCTCACCTTGTCAGTACCCTTGTAACTGTTTTAAAGTATTTCTCATGCTTCTTTTGCATAACTAGCTGCTACTATTTAAGGAAAAATAGTCTTTGTCAAGGCTACCTCAATCAAACTCGGGGCTTTAGCATTATTTTTTCTTGTCTCCTTCAACTGATTCTTTTGAACATTGCTTTATGTTGTAAATGCATTTGGGTCAGTCATTTACAACTTTAAGATAGTTTTAATCTTCTTTGCCCAAACATCATTATTTTTACCATCAAACATAGGTGGCTGCTGCCAACTCCTATTATCTCCTCCAACCATTTTGCTAAATAGGGGAAAATACAAATTCCCAAAAAAAATATAAGGCGTTTCTTCAATTCCTAGAAAACTAAGGCTTTCCTTAATACCCAGAAGCTAGGGTTTTGTCACTGCATGCCCAAAAAACACTAGGGCTCTAATAGACATGGCTTTGATGCCAATCTGTTGGGAAAAAGATCCCAAGTAAAGTGGGAAAAGATGAAAACACACATAGCAAAGGAGACAAAACAAGGAGGCAGAATATATTGTTTATTACATTCATACACAAAAGATTACATTCAAAAAGTTTACATACAAAAATTAGAGCTAAGGCTCTATATTAGCTTCATACATCAAACTGCCCAGATTTTGGCACACTGGAGCCTTTTGTGTGTTGTTGCAAATATTCCAGAGCACTGGACCTCTACACTTTGTGCAATATCTTCTGTTGCTGCAGGTTCTACTTTCCTTTGTTTTGTTTTGTTTTGTTCTACTAAACATTCCTTCTTGTCCTTATATCTTCTAACTGAAAAAACATTATATTCTTTTTTTTTGTCTTTCTCACCCTTTTCCAAAAAAACTGCCGCTCAAATTCAAATTCAACCACCACAATTAATTTTCTGCCAAAACATTAACTGGCCAGCATAAGTCAGACACAGCAAGTGGGGGGAATGATCCAAAACATATCTCATCTAACGCAACATTAAATGCATGTGATCATTGCTGCTCAAGATTACAAATTCCAACACAAAACAATGCATTACCCCCCGGGCCCTACCCTCTCAGTCCCCTCTGATTTGGTAAAGGTTGTAAGGTAATTTTCAATGAAGAAACTAGGATAAGCCGAGGATTTTCCTATGTACCAATGAGGAATGATGAAGAGGCTATTAAAGCAATTGATAAACTGTGAAACTATGATTTAGGTGGCCATGATATAATTGTAAACTTTCCAAGAATAAATCCATGGGAAGAGGATGCAAGGTATATGCAGGTAACCTTGTTTGGTTAGTAAAAGAGAATCTATAAGAGTATTATTTGGTCAATATGGGAATGTATTAGGAATAAGGCTTAAATTTAATCATAAAGATGGAGTGCCTTGTGTCTATGGCTTTGCATTTCTATCCACTAGATGGGAAGTGGAAGTTGCTGTTGCTGCAGTGATTGAGAAGGAATTTTATGGAAAAAAATTGGTAGTAAGAGAAGCCAAACCATACAGTAAGGAAGACAATAGATCTGATACGTCAAGGACATTCCTTATAGAAACTCCATGCCGAATGTGTGGTGTTGCTCTAGAAGGGGCAATTGCATTTGGATTTTGTGATCCTAACCTTGAACTGCTACCCATTCAAGCAACTCCTTTGAGCCTGGGTGTTAAGGCTAATGGCGCTGATGTTATCCTCATTATTCACAAGAATGCAACTATTCCAATAAGGAAAGATGCATATTTCACTAAAAGTTATGACAATTGGTCTAATACTCTGATTATATTGTATGAAGGGAAAGGGAAGAAAGTGGGGGAGAGTCATCTCTTGGGATTTTTTTTCAAACTATCAGGAATTTTTCCTGCTACCAGAGGTGTTCCATTAATTAATGTACGGATGTTGATGCATCAAATGTGCTGAGAGTTTTTGCTGGTGTGACAATGCCAGAATCTAAGACTGTGTCAAAAGAGAAGCTAGATTTCATCAGAATTTTTCTTCATACAGTAATAAAATGACAATGAGCTTTAAGGAAAGTGAGGATACCCGTATGGTTTGGAACTTTGTACTTCAAGTGGGAGATCGTTGGAAGTGAAGTCAAACCATTCTACCCTTTCGTCTTCCTCTTCCCATGCCTTTTCACTTGTTTGAAGAGTTGAATATAATTATTTTTTCATTCTCTTTTTGGGTATGATGAGACTGATGTAATTGAGTTGCTGTTAATTAATAAAAACAGAGTGCCCTGCTTTCATTGGTGGATGTAGCCATTAATGGTGAACCTTGTTAAATATTTGTATTAACTTTTTGTCTCTGTTTATACAATCTATAGTACTGTTCTGTTATTACTCCATTGTTCTTGTTACGCGGTTAACTCAACAGTTTACTGATATATAGACAATACTAATTTTTTTTAAATGCTTTATAAACCTTCTGGCATGTATATCCAACTTGTACACCCTTCGCTAGCAATCCTTCCTATGATCTCTTAGAAATAGGGTATAGACATCCATCAAAACGTAATAGAAAGAGGATTTTGGTCAAATATTGTAGTTGGATATGTTCAGTGAAACAGGTATACAGAACATTGGAGGCACAGACAGGTCATTGTAAACTGTTTGATAGAATACTACGAGGGAATGTGATTTCATAAAATTCCATGATTGCATGAAATTCAAAAAATGAAATTTATTTAATTTTTTTTTGGAAATTTCCACACAATTTTTCCCTGTTTCCAGCATATATATCAAAATGGATATAAAATCTTAATGCAAATAAAATTGGTAGATACAAAGCCAAATTCTACAACCTCTACCTACATTCGTGTGATCTACATCGGTACGAGAATCAGTTGAACAAGATATAGGAATTCACTGAAACATAATGAAAATAGATTTTCGCCAAAACACTACTGTTGCAGCCATTTTGGCAGACACACAATTGCAGAATGTGGATGCATTGGTAGTGCAGATGAACTGTTTGGCACAATGTCCCGCATAATGTCTCTACAGTGAAGACATGTTAATTGTTTGATAAAATTCTTAAATGAGATGTTGGGTTGAAAACGTTTGTGAAACCCTAAACATTGTCTCATGGAATTCATGTTTGCAAAATCTACACAGAATGGATCTGTTGCAAAGGCCTGAAAACTCTTAAGCCGATGTAACTCTGCCAGTATCTTCCTTGCCTGTGCCAGAAATAGGAAATTTGGAATGTTAATTGCAGCGCATAGCGCCATTGATTTTTTGAAAATGCTTTAGAAACTCAAAAAAATATAACATGACGGCAAGAAAGTATATAACAAAATCTTCGTTAAATTCCATCACCCATTCTCGGGAAATATTTTCTTAAAACAAAGTATGGGACAGAGACCTTTCATCTACAAAACTTATGCTACTAGAGAAAGTACCAAGGTTCCCATGAAGAGTGGTAGATAGAGACGCGGATTAACACAGAACAATGGAAGGAGATGACTATCCAAATTGTGAATAGGATTGAAAAGGAGGGTTATTGATCGAAAACTAAAAATGGTGAAACAATTTGTTGCTATTGCTTTATTGGTTTCTATGGTGATAGGCACAAGTGTGAAGATATTCTTGAATTCAAGGAGAAGTTGCTTGTCAGGGCAGAGCTTGTACATGCAATAGCAAATGGAGAGGAATTGATTGCATTGTAGAACAAGATATATCTATCGGTAGAGGAATGCTTCATGATTTTGTTGGTCTTTGACAGTTCTTGTTTTAGGGGAGAGGACCCAATAGTTGAGCATGTTTCAATAAGTGTGATAGTAGTTGTTTATATAATGTCCAATAGTTGTGACTTGACTACCCATAATTAAACAAAATGTATCCTTTTGATCTAAAAAGCAACCAATCATGTGATGCCACATCAGCACTCAACTACTCATGATGTGAATGCACAAGTATTGGTCTCACTTTTTTTTTGGACACCTTGACAAAAAACATGCTGATGTGGCATCATATTTGATGATGTGGCCCTGAAACGAAAGTTATAAGCAGGGGACTTGCCAAGTAAGCTGCTGTAAAAAAATGGGAGTTATTTGAAATTTCCATGTAGGATTTGACAAACACAAAGTTAGGGTGCACAACTACTGGGTCCTCTGCCCTAGCTGTCTTTGTAGATGATGCTTTCAAACCTATACAATAAAATTGAATATGAGATATGATCTATTTTACCCCAATGAGCTTTGCAAAGAGGACTTTTAGAAATACAAAGATTTACTCAATTACAAAAAATATAGGATTTTTTAACATAAAGGTTTTTTATAAGAGTAACAATTAATTTATGATGATTTTTAGATCATTTAATAATAGATAAATATTAAACTATGGAAAGATTTTGAAAAGTCCTTGTTTATTCAATTGAAAAAGAAATGTACATGTATATAAATAATTTAAAATAGAATAGAATCTAACTCCAAAATAACTACTTACTGACAACTAACTACTTATCAATAAATAAAACAAATAATGTTCATTATTTTATTTTCTCTCTTATAATGAATGGGAAACTTCAAAACAAAAAAGGATGCTCATTAATCTATCATTTGTCCCCCATAATGAATATAATTTGCAAGAACACTAAGTTTTAAGTGACTAAAATTGATCACAAGAAAGGGGATTCATGAAGATATTAACAAGTTGTGTTCCTATAAAACAATATACAAGTTCAATCAATCCTTGTTGAATCAATTCGTGAATGTAGTGGTGTTAGATCTCAATATGCTTAGACTTGTTGCGAAACACTATAATTATACTCATTTGAATAACACTTTATTTATCATAATATAACACAATTGGATAATGGTGGGTGTACTGCATATATTTTAATAGACACCCCACTAAAATTTCTAACTAGTAAATGTGGTACCTTTCTACTCAGCATCTATTATAGAAAGGGATATAGTAGGTTGTTTGTTTGAATTCCCAAATAGTATTGTAGAATCAAAATTACAAGTAGAACCTAAAGTAGACTTACAATCATCTAGAGAACCTACCCAATCTAAATTATTTTATCCAACTAATTGACTCTCATTGGGATGCCTAAAATGAAGATCTCATAATGCAATGTCATTCAAATACACCTAAGAATTCTCTCTCTAGCACTTTAATGTGTCTCCTTAGAATTTGACTTGAACCTAGAGACCAAGTTGATTGCATATGCTCAATACCTGGTCAAGAAGTAGTCAAGTAGATCAAGCAACTAATCAACTATTTATTAATAGTAGAGGTCACAAAAGAGAATTCATTACAAGTGGTCATTATAATATTAAATTCAAAAAGTCCGGCCATAGATTTACAATCTTTGATATGGAATCTTTAGAGAATACTTTTTTTTGCACGAGAGAGAAAGATGCCATCAACATGTTGCAAAAATTTAAGTCCAAGAAAATAATGCATTTGTCTCAAAGTAATCATCTCTTTAGACACCTAGATTTTTCCACCTTGTTAATTAAATCCATTATCATCCTAACCAAGTAACACCACCATTCTAACTGATAAATTTTATTGTCATTTAATTATGTTATCTTCATGATCTCATCACATCACTAATTTATAAACTCTACCATGTTAATTCACCTTCTCAATTAATTGATTAATCTCACTCATCTTTATATCATCCCATTTCTAACAATTTGATTAGTAATTATTAATTAATTTATTATCTCCTAGTTAATTTATTCACAAATATCAAATTAAAATAAATAAATATTCATAAATATCCTCATCCAAATTTTAGATCTCGTCCTTCCCTTCCCATAACATAAGAATTTGATGCATGTGTAACCCCATCTATGGTTCATTCATGTCAATTTAGTTAGCTCCACCTTTCACTTGTCAATCAAAATAGTTAACTAATAAGTTCATCAAGTTAACTCTCAATCAAATTAGTTGATTGAATAGTAAACTTATTTTATTGAATTATAATCAATTCAATTAATTGATCAATCAAACTACTTAACTAGTCAGTTAGGTTAGTTGAGTAATCAATCAATTATAGCTAGTCAAAATCAATCTTGAAAATTTATTTTTCACTCAAAAATTTATAAACTCACCATACCTTTTTGTGAAAATCGGTAGAGAAAATTACTACATCATTATTGAAAATGATCAATACTAAGATATTATTCAGATTCTTCAATGATGCTAATATAACCTTGGGTGATCCCACAATAGTGGTTTACACTTTTTGACCAAACTTGACATTGAATTGATTTTTTTTAACTAAATCTTCACTTTCGAGTACCTATAGCTGCTAAACCATGTTGAATTTGAAGATGATGAAAACTAGTGATTTGTGGCATTTTGTCTATATACTAAATATATATTTTTAATTTTTTTTTGAATCAAATTGCATTTATTTTTTCATCTCCTTCAAAAACTAGTTTTAACAGTAAACACCATTTTTAAAGAGTGATGTTCACTGTAAACAACATAACTTTTTTTTTCTTGAAAATGGTCGACTCTTAGGTGCAGTGGCACTTCCGTTTGGAAATTGGAAAAATCACTGTGCTGAGGCGAAGGCTGCATTTACAAGTGTCAAATATGTTGTGGACAGAGGATACTCCAAAATATGGGTTGAATGTGATTCATTGAATATCATCAATTATCTACATGGCACTCATCATCCTTGCTGGAATGTGGAACAAGTTATTAAAGATACTATAATCATGTTAAGATCTTGTGAAGAGACCTGCGTCTCTCACATTTTTTGAGAAGGAAATTCATTGGCCGACTTTTTTGCAAATGAGGCTATCAGCTTAAATGAGTATCGTGCACGGGAGGAGGGATCTATCCTTTCCAAGAAAGCTAGGAGCTTATTGAGAAATTATGGTGTGGGTTGAGTTGATGCGGTGGTGGAATTTAATCTCTCTAGTACCATCTCCCGACTCACACACTTTGTGGGTTGTTTTTGGTTTACTGGCTTTCAGTTGAGTGATTGTTGCAAGGGTTTTCTTCTTCTAGTGTTTGAAGAGATGGGTGGTGATAGAAGTAGAATAGAGCCACACTCTTGTGTGGGTCTGAGGAAGAAAAACAAGCTATGGAGGATCCTCCATCATGGGAATTTCATGCCTTTTTTAGAAAGGTTGCATGAGCATGACCCTAATGCCTCAATGGAATTTGTTTCATGCTAGCATAATCACAAGCTTTAGATAATGGGTCTAGAAGTGGATGTAAATGAGGAGTTGATTGCTATTGTGACTAGGAAGTTGATGGTTGGCCATAAGTTTTACAAGGAAAAGAAGAGTAATGAGGAAGTGAGAGCTCAACTCTTCAAGGATGATGAGTGGAAAAATTTGGTTAAGATGGAAAGTTGGGGTTATGATTACAAGTCCCTTAGAAGATTTGGGAAAATGTTGTGGAGGTGATAATGCGCTATGTGACTCTGGAAGGCAAGTTTACTACTATCCTAGGTCACTATTTCACGCTTTTAAACTATTTCAGGCATGGTTTGTTTATCTCTTTTTCATTTTTTTGTTATCTTCCATGGAGGTGTTTGTTTATGACCATTTAAAAAATAGGAGGGCCCCTATCCTCCATGAAGGTCTCATTCACATAATCATGGAGCATGTTAAAGCTCTCCTCCATGCCCCTGCTATTAAGGGTAAGAAGAAGATACCGAGTGAATTTTTTGGTTCGTCAGGTTTCAATACCAGCATTGTAGATGAAGAGGAGTGGAATGAGGCCTAAAGATGATGTTTCCACAAATGTCCCTCATGACTACCTCCTCAAAAAAGAGGAAGATGGGTAGCCTTACAAGAAATCAGGCTGCCAAGCACCTTGTTCTTTCTAACATTGAGAATAGGGAGGTGGGCTCGGATGAGTCCTCTCCAAGGAATATGGATTTGGATGTTGACCAGGGAGAAGCTGAAGGTAGAGGTAATGAGAAGGGTTTGTAGGAGAATGTGCTAGGTATGGAGGCCAAGGATAAGTCGAGGAGGGCATCCAAACACATTGCCAATTTGAAGAACCAGGCTTTGAAATCTCCAACAAAGGATTCCAAGAAGGTTCGTGAGGAGAAGACTCCTAGCGAAAAGGTGGTGGAAATTGGTGACTCTCTGATTCTTAACTCGCCCAATGTGGAGTTGGATGAAGAGAATAAGGGTCAAGATGAGGAGGATGCTGAGAAGAAGAGTGCTAAATGCAGCCTCTAAAGGTAAATCCCCTTTCTTGGGACTTTTCTTATTTCAATGATGATTCTACCTCTATGTTTGAGTTGCTGGATATGGCTAGGGCTAGGGCCACTAGAACTTTTAAGTTAGCAAAATGGACTCTTCAGGAGTTTTATGAGGTTAACATTATGTATAGTCGTAAAATTGCACCCCTTGCAATTTCACATACATTCTTGCATCTGCTTTAGTGTCCACTCCCTTAGCATCTTAAGTAAGTTTATTTTAGCCTTTGCATCAGCCTTTTTCCCTCTCAAGATGCTCCAACACCCCTTTTCGGCAGCTACCCTACATGTCATCTTTGCATTGAACCTTGTTCTTTTATCGTTTGTGTTGTTTTGTAGCATGACGTGTCTGAACACTAGCACATCGTGCGAATGTCTGTGCACCACACTACTGTCTTACAATGTTTCAACATTCAAATGACCATTTTCGAGCATGTTTTCCTCTGGTCACCTCCTTTGGTAGATGGTAATGGCTTGAGATTCCTTGTAACGGCTCGGGAAGCTTCTTTTCCTTAAATGCTATATTTTCACTTCATTTGCAACTCTCTTATGCTTCTAGATTTTCTCTTGCTTTGGCTTTAGCCTTCTGCTCTTCAATTCTTGCTTGCATGGCTTCATATAGCTTGCTACACTAGCATTCCTACATCTTTTCAAGCTTTATTTGTAGCACTCTCAAGCTTTCACAAGCTCATTACAACAACACTCTTGGCTCTTGCAGCTCTATTGCTCTCTCCATTTGGCTTCCTTAAGCCTTGCAACTTCATTTCCATTATCCCATGCTTGTGATCATCCTAAGATTCCATATCCCTTATCTATTACATCTCTCCTTTGTGATACAGGTTCTCCTCCTCGAGTAGGGATTGATTTTATCACCCCTTTTGTGATACAGGTTCTCCTTAAGCGAGGATTGCTTTTATCAGTCATACTTGGTGGTGTTGGTTCTAATCCTCAAGTAGGTTTTGCTTTCACCACATTCTTTGTCCATTTTTCTCTATCTATCAACTATCCGTGGAAGTCGGAACACCAAAACAAAGATTTGACTGAGGCAAACCCCTATACAGCCCCAACACTTTCTCTAGATATTACACATGTAGGTTTTGAAGAAATTTATTTGTTGGGGGCTTTATCACTTGTGTGGTTGTGAGCATTTCCCTTCTTCTCCTTATCTTTATCATTTCTACTTCACTTTTATTTCAATTCTGTTATATATTGTGTTGCTTTCTCATGTTCCAAGAGTTCTCAGTAATTAGAGTAGAAGTAGCCACTTTTCCATTTTATGTGGCATTCTTGCTTTCTAGTTTGTACGAGATTCCAATGCGCCTTTAAGCTATCAGTGCACCACACTATCGTCTATATTTCATGCTTCCTTCCTTTGGATGAGAGCTTGTTGGTTTGTGCAAAAAATCTTTGTGACCTACTCTTCCTGATTCTAGAACTGTTGTCTTGTTCCTTGAGGTAGTTTAGGGTAGTTTGCCCTGTGAGGCTCTCTAAGTGAAGAGAACTTGTGAGTAATGAATCTCCCCTCTCTACACATTAAAATAAGGGGTTTGAAGGAGAAATTGAAGAATGTTTTGAAAGGCTCGGTGTTGAAAATTCGTATTGACAAAATTGTGGACCTTGAGGGTTCTTTCCATGACTTCAAATCTTTGTGTGAAGAACATCTAGCTAGTTTAGAAGCCGAGATTTTGGATACGAATGTGGACATAAAGAAACTTCTCCATGTGTGTCACATTTCAGTGAAGAATAGTATAGACTCTTTAGAATTCCTATTGAGAAAGATTAGTGAGCTCAAGGAAGATCAAGTGTATTTTTTTGAGTTAACAGAGAAAGACCATTCAGCCAAGGCAAAGGTAAAAAAGGTGCAAAAGATGATGGTAAGGGTTTGGCTGTTTGAGGGTCTGCTGAATGGAAAAGTCCTTTGAAGATGAGAAGAAAGAGTTGTTGGACATGGTTGAAATGCATAGGAGCTAGGAGCTTGAGGTGGCCAACACCTTAAGCAGCATGAAATAGTGTTCGACTATCTTTTGTATGTTGTTTGTTCCCTAGTAGGTCTCAGTTTATTTTTTGTTGCTTTGTTGTTTTGATTTTGTTGGGTGTCGTTGTTAGTTTAATGTTTTATCTTTCATGAAACACCCTTTTTTTGTCATTTTGGGTTATGGTATGTTGTTGGCGTCTTACTGTACTTTCTTTTAGGTACAATTTTGTACCCTAAGTTGTAAAGGGTTTCGGGTCCCTTCAAAACCTAATTTTCCCCTATAATCATAACATAACTTTTTTCTATGAACAATAAAATTTTATTTTTTTTGAATTTAGATTTGTAACTATGATATATAACATGTTCATTTGGTTTCATAGTGTTTTATTAAATATATTTTTCTTAATTAAGTTTTGAGGTGTTCAAACCAATTATAATTTAGACATAGGCGGGTTGTATACAACATATTTTGTTTTGTATGAACCAAAATTCAATTTTCATTTTTTTGCTGGATCAAGGACATCAATACCTAGCACAAACATATTTTTCAATTTTTTTGGTAATCTACTATTTTTCCACATGTATAGAACAAAGAGCTTGATTTTTGATGAAAAACCTATTAGGTCTAAAAAATGAAGGTTATAAACCTTAAGAGGATGCCAGGCTCTTTGGGAATGTTTTTGGCTAACGAATGAGGCTAATTGATATGTTTGAGACCCCCCTGCATTTTAGGCTCTTCCAGACCTAGGCGGGTGTACCTAAATGATAGAGCAGATTTGAAAGTTATATCTGTGAACTCTAATTTGGGCAATCTATTCACAATGAAATGTGGAAGTGAAATAGATGGAAAGGTAACAACTAATCCTACTATAGATGCTTTAAGAGTTGAATAAAAGAATAAGGTTTATATAGTCTATTTCTTGATGTGAATATGACTAGTGCCTAATCCTATTGCCCATAAATGGAGTTAGATATGTATGATAAACATATCCCTTTCCTTGGATTTACTCTAACTATCTGGTACATTTAATTGTTTATAACTTCTATAAATGTGCAAGGTTGTTAGTTATCGGGATCTTCTTATTAATCCCAATTATATCTTTTCAAATTAATGTGAATATTTGAAGGATTTTAACTCTTGTTTGAAGGAAACCAACTTGAGATGATTTGTTTAAAGGATTTTAATTATTGGTGGAAACCTATAAACATGAACCACTTAAGGAGGATTTTTAATTCTTTCACATAGAGATCAATTAAATTAATGACATAGTGACAACAAATGTCCCAAGATAAATCATATATATGCTTGATATATTGATTTAAATAATTAGAAAATACCACTCTAGAGACAACAAAGATAGCTTATAAATTTGACTTAATAGATAATTGAAAACCAAGAAACCGAACGCCAGATTAATGCTTCTTCTCCATTAATATTGCTTCAAAAAATTGTACAAAATATAACATAAGATTTTATGATTTAACATTACTAAATTTTCTAAAATTCTGGATGATGATGATGATAAAAAACTAGGCCTTGGTTTCCCTTCTTATACGAGAAGCAACAAGCTTCAGGCCTTTTACAAAAAGGCCTGTCTCTTCATAATTTGTATATTAACTAATTACATTTGTTTAAAACATAAAGAAATGATTAGAAGTCTGTGATAGATCATGACACTTGCTATGTTATTCAACATAGACAACCCATGACCTCTCTAGATCTAGAAAGGTTCTCCTCTCCTTGATGAAGTGTTTTATTGTTCAATCTCCTTCAACTTGATACTTTCCCCTCCACGTTTGAGACACTTCCAATCCTAATGATGGATAGATTTATCAATGAAAAATGATCGATATATTCTTTCTTGATATGGGTATCTATGTTTGTGATCATGTCTTTCATATTATTTTCCATATACATTATTCCTTTGAGTTGTTTATGGGTGTTCTCCATCATCATTTCATCGTCATTGATTAGATCGAGTGCCTGTGGTAACAATTGATCCCATTCACGTTTCCAATGATCTTTCTCTTTTAGTTCTCCATGATCATCGAAGAACAAGGGAAATGGAATATCTAATGGTTGATCAAATTCACTGAGTTCTTCCATAATCCTAGCATGAAATTGACTATGTAGATCAATCAACTTGTTATACTTGCAGAGCACTTGTCCATTCATACTCCTTTTAATAATTAGTTCCTCTTTCTTCTCTTCCACACGTTTTTGTAATCTCTTATGTTCATGAAAAGTAAAGTGCTCTTTCACAAAGATTGTCCAGTATTGGTCAGCTTGGTTTATCACCCTTTCAAATCTCTTCTTGATTATTTTAGACACAACTTCAAACTTAGTGGTCTTTAACCTTTTCTCCAATTCATTGCATTTCTTCTAGACTTTTTCATGGCAACACTTCTAGTATATGACATCTACCATGGAATCTAACAACTTCTTCTCATGATCCACCAATGGAGAGTACAACTCTAATGAAGAAGAAGAGGACAATTTATTTCTATAACTAGCTGCTTCCCTTTTCAGTTTCTCATTTTCTTCTATTAGTTTCTATTGGTTAATAGATTTGTCACTTCAAGTTTATAATCTTTTTCCCACACAAATGACAACCTGACCAGCAGTTGATTCACTTGCAATGGTATTTGTAAGTGCTCTATGCTTTTTTTACAAGGCACAACTACCTTTGAAAGATATGCAATGAATGAAAACATAGGGAACTCTTTTAACTATAAAGTAGAAAAGGAAAGCTAATATCTACCCATAACTTTAAAAATAGATGCGAGCGATTGATTTAAAATGTAGTGAATGTGAACAAATAACACAAAGTTCATTTATGCCACATCCACGAATGAGAAACATGAAAAGAATGGACAACAAAATCCCTTTCAACATATAAGTTAAATTGAATTCAAAGCCTCAGAAATAACCACATACACAACTTGACATAACAGATAAAATATTGAAGAGTAATTAAGAAGAATCACAGTTCATTTGCAATCAAAAGAAAACTTTAATAAGCACACAGTCTTAGAAATATCTCTTTTATTTTTTAATGCAAAAATGTGGGTTCACAGACCCAATGCCCCTGTACAATCAAAATGTGATAAAAAGAAAATTTATCATGTTGTTCTTTTCTTCTTTTTTCTTCCTTATTTTCTCTTTCTTTTTCTTTTCCCTTTCAGGTTTCACAAAAGCCAAAATATATACCAAAAATGAACTGTTTGTTTTTGGAAAATAATGGTTTACAAAAGAAACTGTTATCAAGAAACAACTTTGAAATGGAAACAGTTTCATTACCAAAATTATCTCTACCACTAACAAAATTAAAAGATTACATGCATGTATGACCAAAGAAATTAAGTTGCCTCTGGGATAGGAGCTCTATCTGCTTCCAGTAAAATTTCCATAAAGAGGTTGTGAAGCTCAACATACTCTTCTTCTTCCAAAACAAGAATTATCCTGCTATATTTGACATAGCTAGTTTTCTCCTTCCATGCCACTAAGCGCAGGTGGGAGATGATGTCAATTTTCTCCTCTTTAGGCCAATTCAAATCAGGTTGCATGACAGGAAAAGGTTCATCTTCCTAAGTCCCATCAATCGTAGGAAGCACCATTTTGAAAAATATTCTGGTAAATTGAGCTTGAGAGTACCACCACCTTTCTTTGTGAACAAGATATTTATTTCAAACAATCAAAAAATAAATTCCTTTTATTTGATAAAAAAAGTGGCCATCTTAGCAAATCTAGTTTGTTACACTTGTTATTTAATAGCGATATTAATGCATCATGGGTGTATTTCTTGAGAAAAGAGATTTAAGATTGAGTTTGTGCTTCAAAAACTCCTGAAGGGAAATCCCATAATATGTCATACAAACCATTAAATGAACCAACGATGCCTTGAAAACTAGGAGATCTGCCATAGAGTCACGAGATTGCGAAAAAATGGAACCATTGAACCACATGCCTAGAGTTTTAAAATTTTAGGAACCTCTAATATGTCGATTACCTTAAATATCAAAGGGAACTGAATTAGGTGGTTGAGTGATTCTAAAAATTTAAAACTTAGCAATATGGTTACAAAAACCACAAAAACTGTGACCTCTCAGATGCTTAGCAAAGGCAGGGGATGGAAACCTATTTGATTTAAGAGGAAAAATTGCATGTTTTCAAATCAAAATTTGATGGGTAAGATTGGCTCCAATTAGGGACTGTAATTTTGTAAAAAATGTAGAGAACTCTAGAAATTCTAGGGTAGACCAATCTTTATCCATTGGGCAATGAAATCAAGAGAGAAGCAAGGGAACAAGTGTTGTTTGCAGAAATCTGGAGGGGAACTAGGCACAAACCAAAAATGAACAAACCAAAACCACCTATCCACTTATGCACAAGGCAAGAAAATCCTACCTCAAGCGATGTTCTAGGTTGCTCATGCAAAACCATTAATAGGCTAGGAAAAATAAATACCCGAGTGGAAAAGAGAGGTGTACCCATGAAGCAGTTGCATACTTAGAAGCCATCCCAAGATATGAAACAAACATATGAGATTTGTAAACCATAGAGACCTTCTAAGTAATGTTTCAGAACCAAACAACCATTTAGCATCATAAACCTCTTGAATCTCCTCAATAGGCTCCTCCATATAATCGTTCCTTCCTGCAGCAATCAAACTAACATCCCATACCTAAAAATAAACATTTGAAACATTGGGAGACCAATCATCAACCATATGTGTCTCATGCATGTTAGATTAATAAGTTATTATGCTTAATTAATTATATCATACTGGTTAATTAATTAACTCACTTATTCCTTTAGTTGCTTAAGCTAAACTTAGGCACATTAATAATTGATTAATTATTAAGTGTGCACACTAGGGTTTCATTTAGGGTTTCCCTTTTAGGGTTTCTTGATCTCCTTCATAAGGATTGATCTCTTTGTAATAATTGATTCTCTATAATGCATTTTTACTTTGAGGTTTACAGAACATCTTCTTTGGTTCTGCATGTCTTTTGCATGTGACAGGTGATTGCATGTAGGTGATCTTGGTTTCTAACAAAATTGAAGATGGATTAAGCTAAAAATCTACATTTTAAGTAATATATTTGTGTGACATAGAATCACCCCCAACTAAAATAATCTCCTCTTTTTCTATATGATTTGGCTCAACAATTTGATGATACACTTCATGTTCCTTGTCTATATCTTTTTGATTAGACATGAAAACCTCTTCTCCACATAAAATTTTATCTTCAATAGCATTAAGACACTAGTTCAGAATATAAAAAACATGATGTTCTTCACATCCATCTAATTGACCACTTTCATCAAAGCTATTATGGTTATTTATGATGACATCTTCCAATTTTTGTTTAAAAATTTTGGCATTCAAAATTTCAAAGTGAAAGGATTCAAATGTAAAATGATCTCTGACCTCTTCTTGTAGCCATACTTTTGTATCATCTTGCTAGGAAAATGTGAAAGCTTCATATTTAGCTTCCATGCACTTTGGAGAAAAGATATCCAACACCTCTTCTTTATGTTGTGTAGCTTCCAATTGTTCTTCATCACCAGAAAAAGTGAACGATTCCATTTCTATAAAAGAAAAGGATGACAAAACAAAACTATTTGCATTACCCTCATTGAAATTTGTATCATGAGAGGATGATTCATTTTCTTCACCATTTGAGGGGCTTTCAGATTCATCTTTATTTTCTTCATAATGCAAATAATAGGCTTTGATTTTCCTATCTGTGTGAGGTTTAATTTCTACCACACTTACTTCATCTCTACCAAAATGTCATTTGGACCAAGGAAAAGTGATGATTAAAAGTTCCATTTGAAGGTTCCAATTGAAGAGGGTTTGATCAAATAACCTTAGATCAAACCCCCTTGGATAGAACCTCGCTAGTTTTAAACCATACCTATAAATGCGTCTCCTTTACACCTATCAAAATGCTGATAAAAAATCACTTTTCATTTAGATTTTGGGGGATCAAATGAATTCATATAAAATTTATTTCAAATGATTATGGTATTTCTCAGAACAAGCTATCCAATGAATATAATTTTAATATGTTTTGGTTTTGTTATGTATTTGTTTTTTAAGTTTTATTAAACATAGGTTTTTCATCGAAAATGAATTTCTTGCTTCTAAATATTGAAAAATTGGCCCAACAAAGCAGCTTCATCAACAAGGCCCTTATGCCTTCCTAAGAACTTGTTTTTCAATGAGTTCCAATCAGTAATGCATTTTTCTTCTAATTAATAGAACCAATTTGCTAGAGGCCCAATAAGAGATTCAATAAATAATCTCACAAAAACATCTTCTTCACTTACCCCCAGAATACTACATGCAACTGTAAATGCTAGAATGTGGTCTTCAACATCTTGATGGTTTTCTCCACTGAACTTTGGGAAGTGCTTTATTGACCCCTCAGGTAATGGCGAATATTGTGGAAATGTTAGAGGCCCAAACTGAGCACACCATGGCTAGGAAGAAATTAATGCCATAATATATTTTTGAAAAATAAATCAAATAGGAGTCTTCGCTAGAATAAAATGCTTTTGGATACATTCCACCTCATAGAGCCGCTAGCCTCCATCCTTGGGGAGGCACCTTTAAATTTATAGGGAAAACAAGAGCACCATTCTTCAATTTTGAATCCCTAGTGGGGTCACCAAAAATCTATTGGTTAATGGATTTGTCACTTCAAGTTTATACTCTTTTTCCCACATGAATGGCAACCTAACCAATAGTTGAGTCACTTGAAATGGTATTTGTAAGTGCTCTCTACTTATTTTACAAGGCACAAATACCTTCGAAAGATATACAATGAATGAAAACACATGATATTCTTTTAACCAGAAAGAAGAAAAGGAAAGCTAACATCTACCCATAACCATGAAAGTAGATGCAAAAGACTAATTTAAAATGTAGTGAATGCAAAAAATTAACACAAAGTTCATTTATCCCACACCCATGAATGAGAAATAAGAAAAAAATGGACAAAAAAATCCCTTTCAACATATAGGTTAAACTAAATTCAAAGCCTCAAAAATAACCACATACACATCTTGACATAGCAGATAAAACATTGAAGAGTAATTACAAAGAATCATAGCTCATTTGCAATCAAAAGAAAACAACATTAATAAGCACACAGTCTTAGAAATATCGCCTTTATTTTTCAATGCCAAAATGTGGGTTCATAGACCCAACACCCCTATACAATCAAAATGTGCTAAAAAGAAAATCATATTTTTCTTTTCTTCTTTTTTCTTCCTTCTTTTCTCTCTACTTTTTTTCCCTTTCAGGTTTAACAAAATCCAAAATATATACAAAAAATGAAACCGTTTGTTTCTAGAAAATGACAGTTTATGAAAGAAACTATTATCAAGAAATAACTTTGAAACAAAAATAGTTTCATTACCAAAATTACCACTATCACTACCAAAATTAAAAGATTAAATGCATGCAAGACCAAATAAATTAAGCTTCCTCTGGGATAGGAGCGCTATCCGATTCCAGTCGAATTTCCATAAAGAGGTTGTGAAGCTTAGCATGCTCTTCTTATTCTTCTAAAATGAGAATTACCCTATTGTATTCGACATAGCTAGTTTCCTCCTTCCATTCCACTAAGTGCAGTTGGGAGATGATGTTAATATGCTCCTCTTTAGGCCAATTCAAATCAGGTTGTGTGATAGGAAAAGGTTCATCATCCCAAGTCCCATCAATCACAGGAAGCACCATTTTGAAAAATGTTTTGGTAAGTTGAGCTTGAGAGTACCACCACCTTTCTTTGTGAATAGGCTATTTATTTCAAACACTTAGAAAATAAAGGCCTTTTATTCGATAAAAAATATGGCCATCTTAGCAAATCTAGTTTATTACACTTTTTATTTAATAGCGATATTAATGCATCATGTGTGTATTTCTCAAGAAAAGAGATTAAGATTAAGTTTGTGCTTCAAAAACTCCTAAAGGGAAGCCCCGCAATATGCCGTACAAGCTATTCAATTAACTAGCGATGCCTTGAAAACTAGGAGATCTGCCATAGAGTCACAGGATTGTAGAAAAATGGAACCATTGAACGACATGTCGAGAGTTTTGAACTTTTATGAACCTCCAATAGGTCGATTACCTTAAATATTAAAGGGAACTAAATCGGGTGGTCGAGTGATTCTAAAAATTCAAAATTTAGTGATATGCTTATGAAAACCACAAAAACCATGACCTCTCAAATGCTTAGCAAAGGTAGGGGATGGAAACTTATTTGATTCAAGAGGGAAAAATTGCAT
This sequence comes from Sequoia sempervirens, assembly GCA_007258455.2. Classification (NCBI taxonomy): domain Eukaryota; kingdom Viridiplantae; phylum Streptophyta; class Pinopsida; order Cupressales; family Cupressaceae; genus Sequoia; species Sequoia sempervirens. The sequence continues at coordinate 4,662,324 of VDFB02026320.1, forward strand.
GTTTTTTAATCAGAATTTGATGCGTAATAGTTTCTCAACCTATACTTTGTTGAATTTTGCAATATTTATGTTCAAATTTATTGTTTCAATGGGATCAATATCTCCCACTCTCTACACCAAAAGATGTCCAAACATGTGGTTTGGGTCACTGATAATGACAAGTCTCTTATCTTGGGGGTAGAAGGCCCAAATCAATAAGGTGGCCTCATCTGGATTATACCCTGAACTAGAGTACATTTTATCACTTGCCTCTTATGTCAAATGAAATGTCTTATCCCCTCTTATTCTCAACCATCGAACACATGCCAGGAGTTTTTAACTTTTAGGAACCTCTGATTTACCGATTACCTTAAATATCAAAGGGAACTAAATCGAGCGGTCAAGTGATTTTGAAACTTCAAAACTTTGCAATATGGTTATGAAAACCACAAAAATTGTGACCTCTCAAATGCTTAGCAAAGGTAGTGGATGTAAACCTATTTGATTCAAGAGGGAAAATTTGCATGTTTTTGAATCAAAATTTGATGGGTAATAGTTTCTCAACCAATGCTTTGTTGAATTTTGTAACCTTTATGTTCAAATCTGTTGTTTCAATGGGATTAGTATCCCCCACTCTCTACACCAAAAGATGTCCAAACATTTAGTTTGGGTCACTAATAATGAAAATTATCTTATCTTGGGGGTACAAGGCCCAAATCAACAAGGTGGCCTCATCTGGATTATACCTTGAACCAGAGTAAATTTTATCACTTGCCTCTTCTTTCAAATGAAATGTCTTATCCCCTCTTCTTCTAAAGATATCAAATACTATGGCAGAACTAATTTCCCACCCTGGTAGGAGAAAAACCCAAGCTTCTTGTAGTAATTCCCTTCCTCTCACAGGGGTGATAGCCTCTAATTCTTGATCTACCTATTTTCTTCATTCTTCTAGGGAATTTTCCTCTTGATATGGGGCTATATTTTTCATCCTTTCTCTTAATATCCTTCCTTTGTGTTCATAGACAAATGATTTAAATTATGAAGTCTTAACAAAATCATTATCAGAGACAAATTCTTGGCCGACTCAGACTCTCACATCATCAAAGAGTTCATTTGATGTCTCAAATTTAACAATGTTTCTCTCAGGGGGAGGCTTATATTGTGTAACAACATGCACATTTATCACCTTAACTTCATTCTCTTCTTCATCATATTCTTCTTTAGTAATAGGAGTGTCCAAAAAGAAGCTAACTTTAGGGGTAGGTTGTGAAGGTACATAATTGAGAGGCTCCATCTCTTCAGCCTGTGTTCTGGAATAGGTTGTCACATGTGTCTTAAAGACTATGGGAGGTACGTCCTTAGTCAACTCATCCTCATGTGTAATTAATCGGTCTACTCTTTCCAATGGGTCTTGTATATCATTGTATGCTCCTATATATAGGGGCTCATTTTCCTTCCTCCATGCCTCAACCAACATGATTTTGTTGTATGTATCTATCCTCTTTGTTGTTAAGGTTTCATCACATTTCCGTATTACATCATTGACAAAATAATGATGTTCATACCCAAACAATTTCTATGATAGTTTTGCATTATTGATGAATTTTTTTGGATCAATTTCCATCCTTTCATTTCCTATTGGAAGGTTGTAATGTGCCAATTTCCTATCAATTTCTTCATATCTTTTGTCAAAAACAACTATGAAGTCTCCACAATACAAGGTGCTTGGAATAAGAGATTTGTTATTGTATCTTTTAAGGTGCACGACATCTAAATTGGCCATTTTCCTTATAATCTCTAAATATGCAACCCCGTCAAGAGCCATTCATGGTAGAAAAAGTGGTGCTCCTTCAAACCCATATATTCTTATTACAATGCAATAAAAAAATGTGCACCAGTAACCCCAATTATGGTTTACCTTCTTTCTAGGGTCCTTCTCTTTGGGTCTGAGAAATATTTCTACTTCAAGGGACAGGTTGTAATCACATGGGTGACCTAGCAATCGGTACAAGGGTTTAACAAAATATTCTTCAAAGTATAAATAATGAGATTTCACATCTCCGCTGCCCCAAATTGAAGTCCACATATGTATTGGCCTAAAATTCTCATTTTCATCTGTATCTTTTATTCTTAATTCTCCCCCCCAGAGTCCCATAGCTTTTCCTTCATACAAGATTAGATGCATAAATAGAGAATAGGTTTTGAAATCAATTACATCACTATTATTTTTTATCTTTTCAAGGGCCTTGTTTAATGCATTAGTTAAGTATTCTACATAATCAAATGACCTATCATCTCAATTATGTATGTCTCCTACTAGAACCATAGTAGCTATTGATATGAGGGTAGGAACTTCTACTCCCAATACTTGTCTGGTAGCGTAATAGGTGTACTGAAAGTATTGCTCAAAAAAATCAACATGAAAGGGAGGGTGTTTATCACTAGAAAACTTGTTGAGTTGATCCCCTACATCTTGGGGTCTATGCAATGGAAATTTCCACCTCTTAGAGCTGGTGTCCATGGTGTGGTACTCTGTCAAGAGATATTTTATAGTAAATGATAGGTTGATAGTAAAATTTAGTTGAAAGACAATAGAAATGAAATCTTTGAAACTGATGATAAATTGAGATCCATCCAACAAGTGTTTTGGGTTTATACCTAGCAGCCAACACCTTAATCAAATCTACATTAAAAAAAAACATTGGGTACAACCACTTTACCTAGGTTAACTCTCCATGGGTTACATACAAGTTGAAACCTATGTTACTTTCTATAATGCTAGATAAACAAGTCATACCCCCTTTGTGGTGTCCAAACATCACCCAAGTGCTTATGTTTATCCCACAATTTGTTAGCTGAGGGATTTAATTGTGCACTAATCTTGGACCTTGGCCCTAATCTAGGACATTGATCAATTAAATATTGATCTAGAGGTCTAGTTTCTATTTTTTACCTTTTTTCTTTTGGTGTTTTTGAGGTTCCTTCCATAATATGAACCCTAGCCTTTCCTTGTAATTCAGTTACTTTAAAAAATAATTCTTAGCTTGTGATTTGAATACTTGTATCAAATTTTCCTTCCTCAAACTCTTGATTGTGAAACAATGTCCTATCCCAAGTTCATCCCCTTTGCTCCTGCTCTCCATGTGCTTCTTGGATTTTTGAAAAATAGAATGGGCAATATTTGATACACACTATTCAACTTTGGCTCATAAATGGAACACTTGCTGGCCTTCTTGTCATCAGGTTGGTTATTAAATTTTGAATATTTCTTTGATATCTTTGGTTTTCACATTAGTAGAGAAGTAATCATTATCACTGTATCAAAGAGACCATAACTCTGCTCCCACCAATATGTATCTTTCTCTTCAATGAGATTTATGTCATTACTTCCCCTTTGGGGTATTGATGGGACTTTGAATAGTATCTCCTCAATATACCTTGGTCCCTCTGACATCCTTTCTTAGCCTAAAGCTTTATATTTGATCACTGATAATAAGGTTTTCTCCTTTTATGTCATCAATTCATCAAGGGGATCTTTTCCTATATCCCACCAATAATTGTCATTCCCTTTGATGTTCTTGTCCTTGGTAGTTTCATTGTTGCATCGAAGGAGCATGCTCCTCTATCAGCCCAATATCCTTATGTCTCCCTGAAATCACTTGTCTCTAACTATTTCCTTGTTGATTTGGCAATTAATAATAGAGTAAGTCTCTCTTTCGATGTTTAAAATATAATACCTCATAGTGTCATGTGTTTTGGCCTATCGGTGGGACACCTCATCTTCTCTCTTCGATATGCTCAATTATCGCTGATATGTTCTATTCAGGCTATCGAGGGGACAATGAAGTGTATCTTGTTGATGTATGCTACTCACCCCGATATTTCCATAGTAACTTGCTTCATTGGTCTATCGATGCTACCGTGGTAGAAGTGTGCTCGATATAGTGTTGTCACATCGATGGGATATATATATTGACTTGCCTTATTGGTTCATCAAGGAGACTGTGATGAGAGTCCCTTTGAAGTGGAATTGTCTGTTTGATGTTTCTTATAACATTCAAATGGTATATATTGCCAAGGTGACACTTAGGGGAATGTGGTGTTTACAAAATTAAAGGAATAAATGAACATATTTAATTAGGCTTTAGTTTATTTTAAAAAGGTGGCTCTAATGGTTGTGTAATAGGAATGATTTTATGGATCTTTTCACACAAATTATTGTATTTCATGTTAAGCACAATGCAGAGTTGAAGGAAATAGATCTTTTGATGTAGGTGAAATGTGAACATGGTAATGAAGGCCGTTAGAAATCAAGGTGGATTTTTTAGTTCTAACAAAACCTACATTCACAAGAAATAAAAAATTAAATATAATAATCAAATTAAATATATTTAAAATTACACTTTTTTGGAAGCTTATAATAAGGACTACATACTTACAAAAAGTAATTTTTTAATGAATTCATTTGATCCCCCAAAAGGTAAATCAAAATTGGTTTGTTATCAACATTTTAATAGGTGTAAAGGAGACTCTGTTATATGTATGGTTTAAAACTAGCAAGGTTCTATCCAAGGGGTTTTGATCTAAGATAGTTTTATCAAACTCTCTTTAATTGGAATCCTTTAAGTGGAACTTTTCAAGGCTTAAATCATTATATTTTCTAAAAATATGTGATTTCAACAAAAATCAAGATGTCCCAAAAAGTGTAAACTACTATTGTGGGATCACCTCCCTATGTTTCCCAACTAACTTCTTATGGGAATAACTCCCAAGAAACTAACAATTGAATTATTTACTAACAATTAATTAGTCCAATACTTATTTATTATTAGTATCTTTAAAGACTAATGATGTAATATATTCCAACATTCCCCCTCTTATTATGTCAATCCAAACAAAGGAAAAATACTACAAGGTCTTAACACATCAACCCTTCTTAAGACTTTGATGAAGCATCTCCACCAATTCTCCTCACTCACCTAGGGAACACCAAACTGAATACATCAATAGTTCTCTTGCTTATCAAACCTATAAAATACTTTTGTTTTGACTCATACTCCATTATCCATAAATATTCTACTCCTCTTGTGAATCGAGACAAACTCCATTATCCTCAAGAAAGTACATCAACCAACTATGAATGAAGACTCACTCAATTATCCATAGTAACAAAAACACCAATCAAATATGAATAAAGACTAACTCAATTATCTATAGCATCACTCCATTTTTGGATCAATACTTAATTATCCATAAGTACAAACATCTAAAACTATGGATTGAGATTAACTCAACTATCCACAAGTAGCACTCACCAAATTTATAGATCAAGACATACTCAATTATCTGCTAACTAAAAAAAGTTGTCATGACCCCTTGCTCCATGAAGTGAAGTTCAAGATGAAAGATAAAATTGATATTTCTCATGTAGTATATCATCTCTAACAAAGAATCTAGTTCGAGATGATAAAATAACTATAGGCTTTGGTGCCCCTAGCCTCCAATGAATTAATTATTTCTTATTGGCTAGATGCATCATTAGAATTTTCAAAAACTTTGTTCTAGGTGTAGTATCGAGACATGGTGAGTAGAACTACTTGTAACTTTGATCTGTTTGGAAGTAGGTACATAGACGTTCCTTGGATGAAGGATGCCTCTATGACCTCAAGTCCTTAGGGAGAGGGTTCATGGGGATAACTCCAAGGGTTGGGGTTGTTCTTGATTTGTTTGACCTTTTATCTTTAGTAGGCTTCGGTTTGAGGCTGAATGGGTACCAAATGGGTATGAATGAGTTAAGAAAATTTAACAACTGTAGACATCGAAAATATACAGATTGATATCACACTCTGATCTACTAGCATCGTTTCTTCCTAAATCATCCCTCAGTCTAACTGTTTAATCAAATTCCTTTATCTGATTAAATTCATCAATATTCGTCTCTTAATTAAATAAATTATTTTGTCTAATTAAGTCACTTTCCCTTGTTAATTAAATCAATTCATCTGATCTAATTATCCCTATTTAATTAAATAATCAATTTATTTGATTAAATCTCTAAAGTCTATCGTTAAATTAAATAAATTAAAACCTTATTTGATTTAATGCAGCACCATCCCTTTTAATTAAATAAATCAAAATCTTTATTTAATGTATATCATTGTTCCCTCTCTTTTTATTTAAATTAATCCTAAAATCTAAATCAAATTGTCAAATCGACTAAATCATCTTAAATTAATCAAATCGATTAATTTAATCCTAATCACTCAAATCCTCTAGATTTTGCAACTTGCACAATTAAATCATTTATTTGATTTTAATAATTCCCTATTTTCATTCAAAAAGGCATCTAAGTGGGAATATTCTTCAAATTTGAAATCTCCCCCCAAAAGGACTTGTCCATCCAACAAAGCATTTAAAAGCTCTTACATTGTCTCTTACATGTCTCCCACTTGGCATTTAACTCATTTTTCATCCCCCTAAACATGTCATCTCATCCAAATTCAAATTTCAAACTTGCACATGGATCAAAACTTGCTCAACCTTCATCCTCTCACATGTTGACAAGTGGCATCATATCATTGGTTGAATCTTTGTCCCACATTGATCAAATTTGGACATCTCTTCAACTTATCAATCTATAAATAAAGAGTATATCCTTATTTCATCATCCACATCTCAAGCAAAGTTACCATGCTAAAATACTTAGCAATCCTCATCCATCTCATTGAATCATAGCTAGGTTTTTTTGCAGATTTTAAGCTTGGAGCATACATTCAAAGTCTTCATCAAGTGGATCAATCATCTTCAATCAACATTTGCATTCAAGGAGTTGGGAAAGGGAAAATCTCCACACACCTATTTGCACCTACTCCCTCAAGAGATCAAGAGTTTGCTTGCATTAGATAGGATTTAATTGTTTCATTTGTGTTCTTCATTTTCATTTCTTATCTTTTGCAAATTTCAAATGGATTTCTCGAGGAATCATTGGTTTCTAATCTTGTGTTTGATCTAATTGTTTGCATGTTTATTGTGTTTGTGCAAGGTATAGATTCAAATGGTTCACATATTGGCGCTAGAAGGAGGGCATATACCTCAAATCTAACACGTTTTTTTATGAAATTTCGCTGTTTTTTGACAGCACTATTCATTAATCCACATATGATCACTATTTTAGTGTTTTTAGAGTCAATTTTAAAATGACAATATCTTGGTCATACGTAGGTCTTTTTTGATGCTTTTTTTTTTAAAATAGGGTAGAATTTTACAAGCTATCCAATGGTGTAGGTTTTTCTTAACTATAAATTAGTTAAAATTTTCAAATTTGCATTTAAATTAAATGGTTTGTCTAACCCCTATATCCTTTTTGTTTCTTTTGATCTCATCTAACATTTTGATCACTTTTGTAGGTTGGAAATTGAAATCAAAAGAAAGAGGAGCATGGGGATGATATTTTATCTAATCAAAATGTTTTTTTAACACTTTTTCAAAGAATTTGTCATCATTCTTCTTCTTAGGACACTAGTTTTCAATTGGGCTTAAAAAGAACCTTTTTCATTTCTTGCAAAGGCTAAAATGAACTTTAGGATCACAACTTACTAGATTTGGTTTATTGGATTAACAATTGAACAAGGAAATTTCTCACACTTCATTTGGTGCTTTAAAACAAAATCATCATTGCTTTGAGGGTTTAAAAAGAACAAGTGTAGTTTTATTTGTTTGTGAGGGCTTACTTAGACTAAAGCCATTGGAAAATGACGTATGCACTTCTCTCGCGTTTTATAGCAATCTTGAGAATCAAAAGGTCTTTTCCATGACTTTGGGTTGAGATAAAGCAATCACCTCCACACTTCGATTTGGGCTTAAAATTGAACAAACTATTGTGCGAGTGTGAGTGGGGACTTTATTGCGTACATTCTCTCTCCTTGTTGCCTACAAGGATTGATCGAGTTACGAATATTGTTCTTCATTCGCTTTTGTTTATCCTAGAGGGCCTGCCTTGGGGAAAAAGTACTCACCCAAGGGAACGACTCAACCGGTAACACTCTAAAGCTAAGAGTATTTCCACTGATATAAATGTGGATATTGGAAGAAACGCCATATCACGCGGTTGACTCCGACAAGATGGATCCGAAAGGGGACTCTGCCACGTTGGGTCAACTCCTACGAATGGAAAGTCCTTACTAGAACCCATGTGCTAGAATTTCCAAAATCCTTAATCTATTTGTTGGTGCAAGAACGGTCGTTCTGAAGCCACCCCACACTCTTACGGTCTTCTAGTAGAGATGGAAAGCATGCCATGGGAGTTTCATGGGTGTTGATGCTTGGCTGCCCCGATTGATGATAATGAGCCGTGGAGGGGAGCCAGTGGGGTCAAGCATCTAACCATCCGCTAGAGATAAGCGTAGCTGGACTTGTCCAAGTGGGAATCCAACAAATATTGTCTTACACATCCATAGGATTGTACATGCTTTTGGGTTACAAAAACACATGCTTGTTCGTAAACATTGGAAAACAAACACTTAAACATGATCATGCAAATTTCAAACCCCTTTTGATAGAGCAAATACCTTTTGACAAATTTAAGTGTTGTTGCTTTCCCTTGGGATTATGTCCTTAGAGGTTTCTCAGCACTTGAATTTATATCGTCATTTGCTCTAACTAGGGTTAACCTAGGAAATCCCTTTGCCTCAATTTCTTGGAACTCCCACACAACACTTTGTGGGAAGAAAAGGAATTTTGACATAGGACATCTTTAGTTTGAAACATAATCAAGAAAGTGTATTTGGTAAAAAGAAGTCATTAAAAGCAAAGATAAGCAATTGAGCCCCACACATGTCTTTTCAATGATTTCTCGCAAGGTCAAGATACAAAAACCCAAGAAAAAGAAACTTAGCCCAAAACAACATCAACAAAGACTCAAAAGGTTATATGATTTTAGAGAAAAGTTGTTGGCTAATTTCTATAGACATGCTTCAAGAGACAACCCCACTTTATATTCATTTTACTACACACAAAATCCAAGATTGTTTCAAGGGATTGGATACCTTGCTTAGGGCATAACATGTTCTTCAATACCTTGGTCTTGTTAAACAAAAGTCTAAACTAGGGTCATTCTAAGATCAAAACAAACATTCATCCATCAAAAACATCATCAACCATAAACATCTCACCAACATTTTGAGAAAATCTTGACACAACTATGCTAGGCTCCTTTGGTAGACATCAAAACCTTTCAAACATGAGACTTTGAATTCTTCAAACATCAAACATCAAACTTGTTCAACTCAAGTGTGTGTGAATGAATCCTTTTGCACATGCTTAGTTGAATTATCACTTTGTTCAAATTAATGGTGGATAGATGCATCCTTCTCCCATCACTAATTTGGATTATCTTTTGGTTAGCTTGTGAGTAGACACATCCTATTCTCACTCCTAAATCAAATTATCCTTTATGAGCATTAGTTATCTTTTTTAGATCATCATCCAAACATCTTGGGGATATCTCTTGCTCAAACATCAACATTCAAAAGACAGAATTCAAAGTCTAAACATCAAACAAACATCAATCAAAGCAAACCCAAAGTACCTAGCATCACATCAAGATTTTCAATACAAATTCAAAACTTCCATTCTCATCCATATATCATACACCTTTCATCTTCACATCTTTGATCTTTTACACATCCTAGTTTGCTCTTTTATGGTTCAAACAAGATCACAACACAAGAGGAACATGGAGTTAAATCAAGAAACATCAACCACAAGTGATCTAAGCCAAAACATTCCAGAAATCCAAAACACACCACTTCCAGACCTCACTATCACTACACACGATCCACAAAAAGAGGTCTTGGTGGAAGACATCACACCAACAGAATTAAGTGAGGAAGAAGTTCTTGAGATGCTCAAACAACCAAAACTACAAAAGTTTCTTCGCGCAATGGCTAAAATAAATCCATCAATTCTCAACACTATTGAGGATGAGCTTCTTGTACCAAATGACCAAAACACCCTTCCACAATCGACCACTTCCATTACCGCCATAGAACCTACTATCAATGAGGATGATACCCTCTTCAACACGCATCAAAATCCACTTTACAACCCACTTGGATTTATCGATACATCTGAGGTTCCTTACCATACCACCTCATCATTTTCCCTTGACACGCAAGTGTCTAGACCTTTGGTACAAGCAAGCTCATCCGAAATAGAGAGACCCTACGGATTTGTCTCTTCATTTGCACAAGAAAATTTTCCACCATTCAAACCATTCACACCTCCCACCACGTCAACACCATATTTTGGTTTAGGGATCTCCCCTTTACCTAAATTTCCACCTTTCCCTAACATAAATCGCCCCATCCAAATCAATTCATCCAACCAAGGGGGTACATCACATCTTTCAAACACACCATCCACATCAAACCAACACATGATAGCTAATCAAAATATGGTCTCTCAAAGACCCACTATTTCACTCATCTCTACCATTCCTACCACTTTACCTAGTCCCACCATTCCTATCACTTCACCCATCCCAAATGCACCTATCACCACATTCACTCCAACCACTACATCCACTATACCTCAAACTTCCACTACCCCCATCACATCCCTTACATCGCAACCTCCCACCACCACCATCGCTCTAAGCGCATCTCAAACTCCCAACACAATTCCGATCCCACCACCACCACCATTGCGACCAAGCCAAGTAAGCCATTACAACGCTACATTCAAAGCATACCAACAATTGCTCCAACAATATCAAACAATTCAACAAGTGCCTATAGCCACGCACGCTTCTCAAGCTTCACAGCAAAATCAAGCTCAAACATCGTTGCAACAACAACAAGCACAACAAGTGGCACAAGCCCAAGCTTTGTTGCAACAACAACAACAAGCTGCACAAGCCGCACAAGCTACACAAGCTGCACAAGCCGCACAAGTTGCTCAAGTTGCACAAGCCGCACAAGCTGCTCAAGCTACAAAAGATGCCCAAGATGCCTAAGCACGAGCGCAAGCACAAGCGCAGTACTTTGCACAACAACAAGCAGCCCAACAACTCGCATATCAACAAGCGTTAGAGCAATACCAAGAGCAACAAGAAGCAGCACAGCAAGCCCTAGCTGACCAACAACAAGCATTGTTGGACCAACAACAACAAGCACAGAAACAAGCTCTATTAGCGCAACAACAACAAGATCAACAACAAACATTGTTGAAAGCATACATGGCACAACAAGCAAACATTCCACCCATTCAAACACCCACTCCACCCCCCCAGAACACCTTCATTCCACCTCCTGATCCACAATTGGATGTCACCGCACAAATAAAATTTCTGTCACAACAAGTGCTTGACCTTCAATCAGGAAGGACACCAAAACCACAAAAAAACCTATGCCCTTATCCATTTGATAGGAGCGTAGAAATGAAACCGTTCCCAAAAGGGTTTGAGATCCCTAAATTTGACAAATATCGTGGAACGGGTAACCCTGAAGATCACATCAGGGAATTCCAAGTACATTGCATGGAGGTGGCTTACGACGAAACGTACTTGATGAGATTATTCCCAAGAAGCTTGGCTGGAAATGCTATTGATTGGTTTTCTCGACTTTCTGGAATCAAAAAATTCCAGGAAATCATAGATGCCTTCATACAGAATTATTCCTTCAACACTCCCATGGAGGTTAGCTTACAGGAATTATCAGCTCTCAAACAAGGGAAAAATGAATCATTTGGTGCTTTCTTACAACGATGGCGATCCAAAGCTAATCGAAGCAAGTGGTCCATGCCTGAAGAGCAACAAGTGGGAACTATCATTGCGAATCTTGATGGGCCCTTGGCCTTCCACCTCAAAATGCAAAACATCACCACTTACGACCAGTTGATCCCTAGGGCACTCAATATCGAACAAGCCCTTGCCACACAGGGAGAAACTTCATCATATCAAGAAGGCCGCTCATCATCCAATTATCATGACAAACCACGAACATGGGCAAAGAATCGTAATGTAACCAATGATGGTGTTGTTGACGCCAAAGTTGTCATTAGTGCCCCACGGAAGAACAATCCACCATCCCAACAACAACAACACCAAAATACCAATCAAAGCAATCGACAAGTCAATACTGTGGTCCAACCATCCCATAACCAAAACACAAACAACATTGATAATCAAGGAGACCACAGCGAAACAAGTTCTTCCCCAAACGAAAATACACACTCCTTGGGGAACCTGCTGAAGCAATCATGAAAAGATTGGTAGATGAAAAATTGATAACGGTCCCTACACATAATAATTATCAAGAACCATCGGTCAAGCCACCATGGTATAATGAGAATTATCTTTGTGACTTCCACAAACTCAAGGGACACATGACAAACAACTGCATGAGGCTCAAAAATCTAATTCAAGACCTCATAGATGACAAAATCATAGATGTGGAAGCACCATCAGGAAACAAAGATCTCAAGATTTACACGAATCCGATGCCGAATCATGGCAACAAAGGAAACAAAGATCAAGACAAAGGAAAAGGGGCTTATAAAAATGTCAACCACACATACGAGGGTGTTGTGCTTGTTTAGACGAGTTTTGTGGAGTCATCACCATCAAAGGGGCCCAAGCCGATTGTGGAGTCACCACAAGAGGTGGAAAGGTTACCATTGCAGCACCATCCCAACCAAGCAGAAATTCCACATCCAATCCAAGGTCTAACCCTAGTGGCTATAATGTCTTGGATCAATTGAAAAGAACCCTTGCACATATCTCCATCATGGAGTTACTCAAAATCTCATCTGCACACAAAAAGATTCTAGAAGAAGCTTTGGCGTCATCTACTGTCCCCGCAGATCTAGATACAGAACAATTCCAAGCTATGGTCGCAAGTATCACCACACCTAACATTCTTACATTTTCTGAACAAGACTTCCCCACACAACCATCTCACAACCGTGCACTTCATCTGGAGGTGTACGTAAATAAAAAGAAAGTCAAGAGAGTCTTGGTGGATGGAGGTGCAGGCTTAAATATTTGCTCCTTAAAGCTTCTAAAGAATTTGAACATTTCAGAGGATTCAATTGACAAAGGAAAAGGCATCACAATAAGAGCATACGATGACCAGGAAAGGGTATCCCAAGGCACCATTCAGCTTCCTGTCCAGGTTGGACCCGCCATCATGCAAACCAATTGTCAGGTCTTGGACCTTGATTTACCATACAACATTCTCCTAGGGCGACCATGGATACATGCAATGCAAGCTGTAGCTTCAACCTTTCATCAATGTGTGAAATTCACACATGAAGGTCAAGAGGTTACTATCCATGGAGATCCTGAGCCATTTCCTACTGCAAAAATCTAGAGGCAAAATACTACAAGATCCCGCAAGTACCCAAGAACGATGAAGGCCCATCAACACCTTACGTGGATCCCGCCACTCTCACTTCTGTGACAGAGACACCCTCCACCCCCGCCATCCCCGCCTTTTCTGATATCAAAGTCATAATACAAGATGATGGTTGTGGAAACTATTCAATGCCTAAGAATGCTTTTGTAGTAGGAGAGCTACCACAATCTCCTAGATCAAGAGGACGACCACAATCACAAGAAGCTTCAACATCTCAAGGCTCCTATGAATGAAACCCTACCTTCACAAGTGCAGGAGATCTTGGTCAGGAAACATTAGAGGGGGACTTATCTCATCTCCTCTATCGAGATGATATACCAGCAGTTGAATTGCCTATGGATGAACAAAACAAAGGTATGAAGATGATGCTCTTGATGGGCTATAACCGGAACCAAGGGTTAGGCCAAGATAATAACGGGCGTGTAATACCCATTATACCTGAGAAGCAAATAAAAAATCTTGGCATTGGTCATCCTACTCCTAAGGTAACTGTACTTGGTCGAGGTGCCCATGGTAGACAGAACCGAACGCCTCCTCAGGAATCTGTAGCTACTCCAAAATCCTCCATGACTTTAGGAATGCCCACTGATTTAACTGAGTCACCAGAAATAGGATTACCTTTGCTGTTTGAGGATACTAATGTCCTTATGATTAGCACCTTGTCTTATGAGTCTGAAAACCAAAGCAATGAAATCCGATTAGTCTATCCCCAACTGATTGATTACGACCAACGAGGACCACCAATTCTTGACATGTTTGAAAACGATAAGGCGCTCTCGGAATTCATGGGACTTAGGGATGACATTCCATGTGGGGATCATAAGGCAGGTTTTATCATAGAGCTGGATACACATGCATACTATGGAGAAACGATTGAATCCCTCAGTCGCAAAAATAAAAAATTGAGAATAATCTCCAAGTCCTTGAGTGAAAACCACCTTGTGGCACTCTCCGACTCTAAAAAAGTAAAAAGAAAGGACGCATCCAATGGTGAAAACCTCTCTGAGGCGCCTGAGGATGGGGGATTCAATCTTCCTCTTACAGCTATACACCAAGAAAAGTTAGCTATGCTAGCAGAAAAGTGCAACCCCATCAATCTGGGAACACAAGAAACTCCTCATATTACATTCTACGCTGAGTCATTATTATGCAAAGAACAGGAGGATTTGGCTACCTTCTTAAAGGAGAGGAAGATAAATTTTGCGTGGACCTATGCTGATATGCCAGGATTGGATCTAGAGGTAGTGGTTCATCACTTGGCAGTCTATCCTGAAGCTAAACCTGTAAAACAGAAGTTGAGAAAGATGCACCCACAGATTGCTCTATTAGTCAAGATGGAACTCCAGAAACTACTAGATGTGGGATTCATATGAATGATCGCCTACCCTGAGTGGGTCTCCAATCTAGTACCGGTTTCAAAACCAACTGGGGGCATAAGAATTTGTACGAACTTTAGGGACTTGAACAAGGCTTGCCCAAAAGATGATTTTCCGTTGCCTAACATTGATATGATTGTAGACATGACCACGAGGCATGAGATGCTTTCCTTGATGGATGGATTTTCAGGCTATAATCAGATAAGAATTGCAGAGGAAGACCAACATAAAACATCTTTCACTTGTCCTTGGGGCACATACTGCTGGATCGTAATGCCATTCGGCTTAAAGAATGTTGGGGCCACATACCAAAGGGACATGACACTAATATTCCATTATATGATCCACAAAACAGTTGAGGACTATGTCAATGACATCCTGGGAAAATCCAAAAAGAGGAAGGATCATATATCGGTCTTGAGTGCTATCTTTGACAGACTAGAAGAATACAAGGTTCGTTTGAATCCCAAGAAGTGTGTCTTTGGCGTACAATCAGGAAAGTTGTTGGGTTACATAGTGTCAATGAGAGGCATTGAGATTGATCCGGCAAAGGTGAAAGCAATACTTGAAATGGAAGCTCCTAGGACATTGAAACAACTGAGAGGTCTCCAAGGCAGGCTTCAGTCAATTCGCAGGTTCATAGCACAATTAGCAGACAAACAAATCCCTTACTCTCACTTACTCCACAAGGGGGTAGCATACAAATGGGATGACAAATGTGAACAAGCCTTCAACAAAATCAAGGAATATCTGTTAACACCTCCAGTACTAAGGCCTCCAATTCAGAACAAACCATTGATCCTTTATATCTCAGCAACTGCAGCAGCCCTTGGTGCTCTCCTAGCACAACATGATGAAAATGGAATAGAAAGAGCCATCTACTACATCAGCCGTACAATGGTGGGCCATGAGTTAAACTATACATTCATTGAAAAAGCTTGCCTAGCAGTGGTGTTTGCATCCCAAAAATTCAGACACTACATGTTGGCACACAAGATCAAACTCATAGCTAAAATTGATCCCTTAAAGTATCTTCTTTCAAAGGCAATGCTTACGGGAAGAATGGCTAAGTGGGTAATGATATTATCAGAATATGACATTGAGTATGTGGAGCGTAAGGCAATCAAGGGACAGGTCATTGCAGACCAACTGGCAGACGCACCTATCTATGCAGAGAACCCACTTGTTTCAGAATTTCCAGATGAATCCATTTTCAACATTGACATAGCTACTCATTGGAAACTATACTTTGATGGCTCCTACACACAACATGGGTCCGGAGCTGGTATCTTCTTCATCACTCCACAAGGGGATTGTATACCAAGATCATACAAACTAGCATTCCCTTGTACAAACAACATTGCAGAATATGAGGCTTTAACTATAGGTCTAGGATAGCAATACATGGAACATTATGACATTGAAGGTATATGGAGATTCACACTTATCATAAATCAAGTGAACAATGAGTACCAAACAAAGGATGATAAGCTAACTCCATACAAAAGGCTGGTGGAAAATCTCAAGGAATCTTTTGTTGACATCACATTCGAGCAAGTACCAAGAACCAACAATAGAGCAGCAGACGCAATGGCAACTATTGGATCACTCTTAGAGATCCCTCAAAATGTTCTGAAATACGACTTCTTGGTAGAGCAGCTTCTCGTACCAGCATTCAAGGTACCAGAGTCAGAATTTGTGGGCGAAATCGTTGGTCCAAATGATCAGTGGTACCAAGACATTTACACATACCTTAGGATAGGTATCATTCCCGCCGATTTGCGTTCAAGCCTTAGACGAACCTTTATCAAGAAAGCATCTCGTTTTGTCATTTTAGGAGAAACCTTTTATCGCAGAAGCATAGAAGGAACCTTACTAAGATGTCTTAACCCTGAGGAGGCTTCGGCTGCCCTAACTGAGGTGCACAACGACATCTGTGGTTCTCATTCGAGTGGCATGACCTTGTCTAAGAAATTACTGAGGAGTGGGTATTACTGGCCTACCATGGACAGAGAGGCACATGAATACGTCAAGAAGTGTCTACAATGTCAGCAACACGGGGACCTCATCCATGCTCCAGCTCAAGAGCTTCATCCAATCGTCACACCATGGCCCTTTTCACAGTGGGGACTCGATCTCATTGGGAAAATCACAACCACCTCATCCAACGGCCACAAATTCATTGTAACTACAACTGATTACTTCACCAAGTGGGTTGAAGCCATACCTATGACCTACATAACAGGAAAGCAGATCTCAAAGTTCATCCTAAACTATCTCATATGCCGCTATGGTGTCCCACAAGCCATTATCTCAGATAATGGGACACCATTCAAAAATCAGGAAGTTCGTGACCTATGTGATAAATTCAAAATCCAACATCACTTTTCCACCCCATATTATCCCCAAGGCAATGGCCAAGCAGAAGCTACAAATAAAACCATCCTCAAAATCCTTAAGAAAACAGTCAATGACGCAGGTCGTGACTGGCATTTGTAGCTTAATCCTGCTCTTTGGGCTTACCGAACTAGCATCTGCACACCCACTGGTGCCACACCATTTTCCTTGGTCTACGGATCAGAGGCCATCTTGCCCATTGAGATCGAGCTACCATCCCTCAGAGTATCATTGCAAAACCTCATCATGGATGAGGAGTATCGAGTTTCAAGACTGAATGAGCTGGAACTATTGGACGAGCGACGTCTGGATGCTTTAAACCATCTGCAAGTGTATCAGAATAGACTGAAAAGGAGCTACAACAAGAAAATCAGAAGCAAAACTTTCCAGGTTGGAGAATTGGTACTAAAAGAGAATCAGAAGAATGTCTTGAACCCAAATGGCAAGGGCAAGTTTGAACCCAACTGGCTGGGACCCTTTGTCATCACAGCAAGCTACAAATCAGGGGCATATCAGTTATCAACACCCGAAGGGGAACCCCTACAGGAGCCAATGAATAGCTCCCATCTCAAAAAGTTTTATGCCTAAATCTTTCAAGGTATAGAACCAAAAAATCCAAAAAATCATAAAAAGTCCTGAAAAAATGGTTACTTCGGCGAAAACCTGGCAAACAGGCGTCTTGGTGACAATAAAAAAATCAAAAAATCAAGAAAATAGTAAAGAGAAAAAAATCGTCCTCTAGTGAAAACCACTTCGGTGGCACTTTGGGCAAGTACCTTGGTGAAAACCTGGCAAACAGGAACTTTGTGTAAATAAACACTCTACATCCATCTTGGTCTCCGTGACTTGCTTTGCATCATTCACTCACCCATCGCATATCATCACATTTCACCCTTCCATCTGCATCTGCACCATAGCTTGGTCTTGTGTTTGTTCACGATTCCTCCTAAAGCTACTCGGCCCATCCTAAAGGTTAGTTTGTCCTGCCTATATCAGAGTAGTCTATCACTTCACGCTGGGGGTACGTTCTCATCGGACTAGATTCGTGTATGATCTTAAAGTCCAGAAAATCAGAAAATCCCAAAAACATGCAAAACATATCAAAATCCAAAAACAGGTCAAAAAGTCATTCAAAAAGTCAAAAACAGAGTCGTCTTGTCGAACTACGTTGTCTCTGAGCTTGAACATAGGCAAGGTTGATCTTTGATTATCCCCCGAGACATTTAGGTCAGTCCTATAGGAGTCCGTCATAATAAAACTGACATTTCATCATGTATATCTTCATTTGTAAATCGGTCAAGTTGTCAGTCGAACTACGTGGTCTCTGCGTGTATAACGTAGGCAAGGCTAATCTATTGATCAGCCCCCGAGGCCCCTAGGATAGGTCTTTAGGTTAGTCTCTTGGTCAAAATCTCAGAAAATCTCAAAACATTGGAAAATTGAAAATCAAAACATTTGAAAACATTTGAAAAAATACCAAAAACAGCCTCAAAACATTGCAAAACTCCAAAAACATCCAAATATTTGAAAAAAAAAAAATCCATCCGCCTCATCTCGCTTACACTTGTAATAATCAATCATCCATAATAAATTGTCATCACCCTCAACCTTTGGTAAAACAGTCAGAAACAAGTCTAGCAGTCAAATGTGAAAACCTAAACTGTCAAAATCTCAAGTATAGGTCAGTCAGCAAGCAAGTTGGTCAACTCTTTTCTTATCAATAGCATATAAATCATAAATCAATTTCATCATTGTTTGATAAAAGCATGTCCTAGGATCCGTTCCGACAAGGGGCACTTTTATCAAACCAACCACTTTGGGTAAACAAAATGACATGTCATTAACATGTCCTAGGATCCGTTCCGACAATGGACATTATCTTTTGGCAATAAGTTTTGGCTCCCATCTTTCAAAACATCGTTTCTCTTGGCTAATGGTATGAAGAACATTAGTTTGTTTGCTCACTTACTTTATCTTGTTTGATTTATCTCATTGTGCTCATTCCAAGGACCTCTCGATGATGTTCGAATAGAGGATTTAGAGAAATAGGAATGGGGCAACGATCATTATTCTTTTGTCTGCTATGCTTGTTGGATTTTCTTGTAAAATAACTTGGCGAATACTTGCTTTGGTAGGTACGTCCTATTAAGGTTTCCGTATGTCAAGTGTGAACAAGAATACTCCTATCTACTTGTCGAGTCAAATTCCATCGCACTAGGTACAACACCATCTTGGTTATTTATACCCTGATGCATCATGCCTACGTGTATTATCAAACATAAGGAAATTCACCCTTTGAAAATCCCAACTCCTTGGCAAGTAATCATCATCATCATCATCATCATCATCATCATCATCATCATCATCTCATGTCTTGTTGGAATCTCTTGTTTTCTTCTATCTCTTGTTTTTCACGCTAACATGGTACCATGACAGTTAATCATAAATCATCACCATTGCATCCATCTTGCATCCACAAACCATCAACATACTGTATAATGCATATAATACCATATCAAAAACATTAATCATACCACATGCATTCATCCCCATCATTGCATAATATAGATTGGTTATTCTAGCCATCTCATAAACCATACATCTATCACCCATATGCATAATCATAAAAGCATCATCATATCAAATCATGTGCATCCATCATATCATCCATGCATCATCATATCATCCATTACATATAAACATCATAATCATATCATCATCAATAATGTCAATGTCATGGTACAAATCAGGATCAAGTGTGTGTAATATATCAAAATAGGCATGAGACTACCCATGGTTGATGACTGTCTACATCATCAAATCTGTCTACATCAAATATTCGAGTTGAATTGATCTTGAACCTCTTTTTCGAGAGATCGACCCTCAAATCAAACCTCTTCGCTCGATCTCTCGAGGGGGCAGTATACCAGCATAATTCTTCTTGCTGGGGCAATAGTGGGGCATTCAAAAAATTAGAGATTTTTTTTGATTTTGATCATGGCAAGATTATTCTTTGAACCAATGCAACAAGTGCATTGCTTCAAAGAGGGGCAAAATGTAGACATCGAAAATATACAGATTGATATCACACTCTGATCTACTAGCATCGTTTCTTCCTAAATCATCCCTACCTAACTGTTTAATCAAATTCCCTTATCGATTAAATTCATCAATATTCGCCTCTTAATTAAATAATTATTTTGTCTAATTAAGTCATTCCTTGTTAATTAAATCAATCCTTCTGATCTAATTATCCCTATTTAATTAAATAATCAATTTATTTGATTAAATCTCTAAAGTCTATCCATTAAATTAAATAAATTAAAACCTTATTTGATTTAATCTAACACATCCCTTTTAATTAAATAAATCAAAATCTTTATTTAATTAGCCTCTTATCATATTCTCTCTTTTTATTTAAATTAATCCTAAAATCTAAATCAAATTGTCAAATCAGCTAAATTCCTCTTAAATTAATCAAATCCCGATTAATTTAATCCTAATCACTCAAATCCTCTAGATTTTGCAACTTGCACAATTAAATCCATTTATTTGATTTAATAATTCCCTATTTTCATTCAAAAAATGCATCTAAGTGGGAATATTCCTTCAAATTTGAAATCTCCCCCCAAAAGGACTTGTCCATCCAACAAAGCATTTAAAGCTCTTACATTGTCTCTTACATGTCTCCCACTTGGCATTTAACTCATTTTTCATTCCCCCTAAACATGTCATCTCATCAAAATCAAATTTCAAACTTGCACATGGATCAAAACTTGCTCAACCTTCATCCTCTCACATGTTGACAAGTGGCATCATATCATTGGTTGAATCTTTGTCCCACATTGATCAAATTTGGACATCTCTTCAACTTATCAATCTATAAATAAAGAGCTTATATCCTTATTTCATCATCCACATCTCAAGCAAAGTTACCATGCTAAAATACTTAGCAATTCTCATCCATCTCATTGAATCATAGCTAGTTTTTTTTGCAGATTTTAAGCTTGGAGCATACATTCAAAGTCTTCATCAAGTGGATCAATCATCTTCAATCAACATTTGCATTCAAGGAGTTGGGAAAGGGAAAATCTCCACACACCTATTTGCACCAACTCCCTCAAGAGATCAAGAGTTTGCTTGCATTAGATAGGATTTAATTGTTTCATTTGTGTTCTTCATTTTCATTTCTTATCTTTTGCAAATTTCAAATGGATTTCTCGAGGAATCATTGGTTTCTAATCTTGTGTTTGATCTAATTGTTTGCATGTTTATTGTGTTTGTGCAAGGTATAGATTCAAATGGTTCACAACAACTTATATTTTATACATAATATGCTTTTGAATATTAATTTTAGTTAAGTAAGAGATTGACTAATTTATAATTGGTATTTGAATATATGTATATGATGGGTAAAGTACATCTCTTGTTGGTTCCATCTAACCTTCATCTAAACTAACTCCATATCTAGAGGTCTCTATGTATAGGCTCATGTATCTGTTGATTGTGATTTGTGATTCATGTTATGTATGACCTACCCAAGAGTGAACCTATGGTATATTTGAGAAATGAAGGATAGTCATTGAACTATGCTAATGACTGATGTCTAGGCTCCTGCTAGGGACTAGCCGACATTCACCTAGTTCACAAAGGTGAAGGTTGCTATGGGATACCCTAGTTATGATTAAGATATTAATGGTTGAATGGGTAGTGACCCATTAGTGTAGGTAAAAGTAATCCAGGGCTAACCATTTTATTGAGGGGATTCATTAACTGTCAATGAGGGTACCAAAATGACCAAGGCTAGTGTTACTTGGTATTGAGAAGAAGATAGCTGACATTATCCTAAGGTCACATGGTGGTATATGTCAGTAGCTACTTCTTCCTAGGTGGAAAAAATTGTTACCGATGGCCTAAAGGTGATTGAAATCAAAATCCACTAATTTTGGTAGGTTTACTACTTGGGGAAACCCTTGGGATGGTGGATGGATGCACATTGTAGTATGGGATGCACCAAATCCTCTTCCCATTTTTCTAATGGTGCAAAAGACTAGAGGAAAGGATAGGACCCATGGTGTAGTGCACAATACACCAATATTATTTTCTATCTGGGATACATCATGAACATGTGTTATTCGGCCTTAATGGATGTGTTAGCTTGTCACATTGTGTATGTGATGCATGTTGGAGCTTGTCACTATGAATTTGTGATGTATGTTGGAGCTTGTTATTGTGTATTTGTGATGTATGATGGAGACCATTATTCTGAATTGATGATGTTTGTTGGAGCTTGCCACCATGTATGTGAAGTATAATAAAGCTTGTCACTATGTATTTATGATATATGTTGGAGCCAATCACTAATGTAAATATGATATGCATATGAGACAATCATTGTGTACTTGTGATGTGCAAATGGGGTAGTCACAGTTGTACTTGTGATATACATATGAGATAATCACCATTGTACTTATGATCTATGTATGATCTAGTTACTATTATACTTGTGATTTGTGTATGATCCAATCATTGTTACACTTGGGATTTTTGTATGTTCCTATCACTATTGTACTTGTGATGTGTATGATCTAGTCATCTTGTCTATATGTAGGTATGTTCATGATAGTCATTGTGTATGATTTTGTGATTATGGTATGATATTCCCCTTGTGAATATTGTGAATGTACACTAATGCTTGGTAATTTTTGGTATGGACCCAACACTTGATGGAAAGTTATTATCTAATTTATAAAAATTATATTATAATTGGCTAAGCTGATAGCTTACATGTACTTAATCAATAGTCATGAGTGAAAAGCGAGATCAAGATCCCATGCAAGAGGAGAGAATGAACTCCCTCTAATGTTGTACAGAAAACTTTGAAACCTATGATTCCCATGAGGGGATACATAGGTAGGGTCACCATGAACCCTCTAGGAATAGGTTTGGGTCTAGGAATGACCCTAGTTGTATGAGCTTAATACTTTTGAGTGTAAGAGTATAAGTAGTGATGTTTATTTTGTTGCCACCATGGTGAATGCAGAGCTATTGAAATTAACACTTCTAGTTTACATGGAATGTGTTTGGTTGGTTAAGTTGGTAGTTGTGAATTGTTTCTAATTGAAATTGGAAAAAAAAATGTAGTGCATGAGGAGTGAATTTTAGACTCTTACCCATGTGTTCTCTCTAGGGCCAAGAACACAAGGCATAAGACGATTGTCCCACATTTCAACTTTAGAGTCAGGAGGCATTTGCACAAAGGTATGAGGTAGAGTATGGGGCTGAAAATGTGCATGTAGTGATTGAGGAGTTTACAGTGATTGAAACACATCACATCCATTTTCAATATTATTGATTGACACATTTTTTTGTTGACTTCCCATGTTCTGAAAAAACATGGCATTACTTTCTCATTGAAAATTAGATCTTAGTTATGAGTGACCTATTTAGTGATAGGATCCCACAACCAATAACCATATGTTTCCTTTTTGTATCCAATAAAGATATACCTTTTAGACTTTATTTTTAGCTTAGTTTGTTATTACAGTGAGATGTCAGAAACACCACACAATTGAACACTCATAAATGATCATGTGAAATTCTCCTTCCTAACCACTTCTTTAGAATCTCAAAAATAAAAGTAAGAAGATGGGGCTTGATTAATCAAGTACACCGTTGTATTAATTTCCTCTACCCAAATTTTTTTTCCCAAATTGACATTGGAGAGCATGCTATGAGCTCTCTTGAAATTATCCTATTTGACCTATTGCCTATGTTGGTGCAAATAAAGTCTTGTACTTGGTTAATTCATTACTTGGGGACTTATTTACACATGTTAAGTTTACTTAGGTCATAGGAAGGAATATTTCTAGAAGCTGTTAGTTGTCATTAATTGTTATCTTATCTTTTGAATTGTAACACATGTGAACCTAGGTAAGTGTGATTAGTTGTCTCATGTCATTTGATTAAGACACTTTTCATAATCCTATGACATCTTGTATCTCACCTTGGCTATATAACCAAGGGGTCTCTACTACATTGTACATCACAATAATATCATTGAATCATATTGATGAGAATACAATTTATTCTTGTCACATTCCATTCTCTCTCTCTCTTTGTGCTTTCCATTTGGTCTCAAGATCATGGTAGCCATGTAGTCAATTCTAACATGGTATTAGAGTGGGTTGGGTACCATTGGATAGTATTTTTGTGAAGAGAGGTGGTGAATCTTGAAAAGTTGAGTATGCTCTTCTCTTGCATTGTATGATGATCTAGAGAATCAAAAAAACTTGATAGAAATACCAGATTTGGGGGGATTCCATTTTTGGCTCTTTAAAATAGGTTTAAATTGGAGCTTGCTAATGCAAATCTAAGCTCACCATTGCATCCAGAAGGTCTAAGATAGTCAATTTTTCCTTTTTCTTCATCCAAATTAGACATATGAGGCCAAATCTATGAGGGTTTGAAGCTGAAGAGTGGTTGCCAATGATTTATATGAAAAGGGAGGGATGATGATTGTATGATATCACTATTCTTTCCACAAATCACTCAAAAATTTCCTAGAAGTCCTAATTTAATTGACTATCAACCTCTCAAGGTGAGTCAATTGTCAATGAGGAAGACCTAGGAAGGGGTTCTTTTAGCTTTTAGGGGTTCACCACCAAGCAAATGCTTGGAAAAAATAAATAAGAATTCAACCTAAAAAACCTAGTTATGCAAGCTAAATGAGAGATGCAAATAATGAAATTATGCAATAGGGAGTTAGGATATGTATACCTGGGAAGTTTGGAGATTTTGTGAGGATTCTGGAAATGCAAAGAAGTTTTCTAGATATGGCGAGGACAAAGATTCCCTTACTATTGTCTTAGTCTTGTTACAGTTTTTTGGGGTAGATGCAAAATATTCAGATGTTGAATGAGGATCTGAAGGAATCTCTGTAAAATATACTTGGGGGGACTAAGACACCCAAGGTGGCATATTAGTCCCACTCTGAATTTTTGCAAACTCTAAATTTTGTCCTGAGCTCCAAGGTCTGCACTTGCTTCTCCTTTGATCTCAAGTTCTAAAATTTCTAGATTCGGTCTATAGGTGAGTTTATGTGAAGATGACAACCTTGCAATGCAACTTTACAACTTTGCAACTTTACACTCCAAATGATCTTCAAGCCTTCAACCTAAACCTGTAATCACAAATATGCAAGAAAGGAAAGACTTATTGTTTGTTAGTGAATGGGGGTTTGCCTTGGTCAAACCCCTTGTTGGTAATTAAACCTTGAAATGAAATAAAATGATGAGGGGAAATGGTGAATGAAAAACATGCAATGCTACAACTCACCAAACCATTATTGTAAATTCTACAAACTAGTGTGAAATGGATGCAATAGATATGGATCTTGAATCAAAGGAATGCTTGATGTATCTTGCTTAAATTGCTTGCTTGAATCAAAACCCTACATCACAAATGTTAGCACAACAACACACATGACGCAAGAAGCTCTTTGATATGATGCTTGAATCTTGATGATGGCTCTAAATGATTGATGAATTTCTCTTGAATGTTCTTGTGAACTCAACTTGCTATTAGGAATTCTCTCACAAAAGACTCAAGGATTAGAATGAATGAATGAACCTTACAATATTTATACTTATCTATGCTTAATATCCTAAAATTACATCACACCAAGCCAACATATGAATTCATTAAATAAAGAAGGCTAAATCCTGCCATAATTTGAAATTAAATCTCGAAAATAAATCAAGGAGGACTAAGATGCCCTAGGTGGTGTCTTAGTCCCAAGTCATAAAACTTGGGGCACAAACACCAAAAAAGGGGCCCAATTAAGATGCCTCAAAATAAGGTTCCCGAGACCTTTGGGGGAAAAAGACGCCCTAGGTGGCATTTTAGTCTTGATCCAAAAATCAAGGACACACAGATGAAGTCATTAAAATATCATTTATGCATTGGAGAATGTTGAGATTAGCTAGAAAAAGATATAATTCACAGGGCTTGTGGATGAAAAATAGGACCAATTAAGACATAAATAGGGATAAATAAAGCAAGGTAGACCCAAACAAGTGTGAAAATGCAAGGGTATGCATTTTACTACACTACAGCCAAATCGAGAAGGTAAATGCATTTTTGGAGCATTTTGGGTCAATTCATCAAATTTGGAGCAGTTTTCTGGTGAGGCAAAAACAAATTCCCAAAGAGTCGTACGTCCCCCTAGGTCATCATTATTGCAGGGCAGTACGATTTTCCTTCAAAATTATTATTTAAATTTAGTTGAAAATTTTTGAAAATTTTTTTAGGAAAAAATAAAAAATTCGGATTGATTTTTTCCTAAAACTTTTATTGTAAAATCACAAAAAGAACAAAAGTTTTGTGTATCACTGCAGATTTTGTTGGTACATAGTACCACAGACTTTTTTGCATACTGTCGAGGGTATAGTGGCCCTTGCCATAGCTGCCACATGGTGATCACTTATTAGGGTTGGTCTTATCATCCCGCACAGGTCCACCTCCCTTATCAGATTTCAAATCAACTAGCCATTCAAAGGAAATTCCGACAACTTATTTCAAATCACCAGTACTGCATACAAAACTGATCATTCAATGAAAAAAACCGAGCACTAATTTCTTTTTCGGTGGCTTCAATAAATATTAGGTGTTCAAAAATGAAAATTTTGATGCCTTGAAGAATATTCTAGCATAATATTCTCACTGAAGATTCCCTGGGATATTCCGATTGAGGGTAGTATATTCTGAGCATCAATACGAATATTTTAGTGATCAAGAATATTCTCTCAAGAGGGTATATTCCATTTTGACGCCCCCTAAAACTGTCAAATTTAATTGCTTAAACTAATGACATCATCATTACATCAATGATGATGTCAACATCCTAAAAAAAATTCCCCCCCTCACGAATGAGCTTTTCAATTTTATAGTCCAACATTAGAAGGCCATAACTTGCTTATTTTGACTCCTTTTTCAAGATTTTTTTTTTATTTGGGATAATTTTTCACAATCTTCATAGTGGTGCAATTAGTTTTTTGTTTTGGTTTCTGTATTTTCCATAAATTTCAGATTCTGATAGGTGTTACTACTTCATCCTCATTTTGGGAACTTCAAGAGCTCATATCCTACTCTTACGATAACCTTTTTGAGTTATTTTTTTTTTAAAGTGCATATTTTTTTGTTTACTTTCCAATAGTGTAATTAGTTTGATATCATCTCCTATAAAAGTTTTACTTTGAACCTATCACCAAATTTGGCATTTGCATGTACCAAGATCAAAATCCACTTCACTATTTTTGGAAAGTGGAAACTATAAATGTACTAAGTATAAAGTTTAAAATTAGATATTGCTTGGGGGGTTTCTTGATTGAGTGATTTGGGGGTGATTATTTTTTTCCTTTGTTAACTTTTTTCTCTTGATTGTTCTATTGTGTGACTAAAATTCAGGAGTTTAATATGGCCATCAAAAAACATCTTATTGTAATAAGGTTAAATCAATGGAACTTTAAGTATTGGCGAGATGGAATCCTAAAACATTCTAGGTGGCTTAATCTTTTGCCATATCTCTGTGGACTATTTCCTAAACCTTCATCAAAATGTCCAAGAGTTGTGTGGGACATAAAAATAGAACATATCTTGGGAGTAACTGGTTGTAGTTGTGATGTTATTACAAAAATGGCCACTGATGGTATTGAGATCCCTTGTGACCTTATGACCAAACTTTGGGAGATGTACGAAGACTTGAATGAACCTCCATTCCCAGAGGATCTTGTTGTAGATTTTCTTGTTCAACTTGTAGAGTTTCAACCTATTGATGATAAAATAGTTGAAACACTTGTTGATTGGGAAAGGTTTGGTGGTTTTGATGACACAAAACCTTCTTCTCATATAGAGGTATCTATTGAGACTTCAGTTTCTATGGCTCCTAATCTAGATTTAGAGGGTTCATCTTCTTCATCTATTAGTCAATATCTTAAGGTTGAGGACTCTTGCAATCTAGCATTGGCAGAATCATCTACTATTGTACTTGAGGATACTTGTGATCCAACAATTTTGGCTCCTAGTGATTCAATGCAGTAGGATATACATAGTCTTCTAGATATGGCTACTTGTGATGGCTTCTTGACAGGTATTCTAGACTTGTTTGTGGAGTCTCATCTTGTAGATTTGGGAGACATCATTTATAGCATTCATCTTCTCTTTGATGAAGATTCTCCTTCTTCATTTGTTGTGTCAGAACACTTTGAACCTCTTGTTCAATCTCTACATGACCATTCCTTGTAGTTTGGCATGACTGTGGATACTTTTCAACAACATTTGAAGGAGGATTCTTTGTCTTCAAAGGGTATATCTTTGTCTTTATATTATGTTCGACATTCATCTCTACTAGATGTTGGATTGTCCTCTTTAGTAGTGTGGCCTAGAATGCCTCTTTGGAGCATGTCAGCTTTCAAAATCGACATGGAGACACTTGAGAATGCTTCAGAGACATCATACATCATCCATCTTCTTGACATCCTGCATACATTCATGGTTTTGTTTCTTCCTAAGGGGAGGAACATTGTTCGGAAAAATTGGATCATCTTTAGCATTCAATGTCGAGCTTTTACCATCATTGCAGGAGACTCAACATTGAGGGGGGTTTCCTTGTCTCTCTTCTACTTCTCTCTTATAGGGGGGTCTTTTTCCTCACATGACGTTTTTCCTTCTCATGCATCATTGAGAGAATTTCTTTTTTGTATTTCATCTCTCTTTTGGGAAGGAGTTTTTTCCCACTGGTTTTTCTTCTTTTCTTCATTTGTGAGATATTTCATTTGCATTGTACATGGGTACCTAACATGGTCTAGTAGTCAGGACCCATCCTTGCATCTTTGTGTCATTTGCATAATAATCTACTACTCCCTAAGTTGCACTTAATGGGGGGTGTTGGTGTAAATAAAGTCTTGTACCTAGTTAATTAATTACTAGAGGACTTATTTACACATGTTAAGTTTACAAAGGTCCTAGGAAGGAATCTCTCTAGAAGGTGTTAGTTTTCATTAGTTGTTATCTTATCTTTTGA
Source organism: Sequoia sempervirens (assembly GCA_007258455.2). NCBI lineage: Eukaryota > Viridiplantae > Streptophyta > Pinopsida > Cupressales > Cupressaceae > Sequoia > Sequoia sempervirens. The sequence goes on from VDFB02026320.1 coordinate 4,691,573, forward strand.
CTTATAACACATGTGAACCTAGGCAAGTGTGATTAGTTGTCTCATGTCATATGATTAAGGCACTTTTCATAATCCTATGGCATCTTGTAGCTCAGCTTGACTATATAACTAAGGGGTCTCTACTACATTGTACATCACAATCATATCATTGAATCATATTGATGAGAATACAATTTATTCTTATCACATTCCATTCTCTCTCTTTGTGCTTTCCATTTGGTCTAAAGATCTTGACAGCCATAGCTAATTCTAGCATGTTGCACCCATTTCTTGAGGGGTGAAAGAGATAATCTTGATCCATTGAATGCCATTATCTACAAAAAACATGATCAAAATACATGGAACAAAACTTTTTGCAAGTACAATGGTGTTGTCATTGGTGTCAATAGGAAGTCTATTGATTGGAACTTTTCATGGATGTCAACTATGGGATGAAGATGTCAAGGATATTGAGAAAATTGTGGAAAAAAGAAAATAGGTTGTGCATGTGTAGTTGAGACCTTGAGGAGGTGTTGTGAGTATATGGAGCTATTATTTTTTGTTGCAAAGTCTGAAGATGAGTTGGAATAAAGTAATGAGATGAGATGATGTCTCTGGTTCTTAGTTTTCAACTTATTTTGAGAAAATTTAATAAACATAGTAACTATGTTGTGTAAATGTTCATAGTGTGCTTCAATATTGTCCTCCACGCTCCTTCTATGTTGATGTTATTCTTGTGTAGATCTTGTAGGTTATTCAATATTGATAGAAGTTGCTATATTCAAAATTTGGGTTTTTGGATCATTGTACAATATGAGATATTCTTAGTAGTGTGTGAACCAGTTGTTTAGTGTTGTTTTCTATGGTTTGAGGGAAATGTATTTGCTCCACATTTCTCCACTGTTTGGCCTTAGGTTGTGCAAATTTGGGAAAATGATTATAATGCTTTTATCTTTTTGTGTTCAATATTTTACTTGATCTGGTGTAGTATAGTGAGAGTTTCATTTATCAGTTGTTCTAAGTTAAATTATTTGTTGATGCAAGCTTGGATGAAGTTTTTGATGAATCTCAAGTGGTTCATGGATTATTATAGATTAATTTCAAGTGAATTATGTTGGAAGTTGGTTAGTGATCCCCTCAAGATTCGTAACATGGACTAACCGCCTCCCATGGATCCATTAAATCTAGCGGTTGTATTGAGCATTAACAAGTCACACTTTTGGCACAATGACAACCGTGGTGCCAAAATTTGGTATCAGATCCAAAGATTATGGGTTGAAATCCCCTCGGGTAACATTGAGGGGGAGATTGTTGATAGCTAGTTAGTGCTTCTCTCAGGATTTATGACATGTACTAACCGCCTCCCATGGATTTGTTAACTCTAGCAGTTGTATCGGGCATTAACAGGTCGACCTTTTGGTGCAACGACAACTGTGGTGCCAATAAAGTAAGTTGTCCAAAACTTTTAGCTTGATTTAAGGAAGTGTGTACTTAATGTCTATAGTGTTTTGCACGAGTGTTGGTTGAACTTATGTTTAACACTACATGTGAGGCTTGTGGAAGCATGTTAAAGTGTGTTGGGATCCATTGGGTCCTCACTAAGTATTTTTGTAGGTTGTCTTTCATTTCTATTTGAACCATAGATTTTTGGCACCACAAGGCTCTTTAACTCTTCTAGGGTTTTTCACCTAAAAGGAGAGAGGTAGGCCAAAAATGCTAACTAGATTCATTCAAATTAGGAGGTGTATGATGTTATTATGTCTAGATGAAATTATCTAAGTGTAATCAATTAATTTAAATGGTAGATTATGTATGCAAAACCGAAGATTTATGCTATGTTGGAAAAAATAATGTGTTATGCATACAATGACCTATGAATGAACAAATGCAAAACAAAAAGGAAAGAGTCAAATCAGTGTGCACCTCAAGGTCTAATGGAGAATCTAGAATCTTTGGAATGTTATCTGGAATCACATAAATTTACCAGTGGTACTCATTCACCCAAGGTGGCAAATCACTTCTGCTCCTGGTAAAAACTATTGAAAATGGATTTCTAAGTGTCAGGATCCAGAATCTAACAGAACTTAGATTTCCAACCTTAAGGTGGGACTCATTCGCCACTGGTGGTGAATCAAACCTCTCCCAAAATTTTGAGAAATCTGGAGACAACTTTGCAACACCAGATCTCAAGATGTCTGTTGTCGGATTGTCAAAGTCAATTCTATAGGAAACAAACAAAATACCTCCTCCAAGCTTGAAATATGATTGATTTTACTTGAAATACCTAGTTGACTTGTTGACCACTCTTCAAAACCTAAATTCTTGTTAAATATACATACAAAAGTATGAAAACACACATGCAAGAGGGGAAAAATGGTTGAGGGTTAGCCAATAGGGGTTTTCCTTGGTCAAACCCCACTTTGGTAATCAAACCCTTAATGAAATAATGAAATGCAAGAGAATGGTAAACAAATAACATGCAAATGCTATTAACTTACCAAACCCTTGTTGATAAAAATTTGAAGTAATGTCAATGGATGCTTCAAAATGCTTGATGAATGCTTGATTTGATGTTGGAAGGTGCTTGAATTCTCAAGTGAATGAGTGAATAAGTGAACTTGATGAATGGGGGTAAAAATGGATGTAAAAACACTTATTTATACAATCAAATGCCTATTAACCCATTAATACCTCATTACAGGCCGACATCAAGAGATTTTGAATAAAAACCCAAAAGGAAATTTAAAAACTTTCTAATTTGGAGCTAAGGGGACTCATTCACCACCTATGGCGAATGGGTCCCACCTAGGACCTGAAAATGGGTGTCAAGAATTAAGTCATATTTAATGTTATTTGTTGGGTTTACATTAAAAAAATGCACTTAATTAAATATTATAAGGGAATAAAGGGGTCAAATAAAGCATAAGAAAGGTGTAAATGGTGAAGTTATGCATAGAAAAGTGTGAAATCTTGTTACAAGACTTTACAACACTTCAAAATAGGACTTGTTTAGTGATGAAAAGGTGATTTTTAGGTAAATTGTAATGAATAGTATAGAAGAGTGCAGAAATATTTACAAGACTTCACAACACCTTCACAAGATGTCATTATTTGAATTTTAGTACCTAAATATGCGTGTTCAAGATACATTATAACATAAAATCAAAGCAAAGTAAACCAAATATCATGAAACAAGACCTAAAAGGAAATGCAAATTACAAGGGGCCATTTTTCTATGGCATATTTAGCCCCCACTTTAGTGAGAGGATGAACTTGCTTGAAACTCACACTAAAGTAGACATGAACATCGAGAGGAGGGTTCAAATGCACTTACGTTAGCAAGATGGAATGCTCGAGATAAAGAGGGATGATCAAGCCCCCAAGATGAATATCCCATGGAAAACTAAGCATAAGAACAAAGGAATACACGATTGTTGAAAAGAGAGAATAGAATGAAGCTTCGATCATCTATCCAATTAGTTGTGTATTAGATCTAGGTTGATTGTTTGAAAAATAAAATGCATACTCACTCTGGGGTGACATAACTCATGGTGGTCCACCGAGTGAAAAAGCCAAAAAGGTGAAGTACATATGCTAGTTGATATGCACTCTGATCTGTATAGGATCTAGACTAAATTGCGTTTTGAATGCTTAATTAAAACAACTTCACAAAATTCTAATTCATACATACATTAGAAAAATTATGCATCAAAACTTAAGATGAGAAACAAAATTCAGAGAGAAGAAGATAGAAGGTGCAAACAATTTGATAACGGAGTTCGCCACAAACGTGACTACGTCTCCGGGTCGGCTCCAATAGAGAAAACCCGATCTGATTAATCTCCGAAATTCAATTACAAATGCACCAAGACCATTCCTTCGAGCACTTCAGCAGCATAACAACACTCCAACGTACAAGAATGGCTCAAAGATCTCCTTTCTTCGTATCACCCAACACCTGTTTCTCTCAACTTAAAAAAATCTAAGTTTAACATCAAAATCACTTAACTCAACTCTCACCCATACAACCCTTTTTATACAAAAATATTACTCAATTTGGCTCATAACCAAATGATTTACAAATATTTCCCCATATCTCCTAAAATAAATTTAATCTCCCAAATTTACAAAGAAATCTTTAAAAATAACCCTCTTATATCATATCTCCCTTATTAGGATTATTAAGTAATCCTAATTAAGCCCTTCTAATTATTTATTTTGGGCTTTTGTTTGTTTGTTTTATTTAAATCTTAAAATATAGCCATTGAAAAGTATTTTAGTTAGGCATATCTCCTAACTAATCAATATAAAACTTCTGCACCATGCATACTGTTAACTCTGCGCAGGGTGTATCGGTGGCTATTAGTTTTGTGAACCCGGCGGTTCTGGGTTCAACCCCCGACCATCGACATTTTTTTTAAACCATATCAACAAACTAACAACAAAAAGAATCAGTAGCCATACATAGTTAGGCGCGCACAGTTTGGTGCAACGGTGAGCCGGCCGACGGTTAAGGAGGAGGTTGCGGGTTTGAGCCCACTTAACAAATTTTTTAACAAAACAAACCAACTTCCAACTCACTGGAGGATGAAAGAGAGGCCATGTGGCATGTCGAGGAGGTGCCACGTGGTGAAGCCTGATTAGCCAATGACGCTGACGTGTATGCTGACGTGTCCTGCCAACTATGCTGTCGACTATACGCTGATTGGGCCGATGACTGTACGTATGGATGCCACGTGTCGCTCTGTGAGTGGGTCTGTACAATTATGACATGGATGACACATGTCAGATCCTGATTGGTCCATTTCACTATCTGTACAGTACAAAATGATGACGTCAGCATTCTGTACGGTCAAAAGTCAACATTCCTTGCACGAACTTTGACTGCTGATATCTCAAGCATACGATGTTGGATTTCGATGAAATGAACGTTGCCAGAATTGTCTCGATGAGCTCTTCGACTTGATGTTGCTTCCATCAATTTCTGAGATGATCCTTTTTTTCACCTTCTAGATGCCCTCTGATACCAGTTTGACCCAAGGTTTGACTGGCCATAACTTGTACAAACGGACTCCTTTTCACTCCGTTCGAGTTGCGTTGGAATCAGGATGCTGAGATCTTTCTAATGGTGTAGAAATCTAGAGATTTGGAGTCACTTCAATTTCCACTAAAAATATCCACCGGATTAGGCCTCCCCACTAAAGACCTTTTGGACCTCCAAAAGTGACATTTACTCTGACATTAAGTGAGGACTTGGCCTCCCCACTTGTCATGTATCCTCTGTACATCTGTATACTTGGATCACAAGCACAATAAAGACTGCAATAACATTGTTGAACATAAACATTATTCTATCGCTTCCATAAGCTTCTACATCAACTGTCATAGCCACTAACCAACAAAAATTGACTAGCACCAAGCTGAACAATAATACAGAAATGAAAGAGAATAAGTCAACAACATATGGATCTTTCACAATAGGAACATTTTTACCCAAGGAACCATCAATGCTTTCAATCATTATTCCTTGATGCTATACTGTGGGTGCATCCTGTAACATCTGATCCTGGTTAGCTACTCCAAGTTAAAGTTTAGAACCACCTGTACTAACAGACATAAGAGTTAACTCTTTACTTGCATTAATTACCCTCTTAAACTACCCTGTGTTTGTAAAAGAATGATCAGTCTTAATCCTGTGAGAATGTATAATATACTGTATGCCATCTTTAAACAAGTGATAATGATTCTTTTCCCTATAGAAAATAGCTTTCCAATCATATAAATAAGGGCTACCCAAAACTATCCCACAGATATCTAGTGGAACCACATCAAACTGTACTTCATCCACAAACTTACTAGTGATTGTGAATCTCAAAGTGCATTGTCTTGTTACTTGCAACTTATCATTCTCGCAAATCCAGCCTAGTGGATAAGGTTTCTTAAGCAATGTAGTTTTCAATCCCAAGTTTCTTACAACACTTTCAGAAATTAGATTAACTTGAGAACCACTATCTATGAGTGCATCAATTTTAGTGTTCTTAGCAACAACCCTTAAATGAAACAACTCATTCCTTTTCTTATCTTCAGGGAAATCATTAACTGTAGAAGTAGAAGCACAACTAGCAAAAAAAACACCAGAAATAGGAGCTTTACCTTTTAGACCCATAGTTGTTATCTTAGTCTCATCATTTGAATTTGAACCAAGATCCATAACAACATTCGTGGCTTTCTCCTTACCTTTCTATTTCTGATTTTGTCTCTGAGCCCACTTAGGCCTCAGTTCTGGATGCAACTACCAACAATGTTCTTCATCATGACCCTTCTTGTCACAATGAGAGCAAGAAAGTTTGTCATCCTTCTTGATTGTAGCTGTCTTCTTTCCTTTCCCTGTCTCTGCAACCTTAGAAGATTTCCTTACATCATTATCAAACTTATCAATAAAATATCCTTTACCCCTTGACTCTAAGTGGGTAGCTTGAACGCAAACTTCATCCAAGTTAGAAGGATTCAAAACCAAAATAGAATGCCTAAGGTAGGAATGCAAACCTCCTATGTACTTCAACAAAGTGTCCTGGGTGTACAAAGGGACATTCAAAGCAATAGCCTGTTTCCTTAACTCATGGGTGTAATCCTGAACAGACTGACCTTTCCCTTGCCTAAAAGTTTTCCAGTTCATCATTAACTACCGCATATGGCCTAAGGGATAGAATTGATTTTTAAGAGCATTAATAAATTTTGTCCAAGTTAAACTGACTCTACCATGTTGTGAAACTTCTGCCTTAGACTTACTCTCCCACCAGGTTAAAGTTGTACCTCCTAATCGAAGAGTAGCTAATTGGATCCTATCAACATCATCTAATAGGTTTTGGACTCTACAATAGACTTCAACTTGCTGAATCCAATCATCCAATTTTTCAGCATTAAGTTCACCACAATACTTTGGTAAATCAAATTTTATATCCAATTTAATTTTAGGCTTATGCCCACTCTTGAAAGGATTAAAAGAAGTAGAATGAGGAGAAGATGGAGAAGAACGAGAAGGAGAAGAGGGAGGAGAAGAAGAAAAGGGGTGATTTGGTTGCTTGCCACCATCTCCATGTTGTTTCCCTTTCTTGTCTTCATGAACACCTTCCTTCAACGAACCTCCTTCATGATCCTTCCACTCTTGTCTCTCTTGAAAAAGAATGTCCACCTTAGCCTTCATCTCAAGGAATGCTCTTCAAAATTCCTGCTCACTGATTTCATCAGGAACCTCCATCCCAAACACAGTCATCTTCGGAAAAGTTCTTTTCTTCCTAATCTCAGGATCAAAGTCTTCGAGCTTGCCTTCACCCTTCTGAATCATGGATCTTGTTAGCATTCAAGAAAACAACTGCAATAATAGTCAACTGAGCTTTGATACCACTTGATCTGTATAGGATCTAGACTAAATTGCATTTTGAATGCTTAATTAAAATAACTTCGGGAAATTCTAATTCATACATACATTAGAAAAATTATGCATCAAAACTTAAGATGAGAAACAAAATTTAGAGAGAATAAGATAGAAGGTGCAAACAATTTGATAACGGAGTTCGCCACAAACATGACTACATCTCCAGGTCAGCTCCAATAGAGAACAACTGATTCGATTAATCTCTGAAATTCAGTTACAAATGCACCAAGACCATTCCTTCGAGCACTTCGGCAGCATAACAAAACTCTGACATACAAGAATGGCTCAAAGATCTCCTTTCTTCATATCACCCGACACCTGTTTCTCTCAACTTAAAAAAATATGAGTTTAACATCAAAATCACTTAACTCAACTCTCACCCATACAACCCTTTTTATACAAAAATATTACTCAATTTGGCTCAGAATCAAATGATTTACAAATATTTCCCCATATCTCCTAAAAACAATTTAATCTCCCAAATTTACAAAGAAATCTTTAAAAATAACCCTCTTATATCATATCTCCCTTATTAGGATTATTAAGTAATCCTAATTAAGCCCTTCTACTTATTTCTTTAGGGCTTTTGTTTGTTTGTTTTATTTAAATCTTAAAATATAGCCATTGAAAAGTATTTTAGTTAGGCATATCTCCTAACTAATCAATATAAAACTTCCACGCCATGCATATTGTTAACTCCGCACAGGGTGTATCGGTGGCTATTAGTTTTGGGAACCCAGTGGTTCCGGGTTCAACCCCTAGCCATCGGTGTTTTTTTAAACCATATCAACAAAATAACAACAAAAAGAATTGGTAGCCATACATAGTTAGGCACGCACAGTTTGGTGCAACGGTGAGCTGGCCGACGGTTATGGAGGAGGTTGTGGGTTCGAGCGAGCTCAACAATTTTTTTAACAAAACAAACCAACTTCCAACTCGCTAGAGGATGAAAGAGAGGCCATGTGGCATGCTAAGGAGGTGCCACGTGGAAAATCCTGATTAGCCGATGACACTGATGTGTATGCTAATGTGTCCTGCAAACTGTGTTGTCGACTGTACGCTGACTGTGCCGATGATTGTACGTACAGATGCCACATGTCACTCCATGAGTGGGTCCATACAATTCTAACATGGATGACACATGTTAGATCCTAATTGGTCCATTTCACTATCCGTACAGTATGGAATGACGACGTCAGCATTCCATACGGTGAAAAGTCAACATTCCTTGCATGAACTTTAACTGTTGATATCTCAAGCATACGATGTTGGATTTCGATGAAACGAATGTTGCCAGAATTGTCTCAACGAGCTCTTCAACTTGACATTGCTTCCATCAATTTTTGAGATGATCTTTTTTTCACCTTCTGGACGCCCTCTGATACCAGTTTGACCCAAGGTTTGACTGGCCATAACTTGCACAAATGGACTTCTTTTCACTTCGTTCGAGTTGTGTTGGAATTAGGATGTTGAGATCTTTCTAATGGTGTAGAAATCTGGAGATTTGGAGTCACTTCAATTTCCACTAAAAATATCCACTGGATCACACTCACAAACAAAAAGGTGGCTATGGGGAAAGTCGTGCCACTAAATGGGCTTCCCGCTCAGCCATATCAAAGTTATACCTCTTGATAACTTTAACAAGGCACCACAACAGAAAATTTTGGTTCACTTCATGAGACAAACAAAGCTCGGTATTCTTATAACTCATGAACAAAGAGCAAGGGTACCACAGGAATGCAAGCAATGTTATGCAAGGTGGTAAAATGAAAAAATGTAAAGGTATACAATGTAAAATATGTTCAAATGAGTCTTGTTAAGTTCATGCAAGGTCTGTCACTTAGGGAACATTGTGTCTAATGTCTCCAAAAGGGGACCAATCAGAGAATAAAATATTCACAACTTAGGGGATGCAGTGTGTCGCATCAGGTCACCGAGAGGAATGCAATATGCTTAGAGAGATCACGCTTATGAAAGAAATCACATGCAATATCATCCACAAAGTGACAAGCACATCATATGAATGATAAGGCTACACTAGGAACAAAGAATGAAAATGAATTAATGGTAATGTATGCCTCCGAATTTAAAGGAATTGCTACACACCCTTTTGTGAGTAATTACTTTAAAGTAGCGAAGAGAAAAAAAATGCAAAAAGGAAAACAATACATGAGAGTCAACTTGGAAAGCCCTATGCCAAGTCATATGGTGCAAGAGCACCTACACCACAATATCATTGTTGATCATTTGAGTGAGTAAGGTGAGAATGTTTTGAGGTTTTGATTTTAATAATATCTAATAAGATTAGTAGTAATGTATTAGGAGGAGTCTTTAGGTTTAAGAGTCAAAGGTAGGAAGATCCAAGCTTGTCCTAGATGTTGCTTTGTAGCCTTTGAAGGAAAAATTAGTAAATTTATTTAGGGATAAGCAAGAATATAATTTGAACATGTAATAATACTATTTCAAGCCATTAGTGCGGTCTTAGTTAAGTTAGAGGTGAAAAAAGTATAGACATTTCATTATGAGACATATTATTGTGTAAAATTTGCAATTTGGCCTTCAACGGTCATTAAGGATACAAAAGTTAGTTAGATTGGTGGTTAGAGGCATTTGGAAGTTGGATTTAAATGCATATAAATGTATTTAAGGCCTTCAAGGGTTTGAGACAGGGACAGTTGAAGGATTTTTGTTTGAATCAATAAAGTTTTCAATTGCTTACTTTCAAATTTTAATATTTTCCTATGTTTTTTTCCTGTGCATAGGCCATATAAGCATATTTTGTATCAAAAAATTATGTAGGATTGTTGATACATGTCTTAAAATTCTTTTAAAATTCTTAATAAGGGTTCCTTCATTAATTTTTTTGGCCTTAAATATTTGGCTTTCCCTTAATGAGTTCCTGAATAGGGGTACAAGGGTTTTGTAGTTTTAGTGACTTGAATCTCATCCCACCTATTTTATACCAATGGGACTCAATGGGATGAGTTGGAATAGCATAGGAAATTATTCCTAGGATTTGGAAGCATATATTATTGGGTTCTTGGCTTGAACAATGAGAGTAAGGGCTGAAAATGGTGTGTTTTCCAAAGGAATTTGGTGGGTTAGACCTATGCAGTTGCAAACACACATTAATTTTGACCAATTGAAGGTTCCTAAAGCATGAGAGGACTAATTTAAATATTCCTGAGTAGTTGGTGTGTTCTGGAAAGGTCAAGAAAGTAAAGAAACAATAAGGGACCCCAAAACCATAGTTTCTTGAGTTCTTAGGAGGGTTTTTGGATTTGAAGTTTGGTTGTGCACTTGGAGGTCTAAAACCTCAAAAATATATTGTTTTGGATCATTTCCAAAGAATTTTTTTTGGTTTGGGAGTCTAGAGTGGAGATTAAAGAGGGGTCTCTTTGGAAAAGTGGCCTAATTAAAGGCCTAAAATTGTGAAATTCCTAATTTTGAAGCCTTTGATCCAAAAGAGTGATATCTGGGTATTTGATATGTTGAATGAATCTAAAATGGGTCCTTGATTCTATGATTTATTTCTTAGGTGTTTTGGAAGGATTTGGACAAAAGGCTGAAAAATTGGTTTCCTTGTACTACAAGGTGTGATAGTGTTAAAATGTGAGTTTTTGAAAGTTATGTTGAATCTAACTTTGAGATTGCATTTAAATGGATAAATTTTCATCATTGGCATGTTGAGGAAATTTTCAAGGCCTTGGTGGAGGTATGTAGTTTTTTTGCAAAATTGAAGGGTTGAGACCCTTGAGGGTGAGTTGATGCTTGGTACATTGAAGGTGTTTCAAAGAAGAGTTCATTATTTTTGAATTGACACTAGTTTGTTGTGAGTTAATATTCACCTTGGCTCTGCATTATAGTGGTATCAGAGCAAGGTAGTAGATCTTGTGTTATTGATTGATTGGTTTTGCAAGTTGGTGAGGATTCCTCCTAAGGGGAGTGTTGTTGGAAGAAAAATGGATGAATAGGCTAAAAAATTAGAGGCCTTGCAAAAGAAGATGGCTGCATGGGAAGCAAAGCACAAAGGAGAAGAAGATGAAAGTGATTATGAAGAAGATAATTCTAGTGAAGAAGAGGAGTTGGATCGAGATGATTTGAGAATGGTGAAGCTTTTGAAAGCTGTGAAGAAGGATGGTCATGGCAAGATAGATGTGCCTATGTATGGAGGAAAACTTGATAGTGAAGAGCTCCTAGACTAGATTGGGGCTATGGAAAAATACTTTGATAGTGAAGATGTTGATGGACTTAAGGTGAAGAGATCTAAAACAAGATTGAAGGGACATTCTTTGGTATGGTGGAATTTTGTGCAGGATGAGAGGGAAAGACACGGAAAGAGAAAATTCACTTCATGGGAAATGATGAAGGATAAAATGAAAGGTAAATTTCTTCTTGCTGATTACAATGTTCAATTGAAATCTTAGACAAAAAGATTTGGATTTACAAACATATACTAAAGAATTTTATAAGTTAAGCATAAGGACTAAACATGAGGAAGATGAAGATGAAATGGTTGCTAGGTACTTGAATGGTTTAAGGTACAACATCAAGGATGAGATCAAAATTTTGGCACCTAAGTCAATTGAGCATGCTTTCAAATGGCCATGAGAGCAGAAGAGAAACTAAAGAGGAGATAAGAGAAGGTAGTAAGAGGTAGAGGAGGTACATATAGGGGTAGAGGTACCTTTCTAACAAAAAACAAATCCAAAGAAGGCCAATAAGTTGTTGGAAAAGGTAAGGAACAAGGAACTAAGGTTAGAGGTGGATGGAGAGGTGGAAGAGGAAATTATAGAGGAAGAGATTGAAAATAATTTGTAGGGAGGTGCTATAAATGTGGTGAGTTTTTTCATCTTTCTTTTAAGTGTCCTGACAAGTTTAGTACTGTTGCAAGTGGAAATGAAAGGAAAGGAGATAACAGAGTCCAGTATGTGCAAGTAGATGAAGAAAAAAGTGTGATTTCACCAACCAGACTTGCAGATCCAAAAGTAGGAGATGCACTCATGGTGAGAAGGACCGTGTTGCAAGGACAAAAAGAAGAAGATTCAAGTCAAATAAGGAGCCTATTTAGAACCTCATGTAAATGCAAAGGTAAAGTGTTTCGAGTTGTAATTGATTCTGGTTCTCAAGATAATATGGTGTCTAGGAAGATGGTAGATAATTTGAGTCTAGAAAAGATTCCTCATGTTGCACCCTACAAGGTTTCTTGGGTGAATGATAGCCAAATTTTAGTGGTGAATGAGCAATCTTATGTGGATTTCTAGATTGGTGAGTACAAGGATATAGTCCTATGTGATGTATTGCCAATGGATTGTTGCCATCTGCTCTTGGGAAGGCCATGAAAATTTGATAGGAAGTCTATGTATGATGGTTGCAAAAACACATACACCATTAGGATAGATAATCAAAGCTTCAAGCTAAATCCTTTGTAGGGAAACAAGAAGGACAAAGGCAAAGATAAGGTGGTAATATTTGGAAGAAAATAACCTATAAAGTTTGAGAGTGGTAAGGATAATTTTTTTCCTATTTTGGAGCATAGTTCTGATGTTGGAACAACAACAAAGACACCTACAAATGGTGTTGAAGCAGTGGAAACTAAGGGAGTTACACCTATTGAGAAGAAGATTCGGAGGTCTGACAAAGATGAAGTCCAAATTGGAAGACAAAATGATAGGAAGTCCATGAACTAGGCTAATACAGTGATGAAAAGAGCATTATGAATGAATTGGAGTAGGAATGTATTAGTAGGAACAATGATATGCCCTTTAGTGTCAAATAAACTTGTCAAAGATACAAAGGTACAAGGCTCTAACAGTACAATTAGTGCCATGCATTGTAATCATGGAGAGATGATGGTAGGTGTTGCTAACAAGAGTGTTTGATCATAGTGAAAAAAGAGCAGACTATGCAGAGGACTCAACACAACAATAACCATGTAAGTAAACCTAAGGATAATATAGACCAAAGGGATACTACTGTGTGTTTTCTTTTAGGTGTAAGACATGGCGCAAACTCAAATGTTGGGTAGGGAAAGAATGTAAGATAGTTAGCAGGTCTAAGAATAGAGGATAAGAAGAATACATATGTAAACACATTCCATAGTGATAAATGTGTAGGGTAGATTGTCAATCTAGTTTACCTGAATCAATGGAATGGGTTTGTGAACCAATGGAGCCTTCATGAACCTTGGAGACAGTGGTGTCAAGCACAACTCATGGGACATGAGAATTTTCTAGGGGGATGTATGGTGTAGGAGCACCAACACCAAAATATCATTTTTGATCATTTGAGTGAGTAAGGTGACAATGTTACGAGGTTTTTTCTTTAATATGATCTAATAATATTAGTAGTCATGTATTAGGAGTCTTTAGGTTTAAGAGTCAAAGGCATGGAAATCCAAACTTGTCCTAAATATTGCTTTGTAGCCTTTGAAGGAAAAATTACTAAATTTTCTTAGGGATAAGCAAGAATAGTGTTTTGAACATGTAATAATACTATTTCAAGCCATTAGTGAGGTCTTAGTGAAGTTAGAGGTGAAAAAAAGTACATACATTTCATTATGAGACATATTATTATGTAAATGATTGTAATTTGGCCTTCAACGGGACCATTAAGGTTACAAAAGTCAGTTAGATTAGTGGTTAGAGGCATTTGGAAGTTGGATTTAAATGAATAGAAATGTACTTAAGGCCTTCAAGGGTTCGAGATAGGGACAGTTGAAGGAGTTTTCTTTGAATCAATAAAGTTTTCAATTGCTCAGTTTCAAATTTTACTGTTTTCCTATGTTTTCTGCCTGTGCACAGGCCATATAAGCATCTTTTTTATCAAAAAATCATGTAGTATTTTTGATACATGTCTTGAAATTCTTTTGACTTCTTAATAAGGGTTCCTTCATACATTTTTAGGCCTTAAATCTTAGGTTTTCCCTTAACGGGTTCCTCAACAGGGGTACAAGGGTTTTGTAGTTTTAGTGACTTGAATTTCATCCCACCTACTGTATACCAATGTGAATCAGGGGGATGAGTTGGAATATCATAGGAAATTATTCCTAGGAGTTGGAGGCATATATTATTGGGTTCTTGGCTTGAACAATGAGAGAAAGGGCTGAAAATGTTGTGTTTTCCAAAGGAATTTGGTGGGTTAGACCTATGAAGTTGAAAACCCATGTTAATTTTGAACAAGTGAAGGCTCCTAAAGCATGAGAGGACTAATTTAAATATGCATGAGTAGTTGGTGTGTTCTAGAAAGGTTGGGAAAGTAAAGAAACAATAAGGGAGCCCCAAAACCCTAGTTTCTTGAGTTTTTAGGAGGATTTTTAGATTCGAATTTTGGTTGTGCACTTGGAGGTCTAAAACCTATAAAATATCTTGTTTTGGATCATTTTAAAAGAATATTTTTGGGTTTGGGATTCTGGAGTGAAGATTAAAGTGGGTTCTCTTTGGAAAAGTGGCGAGGCCTAAAACTGTGAAATTCCTAATTTTGAAGCCTTTGATCCAAAAGAGTGATTTCTGGGTCTTTGATATGTTGAATGAATCTGAAATGGGTTCTTTACTCTATGATTTATTTCTCAATTTTTTTGGAAGGATTTGGAAAAAAGGATGAAAAACTAGTTTCCCTATACTACAAGGAGTGCCAGTGTTAAAAGGTGAGTTATTGAAGGTTATGTTGAATCTAACTTTGAGATTGCATTTAAATGGATAAATTTTCATCATTGGCATGTTGAGGAACTTCATCAAGGCCTTGGTGGAGGTATGTATTTTTTTTGAAAAATTGAAGGGTTGAGACCCTTGAGGGTGAGTTGATGCTTGGCAAATTGAAGGTGTTTCCAAGAAGAGTTCATTATTTTTGAATTGACACTAGTTTGTTGTGAGTTAATCTTCACCTTGGCTCTGCATTATCATATGTTTCTAAGTAATATTGTGTCATGTTAATGATAAAGAAAACAAAAGAAAAGGAGGTTTCCCCCATAAAAGAACACACCAAACACATAAGGGATCTATGGATTTGGGGTCAGTATGTTCATTGTTGCAATATGCTTATGAAAGAGCTCAAAAATATCATCATTCCTTAAAGCACATAGAACTAGAAGAACGACACAAAGAGAGCAAAAAAAAATGAAAAATAAAGTCTATTTTGGGTCAACATGGAAGAGACATTGCGGTCTCAACGCCTTGCGTCATCCCCAAAAGGAAAAAAAACAAGAAAAGACAGTAAAAAAAGGACAAGGGACCGATTGGGTCAACATGGAAGAGACATACGGTGTCTCAATGCTTTGTGTCATCCCCAAAAGGAGAACACAAAAAAAAAAAGAAAAAAAATACAATTTAAAAAATTTTACGACTTGAAATGCAAATTCAAACTATTGACCTTGAACAAATGAGTGTGACTTATATATGCAGTGTGAATACTAAACTTTAGAAAAGAAAAGTTGTTTTTCACTGACTTATCCAATCATAACATGAGTGACTTAATAAGCCATTTTAAAGCATAACATAAATTGTTCAAATGATACTGAGTGAACAAATTTTTAATGCTTTCTTTTACACAGGACAACCAACACAATACTGACAGATTGAACCTTCTTTATGAAAGATTCATCACATTCATACATTGAACATTTAGACAAATTGAAAGAATGATCTTGAAGACAACTTGAGACTGTGAAAAGTATCAAAGCATTGCATGAACAACTTTACAAATAACTGAAATAAGGATTATGCAAGATAGACACAAACCACAAAAGAGAGACAAAATTTTTTTTTTGAGTGGAAAACCCTCTTGGGGTAGAAAAACCACTCCAAAATGCCTTGCAGGCTTAAATCCAAAAGAATTTACAATACTTTCTAAGCACCAACTCAATGATAATGTGGAGCACCAACTCAATGATAATGTGGAGCACCAAATCCTATGATAATGTGGAGCACCAAATCCTATAGTAAACTAGAGCATCCACTTCAAATTAGAAGCACCAACTTCTTTTGAAACAATAATCTCATGATATTGCAACCTATTAGGACCATATAACTACAATGATTATCTGCAGTCACAAAATTGTAATAGGATACAATATGATTTTTTAATAATGCTCAACCCAAAATAATCTTTGTAATACAACCAGAGACATATACTGTATGAACCCTTTTTTCTCTTTCTAAATACAAAATGATATCATGGTAATAACCCATGTTTCTTTCTTTACAAAAATATATCACAGTAATAATGTCTCTTTTCCAACAATACACTGTTCAGATTATAACTTCTCTCTTTTCATCACCGAGTCATGAATTTTTTCCATGCACTTATACAATGCACAAAAATAATTATCCTTTACAAAAAGTATAAACAATGTTATTAAATCATGATACTCATAATGGGTTTTAAGAAAAACCACAGAAATCCAATGATATGTCGATTAATGCCAATGAAACCCTTGAGTATAAACTTGTGTTAAGGAAAGCTGCAACTAATCTTTAACAAATTTCTAATCTTCAACAAATCTCTTAATCCATAAAATTAGTTGCTTTAAAACCAACATAAGATTTCCCAAAATGAAAACCAAATACCTGTCAGGGTGGCCAAAATGTTACTAGCTGATTATGAAACTTCCATAATGGTCTCACTGTGTAGCTCTTCATATTTCCAGTACACAAACAAGCTCAAAAACTAGCTTCAAAATGTAACCCCATATCCTCCATGGTGGTGTTGTTGTTGCCTCTTCAGGTAAAAAACAAACATAATGACTTTTCCCTAATTCCTATGAAAATTCTATTGAAATCCTTTTCATTTTTGATATTGTTTGAAGTCCGAACTATCATTAATAAAAATATAATTATCACTTTAAATCTGCCAACAATATTATTAGCAAAACACAATGATAGTTGTCGACACAATCAACTATTACTAGATCGTGGCATTGAAAAATCAACTTCCTTGTAAAAGAAATATGATGTGGCTGATATCAATCATAATAAGCACAAAATGCTTTATAGTGTACACTCAGTGAAAGATAGTAAGCCTGATGGATAAGATATGATCAATGTAATAGCGAGCATACTTGATGTACAATGGTCGACACATATGCTATGGTCAACAAGTAATATAACTCCCAATGCTATGATCATTGACAACCATTTAAATGGCTTTTATTTAAAACTCTAATAAAAGGCCAATATAAAAATCAAACATTATAACCATTGTGAAGTAAAGCTCAGCTAGAAGATAGAATAATTTAAAGTGAAGCCTAAGCACAAGAGTGTGCTAAGTAATTCTATCAAAAAGTTATACCAATAGAGCTCACTAACAAATGTAATGACCAATATGCGTATCATATCAATGAAAACTAAGTATGAACAAATGTTGAATCATAGGATTTTACAAAAGATATGACATGAAACCCGAGCACAAATGAGTTAATGAAACAATAACCTTTGCCATGATATAAATTCCGTGTAAAAGATCAATAAAATGTAACCCTGTAATCAAGATGTCTTTTAATCTAAAATCCAATACCGAAACCCAACACTTGTATAAGCAAGATAACCTTTATTTGCACATGAAGGTCAACCTGATTACTGCCACAAGATATAACAAATCTAAATATAAACCAAAGCCATAATACTATCCATAGCCAAGGTACTAAATGCCAAAACAAGAATAGACCAAGAGTAAGCCAAGACTGAATCAAGTATCACAATGTCAATACCAAAATGCCATGAGTCATAATACCAAAGTGCTAGAACTGACCAATGAATATGCCAAGACCAAAGTGGCGTATTATTAGTTTTGACATCAAGGACAAATATGCACAAAGAGAAATTCAACAAACTCCCCCTTTTTCCTTGATGGAAAAAAAATTTAGCCATTGGAACCAACCACTGAACCATCAATTTCTCCCCCTTTTTGTCACAAGGACAAAGGGAGAAACCTATAATATGTCATGAAATACAATATCCAACCAATACAGTAACCAACGACATAAACAATGTTCACCAAGTAGCCTTGCTCCACCTAAACCAAAACACTGAAATGTCACTGAGCCAAGCACATAACCACTCAAGAAATATATAACAGATACATGACAACAACATGTCAACAATAAATTGCATGACAAAAGTATATCATCTTCTTTGATACCAAAGAGTATACAAAAAATACCAAACTGTTTCATCAGTGATATGCAAAAATATTCCTTTAAGCTTCAACCATTTTCATACAATACTTCCATATATTAAGAGCCAAACAAGAATCATAAAGAATTCAACCAAGATCACTCACAATATTTATTCATAGCACTATGAAATGATAGTGAAGCAATGCCAACAATACCAAGGTACAACACGGATATAAGCATGCAAAGTTTTTTCACAAAAGATAGTAAAGCCTTGCGAAGGATGGTATACATCATATACCAAGTACCAATGCCAAGATTAATCCATATCATTGTGCACTTGTTACGTAATCATAAACCTAAAATCCCAAGGTCAAGAATATATAGATTGTCAATTACAGATCAAAGGAAACAAGCAGTCATGCCACACTATCATACAATTCCTCAACCAAATATCACTGTAGTACCAAAACAAAAATCCTTAACACTGCCAAAATAGTTTTAATAGGAATTATTTTCCTGAAGTTCTCCTTATTCACCACTTAGAACTTTATATGCAATAAGTCATTAACAAAATGAGAAAGTATCAATTTCTGGAAAATTTTGACAACCTTGCAATTTTAACCAACACTTTGCAATGATCATGACAAAGAAAAATGAACTTGATATCAACATAGTTCTTACTACCCCAAGATGCAAGTAGCCAAAGTAATGCATACTTGTGTTAAGTCCTGTATCACTAACTTTTTAAGATCAATATCACTACTATCTTGTAAATGCTCTATCAAAGAAGAGTCACTGTCAATCAAGAATTTGCTAATCAAATGATCTAGAACATTTATAAATGTGTCATGGTCTATTCAAACAATGGTACTTGTTAAATATTTATGTAATACCCTATATCACCACTAGATCAAAAATTCTAACAACTACTAAAGCTCCTTTCATCCTAAGCATCATAATATGACACAAAGCAGCCAAAACTGTATCACACAAACCATACAACATCTCAAGTCACACTATAAATCCAAAACAATCAGTATTTCATAATAATCAACTATCAAGAGAAAGTATTGATCATTAGATGCATATTGAAATTTTCATTATCCAAGAATGTACAAACTTCTATCAGTGTTATTTGACTGTTCTCAAGAACATAACATATTCTATACCAACACAAACAATGTCAACACCAACAACCAAAACTCCAGAAAACTGACTTTTGTATGGATATAACATATGCTTAGTATGTTGTTCATGTTTTCCACAACACTGTAAAACTCACCATTTGCTGTTAATGTCTTTCAACTAACTACCTTTACCATTATTTCAATTTAGACCTCAAACAACTCATAGTCTTATCATGCTCTATTGTTGAAACTTCATTCATATAGATCAAAGCACTATAATGTATCAAGTTATTGTTAGA
The DNA here is from genome assembly GCA_007258455.2 of Sequoia sempervirens. Lineage (NCBI taxonomy): Eukaryota > Viridiplantae > Streptophyta > Pinopsida > Cupressales > Cupressaceae > Sequoia > Sequoia sempervirens. The sequence continues at coordinate 4,711,523 of VDFB02026320.1, forward strand.
CATGGTTTCATGTATTAAACAAGTTTTGACAGTAAAGAAAATGAATACTACTTGACAAATCAAGTATCTGTATCTCATGTATCTCTTGAGAAGCACATACCATCACTAAGATCAATGTATTGCAGTAGAGCAAAGCTAATAACAATTTATCCACAAATGGTCTGGAAGTATAATTGCGTCACAAGTATCCTTTACTATGGACACTCCCAAAGAAACATAAAGCATCAACTATAGCAACATCATATGAGAAATTATATTCTAACAAAATGATGATATATATGAACCATAACATTAAGACAATCATCATCAATTTGTTGTCACTTGTTATTCCCAACATAGACAAAAAGAACAAAATCAAAGAATATGACAAATATGTGTCTTGCACTCTGATGATAGATAAATTATGAAACAACTAGATGCAAATACCTTTTTTTTATATCAAAGGGGTTCATTTAAAATTCATTTATCAACTCCCCCTATCTTCATACTTCCTTTTAAATTCTTAGAAATGGTTCTTGTGCAACATGCACAAGATTTAGTTCTTCCTCTTTCTTTTCTAGACCCTCAATGATTCTTTCCTTGAATTAAACAGATTATTAGATTCTTTGTTGCTTCTAGATGCTTTCTCCCATTGACTCTTACAAAACTTTGCTTTATGTCCAAAACCATTACATCTATAACATACAATCAAAGACTTATAATATCTTGTGTCACATTTTAGAGATAGTTTATCATAGTTTCTTGCAACATGACCTAATTGACTACTCTTGAAGCATGTGACATTACCATTGTTTCTTTGACTATCACTTTTCTTCACTTTGAACAAGCATTCAGATGCTTTGTGGCCATACTCAAAACATGAGTAACAATAACTTGAAAAAAAATAATTATATTTTATCAATTCACCCTGGCAGATGGAGTGAGATCTTGTAAATTTGTTCATTTTATTCTTTCCTCCACTATTGATATCCTCATGTTTTTTGTTTTTTGTAGTTTCAATATTATCAACATGAAATTTTAAGTCTACCTTTGTTCTAGGTGTTTTTTTAACCTTAGAGCATTGTCCTTCTTTTAAACCTAGACCACTTTTGTCACTTGGAGCTTTCTTTGCACCAATAATTTTATTTAAAGACATAAAACCATTCTCATTAATTTTCTCATTACTTAACTGCTTTGATGCTTTATCAATGTTCCTCAGTAAGACCACTTAACACTCAATTTTTTCTATACTTTGTTCTTTTTCATTAAGTTGGTTTCTAACTTATTCCTCAACCTTTCTATCTTCTTCAACTTGTATCTTTTCTTCTATAAGATCTGAACATACCTTATCTTTGATATCCCTTTCTTGTTGAAGATGCTTCTTTAAAATCAGGTTCTCTCTTCTAAGTTGTTTAATTGTATCTAGAGCACACAGGAGTTCACCTTCCAAATCAACCTCACTTTCTTGCTCATCAAATTCCTATTCAAAATTTACTTCATCCAAAAATTGACCTACCTCATTAGTTTCTTGACCATTTGAATGTTCATCTATAATCTCTATATATTTAGACTCAAATTGATTTTCTTTAGAACTATAAGGATTTTCACAATCAACACTTACAGATGAATCACAACTTGCTTGAGTTTCTACGATATCTCTTCTTGCAACTCACCATCTTGATGCATTTCAATAAGTTTGTCCCAAACTTCCTTTGCATCTCTAAACTACATAACCTTAGCAATAGTGTCATTTGGAAAAAATTTAAAAATAGTATATAGAGACATAGCATTGGATTCAAGAACTATCTTTTCCTCATGTGTGAAAGGATATGTTATAGATACAGTGCAACTTCTTTCTACTACTACCCTCACATCAAACCATAAAGAGGAAAAATAAGTTTCCATTCGATGCTTTCATAGAATAAAGTTGGTACCTTCAAACTAAGGTATTCTATGCATAGAATGTTGTATCATTTCTGAGTTGCTGTTGATGATCACTTCTTCATCACTTCTTACACTAGGTTCAGACAAAGCTTGGTTATAAGTGTTTTGTTGTGACCTTCTTTTTCCCTTATTTCTTCTACCTTTTTCCATATCAGACACAACACTACAACACCAAAAAATTCTTCAATCAAGCAGACTTCCAATACTAGAATCAATCCTAGGTGGTTAAACCTAATGCAGGAACCTCACTCTGATACCACCTATTGGAAGTGGAATTACTCTAAGGGGGGTTGAATTAGAGTAATATATTTAAAACTTTTTATGACTTGACATGCAAATTTAAACTATTGACCTTGAACAAATGAGTGTGACTTACATATGCAGTATGAATACTGAACTTTAGAATAGAAAGGTTTCTTTTCATTGACTTAACCAATCATAACATGAGTGACTTAATAAACCATTTTAAAGCATAACATAAATTTTTCAAATGATACTGAGTGAACAAATTTTTAATGCTTTCTTTTACACAGGACAACCAACACAATAATGACAGATTGAACTTTCTTTATGATAGATTCATCACATTCATACATTGAACATTTAGACAAATTGAAACAATGATCTTGAAGACAACTTGAGACTGTGAAAAGTATCAGAGCATTGCATGAAAAACTTTACAAATAACTGAAATAAATATTATCCAAGATAGACTCAAACCACAAAAGAGAGACAAAAATTTTCCGAGTGGAAAAAACTCTTGGGGTAGAAAAACCACTCCAAAATTTCTTGCATGCTTAAATTCAAAAACATTTACAATACTTTCTAAGCACCAACTCAATGATAATGTGGAGCACCAACTCCTATGAAAATGTGGAGTACCGAAACCCATAATAAACTGAAGCACCCACTTCAAATTAGAAGCACCAACTTCTTTTGAAACAAAAACCTCATGATATTGCAACCTATTAGGACCTTATAACTGCAATGATGATCTGCAGTCACAAAATCATAATAGGATACAAGATGATTTTTCAATAATGCTCAACCTAAAATAATCTTTGTAATACAACTAGAGACATATAAAATGTGAACCATAAAACTCTTTTTAAATAAAAAATGATATCACAGTAATAACCCCTATTTCCTTCTTTACAAAAATATATCATAGTAATAATCTCTCTTTTTCAACAATAAAATGTTCAGATTATAACTTCTCTCTTTTCATCACTGAGTCATGGCTTTTTTCCATGCATTTATACAATGCACAAAAAAAATTATCCTTTTCAAAAAATCGTAACACCATAACTATGGTTTATAAAAACAATGTTATTAAATCATGATACCCATAATGGGTTTTAAGAAAAACCATTGAACATCAACGTTATGTCGATGAATGCTAGTGAAACCCTTGAGTATAAACTCGAGTTAATGAAAGCTGCAAATAATCTTAAAAAAATTTATAATGTTCAATGAATCTGTTAAACCATAAAATCAATTGCTTTAAAACCAATACAAGATTTCGCAAAATGAAAACCAAATACTTGTCAAGGAGGCCAAAATGTTACGAGCTGATTATGCAACTTCCATAATGGTCTCACTAAGTATCTCTTCATATTTCCAACACACAAAAAAGTTCAAAAACTAGCTTCAAACTGTAACCCCATATCCACCATGGTGGCGTTGTTGCCACTTTAGATAAAAAAAAAAAACATAATGACTTTTTCCTAATTCCTTTGCAAAGTCTATTGAAAGCCTTTTCATTTTTGATATTGTTTGAAGTTTGAACTATCATTAATAAAAAAATAATTATCACTTTAAATCTGTCAATAGTATTATTAGCAAAACACAATGATAGTTGTCAACACAATCAACTGTTACTGTCATGGCATTGAAAATTCAATTTCCTTGTAAAAGAAATATGATGTGGCCGACAACAATCATAATAAGCACAAAATTCTTTATAATGTATGCTTGGTGAAAGATAGTAAGCCCAATGCATAAGGTATGCTCGATGTAATATGAAGCATACTCGGTGTACAATGGTCAAAACATATGTTGCGGTCAGCAAGTAATATAACTCCCAATGCTATGATCACCAACAACCATTTAAATGGATTTTATTTTAAACTCTAATAAAAGGCCGATATGAAAATCAAACATTATAATCATTGTGAAGTAAATATCGGCTAGAAGATATAATAATGTAAAGTGAATCCCAAGCACAAGAGTGTGCTAAATAATGCTATCAAAAATTTATACCAATGGAGCTCACTAACAAATGTAATGACCAATATGCATATCATATCAATGAAACCTGAGTCTGCACAAATGTTGAATCATAGTCTTTTGCAAAAGATATGTCATGAAACCCAAGCACAAATGAGTTAATGAAACAATAACCTTTGCCATGATATAAATTCCATGTAAAATATCAATAAAATGTAACCCTATAATCAATACTTCTTTTAATCTAAAATCCAATACCAAAGCCCAACACTTGTATAAGCATGATAACCTTTATCTACACATGAAGCTCAACCTAATCAGTACCACAAGATATAACGAATCTGAATATAAACCAAAGCCATAATATTGTCCATAACCAAGGTACTGAATGCCAAAATAGGAATAGACCAAGAGTAAGCCAAGACCAAATCAAGTATCACAATGTCAATACTAAAATGCCATGAGTTATAATACCAAAGTGCTAGAACTAAACCAATGAATATGCCAAGACCAAAGTGCCATATTATCAGTTTTGACATCAAGGAAAAATATGAACAAAGAGAAATTCAACATGACATATAGAAGAATAGATGTACAAATAGAAGAAGTGTACAAAGAGGGAACATAAAACACATGGTATGGGAGAACGCGATACGCACATAAAATCAAACTTAAAAGAAAAAGAGAAAATAAAATAAATGCAAAAAGGATATTAAGGCAACTGCAAGTCAATCATCTAACAAGTCATCTACCTCCTAATCATGTTCAATATAATATGAGGGCGGTTGACTGTCCAAAGGAAGAATTGCATGTGCCGAACTAAGAGACATACTAGGTTCTTCACTTGGTTGAGAGGATCTATCATTTAAACTCATGGTAGATGAAAATAAATAATTTAAAATTTTATGCACTTCTTCATCTATTTTTGTGATCTCTTCATCATCATCATCCTCAAGATTAATGACGACAGGGGGACAAAGGGTGATTTCTAAGGATGAATCGAAAGTTGCGGCTATTGGATTTGTTGATTTTGTTGTGAGGGTTGGGTTGTGTTATCTTGTGATGGATCAAGAGGGTGGTCATCTATTGCTTCTGTCAAAGATTCTTTATTTTCTTCTATTTGAGACTGATGAGCAAGGAGACCATGACAATGTCTATTCTCCCTAGCACCGTGATTTTTTTTATTTTGTTTTGAATTTTTTGAGGTGTAAGAGTGGGTTGATCCATCATAGGTTCCTTTTCTTTCGGAGGGGGAAGAATGGAAGAAACTAAAGAAGATGAGTTAATCACTTTCTCTTTAGCTTTATACACTTGTTTAATGCTAGGAGGTATGGCTGGATTGGTTTCATTTTCTCTTGGTCATTTAAAGGATGGTGGGGAAGTGTCTAAGGGTGATTTTTTAGGAGGTTGTATGGTTTTTTCAATGTTGAACTTAGGCTGAAGCATGGTTTCATCAAGGATAGGAGGAGCAGAAGTTGACAGGGACATGTTACAAAGAAGAACTCAACTATTCATTTGGCTTTAAACTTTTGGTAAGCTATGAAAAAGAAGTCCTTTCAAGGGGTAATAGGTTCCATAGGTGTGGGCCAAAAGGCTTCTAACGAAAAATTACCTTTAGAGGATAATAGATTAAAGCCACTATGATGTATGGTACAAATATTTCATTGCCATATGGAAACTTCAAACACTTGTGAACAATGGATGGGACCACTTTCATTGAGTGAAGCCAAGGGTGGCCTAGCCAGAAAAAAATTGATCCAATTGTGGAATAATAGAAAATGTTACATCCAAAGTTTTAGGTCATGTTTGTAAGGGGAGTACGATCAATCCAATCATAGGGCACGCAAAGCCAATATGTGTTTTAATCCATGCAGTTGGTTTATTATAGTCATCTTGATATAGATTGTGTAATACTAAAAATTCTTTTGTGATCACATTTTCACCACAGGCAGGATCTATTAATATCCCATTGGTGGGCTTATCATAGATTCTATCGGCTATGTAAAGAGGACCATCAACAATTTTTTGAAGTATATCTTTAGAAGAAAAAGTGATATCAATATTTTAATTGGTTGGGCCCTTATGAGGGATAACATTTATCGCACCCACAAGTTCATCCATAGGATTAACTTGGGTAACATTTGGATTTATATAAGGTTTTTCATCATTTGTAACAACATTCATGACTTGAGGGTTTGAAGGTTCACTAGCCTTGATCATTAACATTATGTTAAGGCATGGGGTTGGTAAAGATTTCTAAATTCTGCTTAGGAGGTGCAACAGATTTATTGCCTTAATCATTAACACCCACAATGGACAAACAACCCAAAACAATGAGGTCTTGAACTAAGTGTTTGAGATGCTTACATTGTTCGATGTCATGGAGATTTTGGAGATGAAAATGACAATAAGTATTTGGTTTAAATGTAAGTGGTAAAGGTTTGGTGGTATCATGCGGTTTGACTGTAGGCAAGGTGATCATTTGTTACTAGAGAAATTGGTTCATTGCATTGTGAAGGGTATTGGGTAAAGGAGTAAATTGTCTCTTCAGGTCCCCATAGGTATAAGGCACAACAACTTTAATAGTTGCCACTTGATTTTGAACAGGTTGGGTTGGTGGTTGCGGTTGAGGAGGTAGATTGAATTGTAAAAAGCCTCTATTTGGTTTGCAAAAGTTTTGTGTGTTGTTTTGGTTTTGTGGTTTAGATTTGTCAACTTGGTTTGAAGTGGACTTTGAGTCTTGACTAGAAACTGAGTTTTGATAGTCACATAAGGTTGTACATAAATACATGAGTCAAGGGAATTTCTTCATACTTAATTTATCTTGAAGGTTTGTGTGCAATTTTTTGATAAACATCTTTTCCAGATGTGCACCAAGAATCTTGACATTAATTTGAGCATACAAGGACTTGTATCATGAGATAAAATCAATTACTTTTTCATCCGTGTTTTGTCTACATCTCATGAGGTCAACCCTCATCTTTTTAGGAGTCATGTGAACTTGAAAGTGGCTTATGAAAGCATCCACCAATTCATTGAATGATCAGATGGAATGATTGGGCAAGTTGGAAAACCACTCTAATGTAGTGTCTTTCAGAGTCCTAGGAAAAAGTTTAGCTAATAGTTTATCATCAAGGACAAAATCATTGCATAAAGTTGTGGGTATGTGTAGGATCATGATGGGCCAAAAAGTGGCAATATGATGGGTATGTGGTTGGCGACTTTTTTTCATACCCAAAATTAATGAAACAAAAAGGGTTTTTAAAGGAGATTTTCAGCTTTCCACCAATATAAACTATGCTTTACTTTGAATTTAATAAGTAATTATTATTCATTTTCTTTTCGAATTATGACTAAAGTCTTGATTGATAGGTTATTAAAAAACATCTATAGCTTTCAAACGGTATCACATTTTTTTAATCCAAAATATGCATCACATTTTATGCTTTGCATACTATAGGATTAAAAAATAAAAATTTAATTTCATGAAGTTTCAACCAAGTTAAGGTGGTTAGACATACGAGTTTTTTATATTTTAAAAAATTTGTAATAAAAAAATCATAATTAATTATTTACATGGAAAAAAATTACAAAAAAATATGCATCACATTAGGACATGAGTCCTCTACTTATATCTAAAATATTATAAAAACAAATTATGATTTTATTGTGGTTAGGGTGGTCAAACAGACACCTACTTCTTATTTTTCCCCTGAAATTTAAGTACTCTGCATTGAAATTTCAAATTTTCACCAAATAGATCTTTATTTTTTTTAAACAAACCTAGTAGTTTAGAAACTACATTCAATTTTCTACAGATTCTATTCTTACATATTTTTGAAATAATATAGACAACTTATTCAAATTTTTACGTCAAGTTTCCTAACTCTGATTTTTCTAAATTTTTTGCCACTTAAGGGCCTATTTTTTTCATGATGATCTTGCACATACCCTTGTATAAGAATTAACATGGTTAAAAGGGTCTCCTTTACCTCTGTATTTATCAAACCTAGGAATTTATATCCCTTGTGGCATAGGGGTTCATAAGATTTCTAATGATAAGGGACTACTACAAACATGATATGTGGGTAGAGTGGTTTGACCTCGGCTAATGGTGTAAATTTGTTGTTGCATGGATGAAATAGTATTAAGAAGTTGTGTAATGATGGGATCAGAGAAGGTGGTTTGAGGTGGAAGGGAAAATGGTGATGGAGTGTAGGTAATGTGAGGGGAAGTGAAAGGAATAGTAAGAGGGGTGAAGGTATTGGAGGGGACTTGCGATGCCACAAGAGAACTAGGAATGCTAGTTGGAAATTTGAAAGAAGGAGCCACATGACTAACCTATTGCATAGTTGTTGTAACCTGAGGAGTGGTATAAGTTGGTATAGATGCTATGGTTGAAGGGGGAGGAATGTGAGGTCCTCCTTGGCTTGCAACTATGTTTACTGATTGGGAAATATTATTAGCATGTTTATTATATATTTCAACAATTTTTTTCATGACTTGTAAGCCATCATCACTTTTAATCAAATGATGAAGGTTTTCTATGGTAGGTATAGCAGTGGTGGAATTGTTTTCAAGGGACAAGTCTTGCTGTAAGTGTGAAAAATCCTTATGAATATTAATGACCTTTTCTTGAGGGATGGAGTTTTTTTGGGTGTCAACATTCATTGGATGGAAAGGTGAAGGCATAGAAGTGGTATTTTCCATGCCTAATGCACCATTTTCCATACTAGGAGTAGGAGCTCTTGAGATCCCAAGGTCCACAATGAAAGTATTATCACGGGAGGGCATGAGTCTAGAACTTTGTCTCACTAAAGTATTATTAATGGGGGCACAAAACACTCATACAAGTACCACAAAAGATGGGGTGAATGCAAATGCAAGGTAGTCTAGGATTTCTAAATGCAAATAACATAAATTATGCTAACGGTAACAAAGGAGTAACTACAAAAAACTAAAATACTAAAAAATGCTTGAAAGTGCTATTTAAAAAGTACAGGTGGATTGATTCACCCAGGGTGGCGAATGAGTCCTAGTATGCAATTTTTTTTGTGTTTATTAGAATTTTTAATGTGATTCTACTATTTTTCAGATATCAATGAAGGATACAGATGTAGATTTTTAGTTTTTTCAATGATATGCAATGCAAAAATGAAATCTAAATGAATCTTTCACTAATGCAATTTCAGAAATGCTAGGATGCAAAAACAAAACAATATCCTAACTGAATGTTGATGCAAGTGTAATATAGGATGCAATATGAAAATGAAATAAAAAATTCAAAGTGTTCAAAATGTAGGTTCATCAAAATGAATCGTATATTTTTGGCACCACAAAGCTCTCTAACTCTTCTAGGGTTTTTCACCTAAAAGGAGAGACGTAGGCCAAAAATCCTAACTAGGTTCATTAGGAGGTGTATGATGTTATTATGTCTAGATGAAATTATCTAAGTGCAATTAAGTAATCTAAATGACTAATTATGTATGTAAAACCTAAGATTTATGCTATGTTGGAAAACACAATGTGTTATGCAAATAATGACCTATGAATGAACAAATGCAAAACAAAAAGGAAAGAGTTAAATTAGTGTGCACTTGGAGGTCTGATGGAGAATATGGAATCTTTGAAATTTTGTCTAGAATCATATAAATTTACCAGTGGGACTCATTCGCCCACGGTGGCGAATTAGTCTTGCTCCTAGTAAAAACTATCATAAACGGGTTTCTGAGTGTCGAGATTTGGAATCTGATAGAAATTAGATTTCTAGCCTTAAGGTGGGACTCATTTTCCACTAGTGGAAAATCAATCCTCTCCCAAAATTTTGAGAAATTAGGAGTCAACTCTCAAACACCAAATCTGAAGATGTCTACTTGTTGGGTTGTCGAAGTCAATTATGCAAGAAATAGAAAAAATACCTCCTCCAAGCTTGAAATATGATTTATTTGACTTGAAACACCTAGCTAACTTGTTGACCACTCTTCAACACCTATATCATTGTTAAATATGCATACAAAATTCTATAAACACACATGCAAGAGGGGAAAAATGGTTGAGGGTTAGCAAATAGGGGTTTTCCTTGGTCAAACCCCACTTTGGTAATAAAACCCTTAATGAAATATTGAAATACAAGAGAATGATGAACAAATAACATGCAAATACTATTAACATACCAAACCCTTGTTGATGCAAATCTGAAGTAATGTCAATGGATGCTTCAAAATGCTTGATGAATGCTTGAGTGAATGAGTGAATAAGTGAACTTGATGAATGGGGGTTAAAATGGATGTAAAAAACACTTATTTATACAATCTTGTGCCTTAGTAACTCATTAACACCTCATCACAGGTCAACATCAAGTGATTTTGAATAAAAAACTAAAACAAAATTTAAAATATTTTAAATTTGGAGCCAAGGCTGACTCATTCGCCACCTATGGAAAATGGGTCCCACCTAGGACTTGAAAATGGGTGTTAGGAATTAAGTCATATTTAATGTTATTTATCGGGATTACATTAAAAAATGCACTTAATTAAAACTTATAAGGGCATAAAGGGGTCAAATAAAGCATAAGGAAGGTGTAAATGGTGAAGGTATGCCTAGAAAAGTGTGAAATATTGTTACAAGACTTTACAAGACTTCAAAATAGGACTTGTTTAGTGATGACACTAGTACACAAACAATAATATATATGACTAAATAAACTACTAAAAATTGCATATAAATGACTAACTTTAGTCACATGACTACTAGTAATTATTTTTAGTCATTTATAACACCACTAAATTTATGACTAAACAATTTTAGTCACTTATTTAATCATTGATTTTAGTCATTAATTTAATCATTGATTTGGTCATTGATTTAATCATTTATTTAGTCATATTTTTTAGTCATTAATTTTAGTCACGTGACTATTTTAGTGGTTTATTTTTAGTCATTTATAACACCACTAAACTTATGACTAAACTATTTTAGTCATTTATTTACTCATTGATCTAGTCATTGATTTATTCGTTAATTTAGTCATTTATTTAGTCATTAATTTAGTCATTAATTTAGTCATATATTTAGTCATATATTTAGTAATTAATTTAGTCATTACTTTAGTCATATATTTAGTCATTAATTTAATCATTTTTATTTACTAGTTTCCATTAATTGGTAGTAAATATAGTCATCAAATGAATAATTTATTAAGTACCATAAATTTTATAATGCAAAACTAACATAATATTAAGCTTGAACTAAAACATAAAAGCAAATAAAAATATTATGTACATATACGAATAAACTACAACATGCTAGAATTAAAAGATTGATTAAACATCATGATAAATAAAGGTAATTTGCAATAAAAAATTTAATGCAAATATATATATATATATATATATATATATATTTATCAAGTTACAAGATGTCAAAGTTGTCTAAGAGTATATATGTAAATATAATAAAAATTTCAAAGTTGTTTAAGAGTTTCCAACTCTTTCAAATACACCATGATAATTAAGATTCTTGAATAACACATTCAAAATACTGTATAAAGCAATGAGCCAAGATGTTTAACATTAACTAGTACATGATAAACATGTTCAACTATGTCATTTTCTTCAAATATTTTAGTGGCCATCATGTGAAGGTTCCCTCTTTCTCTTTTAGATGAACAACTCCATCTATTTTGTTTTCAAAGTGACTCCCTAACTTTATCCCCTTCTTTGAGTTTATAAATACATTTTTGCAAAAAAAAAAAAAAGTAACACATTATATTACATAGGTAATGATTACCCTTGTTTGCATAATAAAACAACCATTACTTACTTAAATAGTACTTGCATGTGTGTGTTAAGATAATTGCAAAAGGAAATTTTCAAAAATAATTGCAATGATCAATCTAATTTACTAACAAACCATTACAATATTACTATTAGCTTCATGCTAATCAGATACAAAGGCCACAAATATAAACACTACATTACTGTGCATGCAATATGAGAGCAATACTAACATAACCCATGCATTCAAAAATTAGAAAAAAAATCAGATTTAAAAAAAAGGTAAAAAATTGTAAAACAAGAGATAATTAAAAACTATTTTTTTTGAAACTAAAAGGCATTTCCATAGCCTAGAGATATTGAGAGCAAATAAAATAAAGAGTTTAACTAATGAATTGAAAAAATTAGATTTATGTAGTTTATATTCATGTCTTTGATTACATTTCATTGCACACCTTTCAAACTCAAAGAATTACTTCACATTGCATAACTAATAACTAGATGTTGATAGATGACAAAATTTCAATTACAATAATATAGTTTTTACAAAGTCAACCTAAGTAGTTATGCAATTACTTCACATTGCATAACTAATAACTAAGATTAGTTTCCAATTACATTTTCTTGTGATGGCATTCTATGAGACCACATTTCTTTGAGGTATTTTTTCAAACAGTTCATTGCCTTGTCTATGCTACCACATTTTCCATACATGTCTACCAAAGCTTTTTGTCAAAAAGTTCACAGCCTTGGAAAAAATATATCAAAAGAATAATAGTAAGGATGAGACCATAATATTATGAGGCTACATAAATCTTTCCCTATCCCTAAATAAAAATTAGCACTATCGACCTAACAATGCCTCATCGGTGAAACCCCCATTATAGCCTCACCATTGGCCCAATGAAAGCAACTCATAACCTAGTATCGATGTAAAAATACCCTATCAGGCTGATTCTTAGGGCACTCTCCCCGATAGACTGACTGAGTCAACAAAAGTAAGAACATCACTATGACACATGAACATCGGTGGAAGACATGTTTGCATTCCCCCGATGGCCCAATATAAGCATGGCTTATCAAGTGCATAATGTATATCGGTGGAGTTGGGGTGCATTCAGGTGACGTTATCTAGCGTCCTGCTGATAGACCTATGGAAAGTTGTTCATTGGTGGAGAAGGTGGGTATTGGTGGAATAAGAATCACAGTCTCACCGATACGATGATAATGATTATTCTAACTGATGTGACATCCCAAGGCATCATCAAGATATTTGAAATTAATGTTCTCCCCCGATGACAAGACTCAAACGGGTAGTGCATTTAGGGAGCTCTAAAATGGAGTACTTGCAAGTTTTAATTCTTGATTTAATTAGAGAAGTGTGCGGAGTCAAGTAGCGGTGATGACTGACGTATGCTGAGCATTTATGGAAAGGAATGTGAATTAAGTTATTAAATTATTTCATTTCATTATATTCTCGAGGCATTACTTACTCGATGCTCCTCTACTGTGGCAAACAATAGGTGTGAAAACGGTGTACAAGAGGTGGTGTCTCTATCATTGCAGAGGTGATGGAGGCTGGTTTCATGCTTAAAACAAAGAAAAAACTCTCACACTTTTATGGAGAACCATCGGTAAAGAGACTGATGGGGTGTTTCTTGTACAACGATGAACGATTAGTGCAGTTAGTGCAACTAATTCTGGAAAGAGGATTTGACCAGCTCATGCACAGGTACAAAACTAATTTGGACATTTATTCACTAATAATTCCTTGTTAGATTTGGAAGAGTTGATTGAAGTTGTGAAAAAGGTCATGAAGACACTAGTGCATAATCATTATATGAACAACTTGGACTCACTATTGGAATGGACGATTCTAGGAGTTGGGATGGATATCGGTGAGGGAATTGAAAGTGAAGAGGATAAAGAAACATTCAAATGCATACCCTTTGTAAAATGGCTAGAAGGAAAATGTAAAGCTAAATGGAGAGAGGGAGAAACATGTAGGTGGGAGGCTCTGAGATTGATTGTGGAATTAATAGAGGTTGAGGTAATGGTAAAGAAGGAAAAGGCTGAAGTGAAGCAGTTGAAGTTGGAGCAGCTGGAGAAGTTGGAGCAGTGACCTCAGAGGAAGAGGAAGAAGAATAGTACCTCTATGGAAACTATGGCAAGTAGCTCATCTGTAGCTCTACAATTAACATAATCCTCTGCCATGAATTTGAGTTTTTTGGCTGTTTGTAGTTGGTTTTTTGGTGTTTTACATACAAAACTATGGGCAATGAAAAGGATTTTTTGGTTTGCAGGGTAGTTAGTAGTTATTCGTAAAAGAAGGTGAATGTAATTTTTACTAAAAAAATTGATTCTGAAATAGTTGTTAAGTAATGGCAGTGAAGTCATTGCAGATAAACTGTGAATTTTGAAAACAACGAATATATAAAATCTCCAACCATACAAATATAATCTCAAAAAATATTATAAATAAGGAAATTAATAGTTTGAATGTAATTAATCTATGTTAATTGTCAAACATTAATATTCTCCAGTTGTCACCTAAAGTTGATTTAATAAGTAATAAGCACTTACTAGTAATCATGCCTGCCCACCAAAGTGGCTCATATAGGTAAGAATAACCTCCCACTCTTACAATATTTTTTTCATGGTCACTGTTAGTATGTAAAAATAAAATTGGAAAGAACAGATTTGCAAAGATATAATAGAATGAAGACTCTAAAGAAGCTATTTTCATATTGTAGCTTTCTGAAAATAAAACATGACACTGAAGCTTAGTGTTTGATTTTTTTTCAACAAAAAAAACAAGAACTGAGCCATGGGATAGAACACTAAAATCAATTTTTTTTCAAAATAAGTTAGTATACTCAAATGTGAAAGGAGATGAAAGCATAATCAAAGAAATGTATTAAAAGGGTGCCTCCATTTATGTGCAGTGCAGGTGTCAATTGCCTAAATTTTGAAGTTCAATATTGAAATTTTATTTAAAATTGAAATATAAATGTCCTTCATTGATCGAAAGTAACTAGTAGATATAGCTAACTAGTTCAAGGTATTCACTATCATGTTTACACATTCCCTAATTATCTACTAAACCAATAAATCTTGCGTATAATGCATATATTTCTAATTTGAAGATCATATTTACAGTCATGGAGAGTTACATGAGGTATAGGTCAAGTCTTTAGCTTATATATAATTGGTGCAAATCTAAGGTCTTAAGTTGTCCCACCCAATAATCTTTATTCCAATCTTTAAATGACATAAAAGATTGAGGCTTGGGTATGTGCAGGATCATCATGCAAAAAAAGGCCCTTAAGTGGCAAAAATTCAAAAAAATTAGTGTTAGGAAACTTGACGTAAATATTTGAATAAGTTATCTATATTATTTCAAAAATATGTAAGAATAGAATTTGTAAAAATTGAATGTAGTTTCTAAAATACTAGGTTTATTTAAAAATAAATAAAATCTAATTGGTGAAAATTTGAAATTTCAATGCAGTAGTACTTAAATTTCAGGGAAAAAAGAAGTAGGTATCTGTCTGACCACCCTAACCATAATAAAATGATAATATTTTTTTAAGATTTTATATATAAGTAGAGGACTCATGTTTGGATGTGATGCATATTTTTTGTAATTTTTTCCAAGTAAATAATTAATTATGAATTTTTTATTACAACTTTTAGAAAATAAAAAGTCATCTATCTGACCACCTTAACTTGGTCAAAACTTCATGAAATTTATTTTTTCTTTTTTTAATCCTATAGTATGTGAAGCATAGAATGTGACACATGTTTGATTCAAAAATATGATACCATTTGAAAGTTATAGATGTTTTCAATCAGCCTATCGATCGGACTTTAGTCATAATTCTAATAGAAAATGAATAATAATTATTTATTAAATTCAAATTAAATCATAATTTACATTTTTGGAAAGCTGAGAATCTCCTCTAAAAACCCTTTTCATTTCATTAATTTTGGGTGAAAAAAAAGTCATCAGCCACATACCCCCATAATATTGCCACTTTTTGGCGCACCATGATCCTGCACATACCCGCTTATCCTTTGTTGTTCTCAAATTCTCAATCAAACCATCTTAACCATATCATACTAATAGTTTTCTGTTAGGACCAAAAAATGTAAGTTTTGAGAGTCCCACTCAATCTCAAGGCCAAAAGCATAACATCTAGCTTAAAATAGGTACAAACCAAAATCTTCAAATACTACAGTGATATATTCAACAAAACCCTAAGTACTTAAATCCTTCCATGGTCTTTTGTTGATGTAATTAAATTATCACAGATGATCTAAAAGGTCAAAGGGCCTTCATTTTTCTTGTAAGATGTAACCCCTAAAAAGAAGTCAATCAGTCATCAAGGTAAATACATGACTGGAACATGGGTAAGGTAACAGTCATCAAGGTGATTGGGTATGTGCAAGATCATGATGGGCCAAAAAGTGGCGATATGATGGATATGCGTAGGGTATGTGGCTGACAACTTTTTTTTACCCAAAACTGATGAAATGAAAATGGTTTTTAAAGGATATTTTCAACTTTCCACTAATATAAATTATGCTTTACTTTGAATTTAATAAATAATTATTATTCATTTTCTATTTGAATTATGACTAAAGTCCTGATTGATAGGCTGATTGAAAAACATCTATAGATTTCAAATGGTATGATATTTTTTGAATCTAAAACATGTGTCACATCAATGCTTCGCATACTATAGCATTAAAATTAAAATTAAAATTCATGCAGTTTTGACCAAGTTAAGGTGGTCAAACATACGAGTTTTAATATTTTTTAAAAGTTGTAATAAAAAATCCATAATTAATTATTTACTTAAAAAAAAAATTTACAAAAAAATATGGATCACATCGAGACATGATTCCTCTACTTATATATAAATTCTTATAAAAAAATATTATCATTTTATTGTGGTTAGGGTGGTCAGATAGACACCTACTTCTTATTTTTCCCTAAAATTTAAGTACTACTGCATTGAAATTTCAAATTTTCACCAAATAGATTTTTATTTTTTTTAAATAAACCTAGTAATTTAGAAACTACATTCAATTTTCTATAGATTCTATTCTTACATAATTTTTAAATAATATAGATAGCTTATTCAAAATTTTAAGTCAAGTTTCCTAACTATAATTTTTCTAAATTTTTCGCCACTTAAGGGCCTATTTTTTCCATGATGATCCTACACATAGCCGATAACATGACTGGAACAAGTGTGAGGTAACAAAAGGAACAAGTGTGAGGTAACAAAAGGCATTATACCTCTGTCCTCATCACCCAAATCAAGATTTAAGGAAAGAGGAGAAATGTAGCCTACTCACTGCTTCTGCAAAACAAACTTTAATCTATACTTTCTTTATAAATGTTCTAAAAAAGAATGTCATATGACCACCAAAATAATTTCAACTATCATAGTTATATGATTTTTCATCAACACCATCTCATCACAAAACCATCAGTTATAATTTAATCTTGATTGAGGAAATACATACTTGGTACATCCTCTTCAATATAAGGAAGGTGAGCTCAGTCACTTGTTCAAGCCAACAAGTAATCCAAAACCTCTCTCCTCCTAGTGTAAGGAAAAAATTAGGGTATCTCAAAGAAACCTCCAAGAATAGTAGTGCCTTCGGTAACTTTAATTCCAATTAAATTGCCTCAAAGATGCGTACAACTATGTCCTAAAGCGGAAACAGACACAGTTCATTCCCACATTAATCCTTCTGAGAGAAGAACATGTAAATTCAATAGCAAGCAACAACACAGATGAAAGATAAGACAAAAAACCAAAACACAGATTTACGTGGGGAAAACCCTTTTGGGTAAAAAACCCCACACTCCAAAGATCGAGCCATTGTATTATTCAGCAACAAAAGGATACAATACAATTTTAGGCTCATAGCCATTTCAGAGATTACATCTTGTTCGTTATGGATACAACCTAATAGCAGACTCTCCCTCGGTACATTTCCTGATCAACCTCTCAAACCAAACAATCTTCGTACTGTTGCAATACCCTCACACAGTATACAGTACAGATCAACATGAGAGATCAACCATGGCATTCAATCCTTGATCAAGAGAGAATTCGACAGCATAACCCTGCCTCTCTCTTCTTCTGCTTCGGCCTCATGGCCTCGACCTTTCAGCCAGCCACTCGGCCTCTCTCTATCGCTCTCTATATATCTTCAGAACATCCAATGCATACATATATAAATTCATTCTCAATAGCCTCATTGAATCGGTTCATTTTCAATTGTCAAATCACAACTGTTGAACATCCAACTCCGCATCACTGTCATCCATTTCCCAAACGTAGATGTTTCCATTTCGTCATATAGAATTTTCCCAACACACTATTAGCCTTCTACATAGAAATTGTTACAATGGTTTCACATCAAAATAGTTCACATTCTGCCCTCTCTAATAGGTCCAAGTTGCACCATGTAGGATAGTCTTTCACTCGGTCAAGGGCGTTCAACCTGTGTCGCATGTCGATGAGACACTAACTGTGTCTCCTTGATTCCACAAAGCCCATCTATCGATATCGCCAAGAGTCTTCAATATCAGCAAGATGTTACACCAAGTCCAGAAAGCTATCGCTTAGACTTCGCCATGTTGCTAGGACCTCATGTCAATGATCATTACTTGTATCGCTATCACCAAGACTTATCACTATCGGTGAGACATCATACCAAAGCTCCAAATTCACATAGACAATAGAATTCCCATCAAAAAGACTATCACTCTTCGCCAAGACATCATACTAAAGTTCCCAAGTCACATCGACCTCAACATTCTCATCGGCAAGACAATCGCCATTTGATGAGACATCATACCGATATTCAAAAGGTCACTCTGAAATGTCCAACACTCGGTAAGACTTATCGCTATCACCGAGAGGTCATAGCGAACACAACATGTCACCCCAAATACCACTATCAGCGAGACTTCAACAATCACTAAGAGGTTATACCGAATGCTCACACCTTTCACTGAAGTCTTCAGTCGCTAGGAGTCTCAGCGAAGACATCCGTTAACAAACACCAATGTCGGCAAGACTTACCGCTTTCGCCAAGAGGTTACAATGAAAACTAGTCAGTGAAACCACATCCATTGGCGAGACAATAAAATTTCACTAAGACTTCATACCAAAGCCTCTAGGTTACCCCAAGACCACCTTTCATTAGGAGTCATACCCAACACATCCCACAACATTGGTGAGACAAACGCCCGTTGCCAAGAGTTATTACCGAACCCTTTTGTTACCCTGATGACTCTGTATGTATGACTATCAGTGAGACATCTCCCTATTGCCAAGACTTCATACTGATAAGAGCAATTCATAATGATTACCACATCGGCTAGACAGACCAAAGGTCGCGCCGATATCGGCAAGACTTCCTATCGTCACCGAAAAATCATTCTGACAATCTAAGATATGCTGAAGGTTTCAGATTAGGGAATCTCAAAGAAACCTCCAAGAATAGTAGTGCCTTCGATAACTTTAATTCTGATTAAATTTCCTCAAAGACATGTACAACTATGTCCTAAAGTGAAAACAGATAGAGTTCATTTCAACAGTCCACTAAACAATCTTCAACAAAGACCAGGCATCCAACTTCAACTCACAATCCAAAGCAACTGAAATGCAAATAATCATAGCCTTCCATGAAACCACATAGACCTCAAACATGCTCTCATGCTCCATCAAGAATTTTACACCAACATCCAAGATGTCCACCATTTAGGCAACAATCCTTGTCATCCTCCAACATGCCACCTATGGAAGAAAGATACAAGCCAAGGTGAATAAGCACCATTCCAATGAACACAAGCAAAAAATCCCAGTGATATCATCAATAATATAATACTACCACTTCACTGTGCTCAAATGCTATACAAAAGCAATATCAACTTCAAATCTTCAATCAAAACACAACAATGAAGTCATTCTCCATAAACAAGATAAAAAACACCAACTAGAACAACAATCAGACTGACTGCCTCTGTCCAACTGATAAACCCACATGACTAAAAATAGCACCCACAGCTCGTGCTATTCCATCCAATCTCACATACCTCAAAGGTATCAACATTAGTAAAATCATGCTGCTCCAAAACCAACCTATCAGCAGTGAATGCAAGCTCTAAGTGCCAACCATTCAAAGAAGACAAAACACATACAAGAACTCCCACTGCCTGAGTAAAAGACATCACAATTCTACCAATAACAACACATATAAAATGTAACCATGTAGTACCGAGGAAATATCCACAATGATATGCACAACCTGCAACAAACTGTTACAAGAAACATTTCTCTCATCACAAGTCTTCACAGTTCTCCCAAGATCTCCACATGCAAAAAACAATGTAATATGAAAACAAACATCAAAGAAGTAAACCAAGACTAAAGAGAGAAACTCTACACATCATATTCCTGTAGAACATCCTCCTACAGACACTTCTAACTGCCAGCTGTGTCAAGAATTATCTCCTTCTCATCCGAAAATAAAATCAAGCTACTTCATTCCCCATTTCAGGAAATCAGCCCATACATCATCTCCTACCAGTTCTCATCAGTAAATAACATAACACAAAAGATCAAGGAGATAAACAAGCTATACATCTTCCACCATGAATCATCTAGAACCATTAAACAACAATTCAAGATCCATATCATGAAAGCGAACAAAAACGCATCTGAAAAATATAATGGGCCAAAAAACTCTCAGATAAAGTACCGAGTAGACTAAGAGTGGGAAGGAGAATAATCTTTCAAGATATGCAAGCCATCATGACTAATCCAAGAGAAATCTCCTCATAGGTCTCTTATTAAACTCATGTTCAACCAAGGTGTAGGCTTCTCGACCTTTCTGTTGAAAAACTTCATCAAGAATACCAATCAATAACACTTCTCTCATAAGAGAAAAACATCCTCACCTTATTCTCCATGTATCCATGAGTACTAGTAATCGATCATCTCATGCTAAACTTCAACTACATTATTGCACTATCACGAAGTATCAATCAAATAATCAAAGCACCCAGTACACAAAGAATTACCAGACCACTGTCAAAGCTCCAATCATCTAAATCAGGAACTTATCATGATACCATGATCTACATATCCCCTTAGGAGATACCATGCTTCAAAGTTATTTCACCATAGTCTCAAGTACAATGCACAATGCCAAAAATCCAGTGCACAAACAAGAGTATACCATGACATAAAGCAAATACACTCAAAACCAACATCACCTGTCAAGCACCACCAACATGTTAGCCAAAGAATCCAAGCATCCTCCATGGATCCAAGATGTTGCACATCTTCAAATAATGTCCATACAAATGTGAAAGAAAACCCTTTTGTAGTAACTGGATCTAAGCCCCCCCCCCAAGAACATCTGCAACACTAAAGAAGACCATTCACCACCATGTGATGAACCTGCAGTCACTACTAAAGCTCCCACTGAAACGTGACTTCTGAGCTCTCCAAGCATCATGACCACTTGCTTCAGGTTCCCATAACTGACTATTCAGGTACTCAATAGTATCCATCCTCTCATCTCAAAACAATCACCAATGCACAAGTGACCATAGACAAGGCCAACTAACAAGTCTGCACCAACAATGAATCAACCTCATGGATAAAGACAGTCCACATCCAAGTTATCTCACTGTAGCCAATGGGTAGCTAATCCACCAACCACATAACCCGTAGATCAAAAACATCGAACATGCAAACCCATCATCGCATTGGAAATTGCAACACTAAGATTTCAAAGAGAATATCCACGTAGACAACATGACTCAAACACCAGATCACGCCAAACCTGATTTTCCAATCATGTCCACAACAAGCACCATAATCAAGGAACCCACAAGCTCCACGACAAGAATTTTGAGTGAAAAATCACGTACCAACACTCCCATGTGTAGAAGAAATCACACCTCCTCAAACCATGCACAAAGCATGCATGCAGAACTGCAACTATATCATCCAACAACACCCCAAAAGCCAGGGTCTAGAAAATAGTTTAACAAAAGCTTCACATAATCACAAGTTTTGCTTAACTATGTAAAACCTACAAAACCATAGATCCATGCAAGTACAAGACATCCTTAAAAAGAGAACAACAGTTCAGGAAATCTAGGACCCTTTCAGGCCAAATCTAAACCACCAACATGTACATGCATCTGAGAAAGAGAGATAGGCTATTTCAAAAGCTTGCAAATCAACTAATGATTAACTCCATAGCCTTTATGTATTTGAGGTTAACAAGAAAAAATTCCTTCCAACACCAGGAAACACCACCTAGCATTAGCACTCTCTTCCATGGTTGAGAAATAAACTAGGCTTCTCCATATCACCAAGGAGCCTATCACACAGACACCCAATATGAAAGCTTTACTGCTACATAGCCATAGAGAAAATAAATCCACCTCATACACCAAGGTTATACTGCTGCGAACCAGGAGACACAGATCACAACAAAACAACATGATCAACTCCCTTTTCCATCTTAACCATCCTTCAAGTTGCGTGTTGTCTCTAAATATCACAAGACTTCCACTCACCAATGGATCAATAAATTAGTTCATTCCTCCAAATTTCCTCTAGCCCAAGAAACTGATAAATCTTCACAGAAAAAATACCCAAAACTAGTAACCAAAAGAAGGCTTTGATACCACTTGTAAGGAAAAAATTAGGGCATCTCAGAGAAACCTCCAAGAATAGTAGTGCCTTCAGTAACTTTAATTATGATTAAATTGCCTCAAAGACACATACAACTATGTCCTAAAGTGGAAATAGACACAGTTCATTTCAACAGTCCACCAGACAATCTGCAACAAAGACCAAGCATCCAACTTCAACTCACAATCCAAAGCAACCAAAATGCAAACGATCACAGCCTTCCATGAAACCACATAGACCTCAAACATGCTCTCATGCTCCATCAAGAATTCTGCACCAACATCCAAGATGTCCACCATTCAAGCAACAATCCTTGTCATCCTCCAACATGCCACCTATGGAAGAAAGACACAAGCCAAGGTGAATAAGCACCATTCCAACAAACACAAGCAAAAGATCCCAGTGATATCATCAACAAGATACTATTACCACTTCACTATGCTCAAACGCTATTCAGAAGCAATATCAACTTCAAAGCTTCAATTAGAACAAAACAGTGAAGTCATTCTCCATAAACAAGACAAAAAACACTTGCTAGAACAACAATTAGACTGACTGCCTCCGTCCAACTGATAAACCCATGTGACTAAAAATAGCACCCACAACTTGTGCTATTCCATCCAATCTCACATACCTCAAAGGTATCAACATTAGTAAACTCATGCTGCTCCAAAACCAACCCATCAGCAGCGAATGCAAGCTCCAAGTGCCAACCAGTCAAAGAAGACAAAACACATACATGAACTCCCACTGCCTAAGTAAAAGACATCACAAGTCTACCAATAACAACATATAGAAAAAGTAGCCATGTAGTACTGAGGAAATATCCACAATGATATGCACAACCTGCAACAAATTGTTACAAGAAACATTTCTCTCATCACAAGTCTTCACAGTTCTCCCAAGATCTCCACATGCAACAAACAGTGTAATGTGAAAAAAACATCCAGGAAGTAAACCAAGACTAAAGAGAGAAACTCTGCACATCATATTCTTGTAGAACATCCTCCTACAGACACTTCTAACTGCTAGTTGTGTCAAGAATGATCTCCTTCTCATTTGAAAAGAAAATCAAGCTACTTCATTCCCCATTTCAGGAAATCAGCCCATACATCAACTCCTACCAATTCTCATCAGTAAATAACATAACAAAAAAGCTCAAGGAGATAAACAAGTTATACATCTTCCACCATGAATCCTCCAGAACCATTAAACAACAATTCAAGATCTATAACATGAAAGTGAACATAAAACACATCTGAAAAATATAATGGGCCAAATACCTCTCAGATAAATTGTCGAGTAGACCAAGAGTGGGAACGAGAATACTCTTTCAAGATATGCAAGCCATCATGACTAATCCAAGATCAATTTCCTCATAGGTCTCTTATTGAACTCACGTTCAACCAAGGTGTAGGCTTCTTGGACTTTCTGCTGAAAAACTTATAAAGAATACCAATCAACAACACTTCTCTCATAAGAGAAAAACAACCTCGCCTTATTCTCCATGTATCCATGAGTACTAGCAACTGATCATCTCATGCTAAACTTCAACTACACTACTACACTATCATGAAGTATCAAGCAAATAATCAAAGCACCCGATACACAAAGAATTACTAGACCAATGTCAAAGCTCCAATCATCTGAATCAGGAACTTATCATGACACCATGATCTACATATCCCCTTAGGAGATACCATGCTTCAAAGTGACTTCACCATAGTCTCAAGTACAATGCACAATGCTAAAACTCTAGTGCAAAAACAAGAGTATACCATGACATAAAAAAAATAGACTCAAAACCAACATCACCTGTCAAGCACCACCAACACCTCAGCCAAAGACTCCAAGCATCCTCCACGGATCCTCCTCCTAGCAAGTAACACCCCTTGAGTTCTCTGAATGGACCCTTCTTCCCATCAAGCTTGAATATGATGGAAATTTTTTTATGCAAAGCAATTTGGCTTTGAACAAATCATCACAAAACAAGTTGATTCAAACAACCAACTAATTCACAAAACTCTTCCAAATCACTCCTTTGAAAAAAATATTCAACTCATCTATTAGGTCTGTAGACCCATATTTTTGACTTTATCTGACAATGAACCACTCAACAATAAATCAACAATTTTTAGATGGGAAAACTCTCATCTAACCTCTGTAACTAAAAATTGTCACTTTACACTAGCTTGGGGTAGGGTTTATTGAAAAATGACATTACCAACCTCTCATAGCTCTTCCACCATCTCCAAAATTCTTCATTATGCCTGCACATGCTTACAATATGAATTGGTCAATCATGACCTTATTAATGACTTCTAGACTCAAAATTCAAACTGATCTAAGACCTCCTGGAATCAACATTTCACAAATACCTCAATGCTCCTGCACTAGTTTTCAAATGTTTAATTTAAGAAGAAATAGAGCTATTCAGATATGCAAGTCAAAATCAAATACTTTTTTACATTTATGTATTGGTATTGCAAACTATTTTATGAAGGCTCAGACTAGGGTTTGCCTAATTGGTGCCTCTAGATTCTAGGTTAGAATATTACAATACTTAAATAGTGTGCATACCAACCTCCACTTAACTGTCACAATGACCTATGTTACTATTTTCCCCCTCAATTCATCACAGTACCATTTCCAGGAGTCACCCAGAGGTCTCTAGTAGATGATAAGATGTAATAAAAAAGAGGGGTGTATACCTCTATCCCAACCATAAAGGTTTTGTATGGTCAGGTAAAACCCCACCTTGAAACCCAAAACCATATAAACTCAGTGCTCCATGGGGACCCATCCCCTACCTTGGTACCCCTGTCCTTGTCCCAGAAATTTTTTAGGGACTTGGAGGACCTAGAAACTTCCCTCTATCTTTGCATCTGACAATGACACAAAATTGATCTCCAATTTTGATACAGACCTACCAGTTGCATCTGTTGATTAGGGACAACCATATATTTTCTATGTTTTTTTCATTTTATATAGTTGAAACTTGAATCCTTTGGGAATTTTTTTATAATTCTTATTTAATATGTATGCACATTGACAATAAAAGAATTTGAATTTTTTTACTTTGTTTGTCAATTCTTATGTGAAATATCAATTCAAGTCTAATGTTATCTATTAATCTTCTATAATGCCTATGATGAATGCTTAATCAATGTTCTAATATGAATATTTGAAATTTCTCTCTATTTTTAAAAATTATCCTATTTTTTATAGCCATCTCCTACCATCCCCTAAAAAATGACCCAAAAGTACCCCCGTACCAAAAACACATCCCACCATCCCCTATTGTCCCCGTCCCCAAAACTTGGGGGAGCATAGTATAAACCTGATTTTACAAAAAAAGACATTCAGGCATATAGGAAAATCTGACTCTACAACATTGAAAACACCAAATAACAACAACTATAGGAAAAACTAGCTTAAGCAGACAATATATGCAAGATGTGGAATCGTAGAAAAAATACCTAATTTTTTTGATAGAATACCTCAAAGAGGTGTCATCTCATGGAATGAAATGATTGATTTTAGAATGTGCACAAAATGGATTTTGCAATGAACCTCTCAAAATATTTGAATTAATGAAGCACTCTGGAATACATCCTAACATTGTAAGCTTTACTTGGGTTCTAGGTGCATGCAGTCATGCGCGTTTAGTGGATGAGGGTTGCACATGCTTCACATGTTAGTAACCCTTATTGCATTACAATTTAAATATATAGTTGATCATTAGGTGTGCATGGTTGATCAACCATTCATATTTTTAGTTGGATCCTAAAAATGCTACAACTTATGTTCTTCTCCAAAGCATCTGTACGAGGTTTAAATAGTAAAGAGATTGATGAAAGATAGAGGAATTAAAAAGATACCTAGATGTTATAGTTGGATATGCTCTAGTAGAAAATATATGAAAGATGTGGAATTGTAGAAAAAACACTTGCTTTGTTTGAAAAAATGCCTCAAAGAGATGTCATCTCATGGAATAAAATGATTGATTGCAGAATGTGCACAAAATGGATTTTGCAAGGAACCTCTTAAAATATTTTCCCAAATTTGAAGATCTCTAATGTTTAAGGCACACTTTTCCAAAATAGCCTGACACATTTTCTAGTCATGCTCTGTTGTTCTTTATCACCATTTTGCTTCAATTTCCTAGCTTTAAACCAAATCATGATGATCAAAAATTCAATCCCAATCTTCTAAGTACACTTGTCTTCATGTTGGGTTGTTTTAAACCAGATTTGATTGAGTTTGAAACACCCATTCAACTCTATTGGGTTGCAAAAATTTGTTTCCATATCATCTGAAATGAAACCCCTAAACTCCATCTACTTCATTCTGACATAAATGGCTAGAAGACTTCACACACCAAGGGTTATATTAGCCAGACATGTCTTCTGGTTCTAGAGATGCATCAACGATTTTGTTTTTTCATAAGCATGAGGATCTTCTTGTTATGCCTTGCATAACTACCCCATTTTAAACTTGTTTAAAATAGGTCCCCCTTTGTTTTGTTTTGTTTCCTTTGGTCTTTTGTTTTTGTCTTGGGCGTTTTTTGCTTTGTTCTGGCAGATGAAAAACTGGGACTGAAACCGAACTTTGGAATTTCTTCCAAGTTTTGGTTTCCCTTCCATTCCCAGTTCCAGTTCCACCTCTTTTGTTTTTCCTTGGGAATTTTTTGCTTTGTTTTGGTGGACATGGAACCGGGACCGAAATTGAACTTTGGAATTTCTTCCAAGTTCTAGTTTTTGTTCTATTCCTGGTTCCAGTTCCACCTCTTTTGTTTTGCCTTGCGCATTTTTGGTGTTGTTCTAACAGATGTGGAACCAGGACTGAAACCAAATTTGGAATTTCTTCCAAGTTATGGTTTCCATTCCATTCCCAGTTCCAGTTCCACCTCTCTGCGCTTTTTCTTTTGGTTCTAGCAGACATGGGACACAAAATGAAACTGGACTTTGGAACTTTTTCTAAGTTCCAAGTTCCTGTTCCGATTAGGTCCTGGTTCTGCCGAACTGGTTTGTTTTTCCTTTTCTACTGATCCTTTGGTTGTGGGATATTTTTCTTCCCTTCCCTTTTTTTTTCGGCCTTTTTTGTCATGTTTTTGTATGTTTTCGGAGGCGGGGTCGGGATGGAATCCAAACTTGAAACTTGGAAAAGTTTCAGTGTTGGATTTTGTTTCGTTCCTGCCCTCGTTGTGGTTCACCCGGGATTGGTTTTTGCTCCGATCCCACTTGCCTTTGTTCTCAGGTTTCTTTGCTTTTTGTAGACACGGAGCTAGAATGTGGACTAAACTTGGGAATGGTGGTTATTTCCATGTTTTGTTCCCATTCTGACTCCGGTCACGATTCCGGTTTCATCTTGGTTCTACCTCCGCCAAAGTTGATTTTTTGCTAAGTTTGAGAAATGGAAAGGTATGAAAGGTAAGATGAAGAATGATGATATTTTCTATGCTTTAGAGGACTAATAAGGGAATTGTTTTGCAAGATTAAAGCATGTCAAGAACATCTGATGTTGTTTCTCAAGGAATTCTATTGGAAAACGTGTCTCAATCTTACTGGCATGAAACTCTTGAAAGAGTAAAGTCGGTGAGACCCTCTAGAAGTATTGCCGACTAGCAGTTGTGTTCTATTCATTTGAAATACTCAGGTTGCCAAGACATTTTGATCACTGTGAGTTTTCTATCTCTCTTCACCCAGGGAGAACTCTTGTTGATAGTTGTTCACAAGGTTAGCATCGAGGAGACTCTTGGCTGAAAGGTTTGCACTCGATATGATGTCTTGCCGACTCATGAAGTCTCACCGACAGAAGGAAACTTTGGTGTGACATGGAGGCTCGCTAAGACCTTGTTCCGACTTCTTGGTCTCACTGATGGATGTGTTCGTGCTAGATATTAGGTAGACTCTTGCCAATAGTCTGGTCAGAGTGATGTCTACTATCAAGTGCTTTTGGTATTACCTTTTTCCAATGACTGTTGGTCTCACCGATAGGCGTTTTGACATCGGTAAGACTTAAGGGCTCTATGTGAATCATAGTGAATGCGATAGTCTTTCCGATGGGTCTGCTGTGGACTTCGGTAAGAGGTCTCATAGATCTTGCCAATAGCGATAGTATGGGTGATGGTTTTGGATATCGGTGACTCTTGCAGCTCGTTATGACCTCTTGTTGACAGTTGTAAGTTATGTCGATAGTGTCAGTGGAGCATTGTAGCATCGGGGAGACATGGCTAGTGTCTCACCGACATGCGATTATGTTTGAACGACTTTTGACCGTCTGAAGATCCTACATGGTATGCGTTCAACTAATCAGAGGAAGCTAAAGGTGAACCATTGGCAGTTAGTCTATTGTGACTGTTCCTATGAGGAAGACCAACAAACTTTGAGTGATATGGATCTACTATGTGATTGAAGATGATCATTAGTTCAGTGAGCAGTGGTGTTCATCTGTAGAGATCTAGACAAGAAATTCTGATGCTACTTCTCAAGGGATTCAACTTGTAGAAAGATCTAGACAGAAAGGAAGAAGCCATGAGTCTCAATGACAGCTTAGATGTCTACTGGAAAAAGTAGATGGACATTAATGGTAGTGCTTCAGAACATTCAAAGCAGCTCTGCAAAGAAGTCTTGAGGTCATACACGAGGGCTATGAGTTAATGAGGATGTTTGTAAAAGATCTGGAGACCATGCCTGAGAGCAATCTTTCGCCAACTTGAGTAGGTATATGCATTTAATGCATCATTGAATTTGTCCCAAATTATTCGAGGGCCGACCCTTCTGTAACCGACATATTTTGTAAACCCTAAAACGGGGCTGACTCATTTTTGGCACATTTGGTATATATGTCATTTTCATCTCTTTGTAAAAGGAGGTTCTTTATCTTCTTTTTTTAGGTTAGAAACTAGCAGTTAAGGTTAGCAAGCTAGGGTTTTATAGAAAGTTAGACGTTTTTAGTTCAATAGGAAGAGGAAGTGATGTATCTTCCAAATTTTCTTAGTATAGATGGAGATAATTCAAAGACATGGGTTTTTTTTACACTGGTGATCTTTCTAGATTTGTAAATGTTGTTTATCTATTTCACCAATAGTAGAAGCAGCTATATTTAAATCTACTTCATATTGTGCTCTAGAATGGTATTTATCTTGGATTAATTATTTGATTTGGAAAGCTTTCAAGGAATGAAGTTTTATCTTATGTTTTGTTTAAATGATGATTTGCAATAGACTGTTAAAGTTTGCACTATGAATGAATGAAACTTTGTATTAATTACAAGTTAGCTTTATTCTGCAGTTTCAATTTAGGAATTCCTTGGAAGGTAACAAGTCTAATTAGTTGGATGAATCAACATTCTCTTCAGTTTAAAAGCTTTAATCTATCTTTTTCTATTTCTTTAAAACCACTGGTTAGAGTAGGTTTAAATAAATGTTTAATCTTATAACAATCTAGAAGCTCAACACCAGCAGGCCCCTTGAACCTCACAGCCATATTGACCACTTCATGAAACAACAATGTTGTGAACCAACATCCAAGACCTTGGGAGGTGATCAGTTTGATTGTTGATTGTCTTTTTCAGGAGAGGTGAGATATTTCACTTTTATCTTACCTACATGTTGTGGGTCAACCTGGAACCATCAATAGATTTGGCGCTAGAGGTAGGGCCCTTAAGAGAAAACTGGATAATATTGAGTTTTTCTCAGCAGAAAGGTCCCATAGAGTTCTTCGATCATCTGAAAATCCACCACCTTTGATAGAACTCAAAAGCCCAATAAGGCATAAGATTTACAAGACTGGGGCAACCATTACACCACCCTTGTCAGCTTCACTCACTCCACTAGGATTTTCACCAATACCTCGGTGAATATCTATCAATTCACTACCGAATCCATCTCAAGTGCCATTACAGCTGGTTCAACCCATCCAACAGCTGGCTCAACCCCCACCACCGCCACCAATGGAATTTTTTATGAATAATCCCTCTCCATTAGGGACTATTCCTAGAGGTTTTCATGATATGCCTAAGAATCTTGAGATATTTTGTCCCAAATACATTCATGGTGAATCAAGGAGTGTTAAAGAGCACATACAAGCTTTTAAGGACACTTGTACTAGAGCCCAGATAGCCCACCATGATGTAGTTTGTAGGTTGTTTCCTTATTCCTTAGGGGATATGGCTTACAACTAGTACCTAAGCCTTCCACAAGGTTTTATCCTAAGCTAGACAGACCTGGAGAATGCTTTCATCAATCAGTTCAGATTTTATGTGGATCGAGCCATTTTGTTCCTCCAATTTTCTACCATTAGGAAGGAGCCATGTGAATCCCTTCCCTTGTTTAATACCAGGTTTCAATGAATGTATAGGAGACTATAGAAGCCATATCTAGTTGCTGAGAATAGTGCCATTCAGGCGTATTTTAGAGTTATAGACCCTTTTCTTGGCTTGTTCCTACAAAGGACTTATCATCTGGAAAATATTGATTCCATGTCTAAAGTCTATCATCTAGCTATCAAGCTGCAACAACAAACTAGTTCTCAACAAGGAAACTTGGGAGGAGGTTTTCATTCAATGGGGTATCAGATGCCTAACCCAACCCATTTATTCAATATTATCGCAAGGATGTCTCCTTCCCATTATGGACCTATATCTGAGTTACAGACTCAATCTCTTATGCCATTCTTTTCCAATGGAGCTCCTGACTTCCTTCAACAATCGCAGGCTCATCACAGCCCACATGGTCATCATAATCAAGCTAGAACACCAAATTTTGTTGGTCAGCCACCTATTGCTAAGAGTGTTGATAGTGAAAAGACATTTCAACTCACAGATGAGGTGGAGACCCTAAAGAAAACTCTGTCTCAATTCACAAATGATATGGCTCAGCTTAAACTGAACCCCTCTCAAAACCAAGGTAATTACCCTAATCAGAGTAATAACAATTAGGGTAATTAATAGAATAACAATCACAACCAAAGGAATTATCAAGGCCCAAACTTCCCTAACCAAGGCTATCAAAATCAAAATAGAGGATATAACCAAAGGCCAAATAACAACCAAAAATGGAATACAGGGCCAAATAACAATGGGGTTCCTCACAATTATCAAGCTAATGAGGATAGGCCACATGTTACGAATGTGGCTGATCTCAATTTTATGACTAACTGGTGCAGGTTGTATGATACTAAAACTCATTCTGAGGTAAACTTCCCTGAAATAGAGAAGGTCATGAAGATGGCACAGGTTGATGCCAAAACGTTCCAAGGGAATTCAAATAAAGGAGGTGACTCAGTGGATACAACTATGACTTATGACCTCTTTAAAGAAGAACCTTCATTCCCAATGTAGAATGAGAATGAACCAAAGGAAGATGCGTATGATGCCCAAGCCTTTCAGACAAAGGGAGGACACTTTTTAAGAAATCAAAATAAGGGTCCATTCACTACATCAGCACCACCTAACCATATGGTGCCTCCGAATCAGGATGCTGATAACAACCCTCCTCCACCGAGGGGTCCACCTGAATCCCATAACAAAGTTAATTCATCTAGTGTTTTCAAATATAATGCAAGCTATAAGATATAATTTAATATTGTTTCTAAGATGTAGAATAAAAAAACCTCTTTATCATACTTTGACATCCTAAAGTGGTGCCCTGTCCAATGAGAGATAGTGCTGAAATCTTTGGAAGAAGCTGACAAGACAAAAGGGAAAACCAAGGTGGCACTTGTAGACATGAATGTAGATTTGTTTAGAAGCAAGGTGGGTAACCCACCATTTCTTTTAATTTTGAGAATCTTTGGGAAAAATCTACATAATTGTCTGCTAGATTCAGGGGCTTCTGGAAATGTTATGCCATTTTTTGTATGCAAGAAATTGGGATTGAACCCTGTCCAAACAAACAAGAAGGTCATCCAACTCGATAAAACAGAGATTAATGTAGTTGGAGAATTGAGAAACATACATGTGCAAGTAGGGTCTGACCCTAGGATTTTAACCAATATGGACATTCAAGTAGCAGACATTCTCGAGACTTATGGTATGTTGTTGAGCAGAGATTTGATGAAAAGTATAGGGGGATATCTCTCCCTTGAATTTTCACACATGTGGCTACCATGGAGGGGAGTTCCTACACAAATTAGGATTGAGAGTGCACCTCACCTAAAACATATCATCACTGAATATGACTATACCAACAAGGTAGCTTATTTTATTACCGAGATAGGGGTTTATAAAAGAGAGGAAATTCTAACCTTTTCGGTTCTTGATTCTAAAAATTTGTCAATGAAAAAATTCCCTAATCCCATGATTAATGAAAAACAACAGGTATTGATCAGGAAGTTGCAATAGGATCAGCTGGTCTTAGGGGAAGATATCGATTTGTGGAGTCTTCTACTCCCTAATTGGTGTAGGGTACACTACCAAAACCATTCGGAACTCACCTGCCAACCCTGCATCCGTGTTTTAAACCATGTTTCCCAAACCAAAGAGACCCACCCAAGTCACCTAGAGGTCACTTCAGACCACCTCTCATTCGAAGCCAAAAATGCAAAAAAGTTAACTAGGGATAATATACCTTTAGAGGAAGTCCCTCCTCAAGCTGAACCTACCCTGGTCATAACACCAGACCAACATAGTTACAATGAACAACCCCAGGGTTTGTTTGATACCCCTTCACTCACAAGTATACTGAAACCCAAGGGATTAATCAAAGATACAAGTGACTATTAGAAAGATATCCTAGGAATACATGATATATCTGATCGGGAATAAGAAATTGCACCTGATGAGCCTATTAAACCCCCATTCCCAATATTTGATGCAAAAGATCAGGTGGCATCACCTATGGTTCATCTTATCCAAACACCCACAAAAAACTCAAAGGGATCAATCCTACCTCATGATCAGCTATAGACCCTCACGTTTGATGGATCCAAATCCAAAATAGGTTGTGGCATTGGAATTGAATTAACCAGCCCAAAAAGGAAAAAAAAAATTGCTTCTTACAAGCTACAGTTTAGATGAACTAACAATATAGCAGAATATGAAGCATTAGCTTGGGGAATGATGTTGGCACATCAGAAGAAAGTTACTACCTTGATGGTTAAAGGAGTTTTGAAAGTGATTATCAAGCAAGTACATAGCCAATAAACATGTCACAATAAAAGGTTGGCAGCTTATAAAAATCGGGTATAGAACTTAAGTGAAGACTTTGATGCTTTTGGGAGTAGTTTAATTCCTAGAGAGGAGAATCAAATAGATGATTCATTAGTTGTTGCCACAAGTACCCTGGAGCCTATGCAAGACTCCAAACTCAAGAGATTCTTAGTGGAATTGATATCCACCTTGGATATTCCCGATAATGTCAAGAACTTTCTAGTCTTCGATGATGATCAACATATCCTTGCTTTTATAGCAAGCTCAGATGTTTTTGAAGGACAGATCATCGATGAGTCTGACAAGGATAAAGGAGACTGGAACCCCAAAAACTGCAATACAGAAGGTGTCCTCAATTTAAAAATTAATAGCATTCCCAAGGGAATGGTGGCCTTAGAAATAATTTTTGATTCAGACCCAAGGGTTTGGGAAAAGGTGTCAGCCAAAGATAAAGGAGGTGAATATGAAACTATTAATCTAGCTAATTTTGGCCCTGAAAGAAATGTTTACATAGGGAAAGCCTACCCTGAAGCAATTAGAAAATATATACTAAGGGCACTAAAGAAATTTGTTGCTGCAATAGCTTGGGGGTATGAGGATCTAAAAACATTTGATACTTCTGTGATAACTCATACTATCCCTCTGAAGCCTGAAGCTAGACTATTTTGGTAGAAACAATGTTTGGTCAACGCCCTGATTGAACCATTAATCCTTAAGGAAGTTCAGAAATTGCTTTCTGCAAGAATAATCTTCCCTGTGCGAGATTCAACATGGGTGGATAACTTTTTTCTAGTTCGTAAGAAGAATAGAGAGATTAGGCTATGTGTAGATTTTAGGAGTCTGAATAGAGCTTCGGAAAAAGACAACTATCCACTCCCTTCTCTAGATGAATTTTTGCAAACTACCAATGGGTCTCAGATGATGTCATTCCTAGATGGCTATTCTAGGTACAATCAGGTGCTCGTTAATTATGAAGATAGAATGAAGACAATCTTCACTACTAAGTGGGGACCATTTGCTTACAAAAGGATGCCATTTGGTTTGATAAACATTGGAGCAACCTTTCAGCGTTCCATGGATGCAGCGTTCAAAGATTTGATTGGTAAATGCATCATTGTTTATATGAATGACCTGACAGTATTCTCTAAAGATAGACTAGACCATGCTGTAGAATTGGCTAAAGTTCTTGAAAGATGTATCTGATATGGTGTCTCTTTGAATCCTAAAAAGTGTGTGTTTAGGGTTTCTGAAGGGAAAATTTTGGGATACATAATCTTAGAAATAGGGATATCCATAGATCCAGACCGAGTTGAGTCTATTCTAAAGATAACCATGCTAGGAAGTAAGAAGGAGATGAGATATTTCTTTGGAAAGATCAACTTTGTGAGGAAGTTTATCATAGGTTTTGTAGAGATTGTTAAACCTTTGAATGAAATGATGAAGAAAGATGCTAAAATAGAATGGAATAACAAGGCAAAGGCTACCTTTTCTCAAGTCAAGCAATCCATTTTAGAGGTGCTAGTCCTCACCAGTCCTGACTACTTGAAGCCATTTTATATTTATTCTTTTGCCTCTAAACATTCATGTGCCACTGTCTTGACACAACAAAGAGAGGAGGGGGATGAAAGACTAATCGCCTTCATGAGTTCTCTGTTTAAGATGCTAAAGTCAAGTACCCACCTCTTGAGAAAAAAGCTTTTGTGTTTGTTAGAGCTGTCAAGAAGTTTAGGCACTATATCCTTCAAAGTCAGGTCATTGCTGTAATTCTTGATGCTGTTGTGAAGTCTCTACTTATGCAGAGCGAGTTGGGAGAATGAAGGGGGAAATGGATGGCTATCCTATAGGAGTTTGATCTGGAGATTCTCCCTATGAAACTTATCTGAGGTCAAGGCCTATCTAAATCAATGGTGGATGCTGGTGAGAACATTATTTGTTAGAAATACACAACACAGTCCTTTTCATATGACCCTTGGTATGCCGATATTATCTATTTCATGCTCAATAATCAGTGCCTAGAGGGAATGAATACAACTCAAAGGAGAGCACTAAGAATGAAAAGCTCCCACTATATGCTCAAAGGAGGACTATTATATAGGAAGAATTTTGAGGGGGTTTATCTACTATGCCTTGATCAACAAGAGGCTAAGCATGCAATTGCTGAATTTCATGGGAAACATGGCACAGGCCATGGTTCTACAAATTAGTTAGTACATCAGGTCTTTAGATCTGGTTATTATTGGCCATGTGTGTTTAAGGATTCCCACCAACACATAAGGACATGTCATGTATGTCAAATTTTTGCATCAAGGGAGCTCCACTCATCCATGCCATTGTAGCTTGTTTATGAGATAAGACCATTTTCCCAATGGGCACTGGATTTTGTTGGGGTAATCAATCCTAATTCTTTTGCTGGCACTAATTCATTTTCACTACCATGGATTACTGCACAAGATGGATGGAAGCTATACCTTGCAAGAATAGCACAATGAAAGTGGTAATCAAGTTCTTCACTGAATGCATCACAACTAGGTTTGGAGTACCCTTTGCACTGGTATGTGACAATGGCCCTGCCTTTTCTTCTGCCAAGTTTATATCATTGGCTTATGATCATAATGTTTTTTAAAGTATTCTTCAAACTATTATCCACAAGGAAATGGGGTTGTAGAATCAACTAATAAGAATCTCCTATGAGTAATAAAAAAACTATTATAGAACAACCCTAGAGACTGGCATACCCAGTTAAGATTTGGTTTGTGGGAAAATAGGACTAGGATCAAGGTTGCATTAAAGATTTCACCATTTAAGCTAGTATATGGCCAAGAACTTGTGTTCCTTATTCACTTGCAAATACCTATCCTAAAATTTATGAGAAATTTTACTCTAGTGATGATAGGATTGAAGGTTAGTCGGCTTGCTAAAATTAGAAGAGCAAACAGATGCTTCTTTGTAGCAATTCTTTAGACACCAGGCTATTGTCAAATGTTGGTTTGACAAAAGATCCAAAATCAAGGCTTTTAGAATATTAGACCTTGTGCTGCTATGGGATAAGGCTAATGAAAAGAAAGGTGATCACCAAAAGTTTGATAAGTTTGGTTAGGTCCTTATCAAATTGCTGAAATCCTAAGAGAAAATGCTTTCTGACTGAGCAGTCTAATAGGAGAAACCGTTCCATTGCCTGTCAATGGATAGTTTCTCAAACATTACTTTGGATCTTGAAAGTTTCATATTCTTGATGAGTTGTATATATGTAAATAATTTTTTGTTTTGTTTGTAAATATTTTTGTTTTTTTCCTTGTTTTCCTTTTATTCTGTTCTTTTGCTTGTTGTTCCTTTGTTTTCTTTGTGGGGACCTTCATTTTATGCAGTTGTAAGGGGGTTGTTATTTGAAGTATACTTTGGTTATTAGGAGAGAGGTTGGTTTAGATATTTTTCAAGTTTTTTGATTGCATTATTTTGTCCTAAATTCTTTTTTTTATGTCCATTATCAATAAGAGTTGTGGAAAGTCTTGAAAACAAGGTGCAAAGTACCTATGACTAAATCTCTCACAAATCATAAAAAAAAACATCTCCTTTTGTAATTGTATATTTTTCCTAGGATGATAGTGTTGTAATATTTGAGTGAAAAATCTAATTCCCTGGCTTTGTTAAGAGGTCCATGGTAGTTTTCAACCCAGAACAGATGTTGAACATCTGACATATTGTGAAAGTATTGAATGAAATATCTAAAACTCCAAAAAAAAAGAAAAGAAGAAAGAACTATATAAGAAAAGAAAACTCAATATGATTGGGTGATTCCAGTATCTCTACTGGGGCTATGGATGCCTGACTGGTAGTAGAGCAATGCTGTGAGAAAACTAGAGGTATCTCTATCAGAGCTATGGACACTTGACTGGCAGCGGAGAAATGCCCAGGATATCATTGCATAATAGCTAAAGCGAATCAACTCATGTAGTTCAAATCTTGTACATTATTGTTCAAAAGATAAGGAAAACTTTGTAAAAGTTGATGCACCATCAAGAACACACATAGATTTAGGGGTAGCTAGTGTTGATTTACATTTGAGATTCTAACTCAACCTTGGTTGTTAAAACTGACCTAACTGGAGTTGTGATTTCTACAAACTAGGAATTCTGGGTAGCTAAATCCTTCAGTTTCTTGAAAATGGTTAAACCATTTTCATAGCCAAGTCACCAATTGTTATGCCTTGCATAACCTACCCATTTTAAACTTGTATAAAATAGGTCCCCCTTTGTTATGTTCTGTTTCCTTTGGGCTTTTATTTTTTCCTTGGGTGTTTTTTGCTTTGTTGTGGTGGACGCAGAATTGGGACTGAAACTGAACTTTTGAATTTCTTCCAAGTTTTGGTTTCCATTCTGTTCCCGGTTCCGGTTCTACCTCTTTTGTTTTGCCTTGGGCATTTTTATCTTTGTTCCGGCAGATGTGGAACTGGGATCGAAACCAAACTTTGGAATTTCTTCCAAGTTTTGGTTTCCGTTCCGTTCCCGATTCCGATTCCGCCTCTTTTGTTTTTCCTTGGGAATTTTTGGTGTTGTTCTGGTGGACGAGGAACCAAGACCAAAATCGAACTTGGAATTTCTTCCAAGTTCTGGTTTATGTTCCGTCCCCAGTTCTGGTTCCACCCTTTTATGCTTGTTCTTTTGGTTCTGGTGAACACGAGACGCTGAACGAAATTGGACTCCAAAACTTTTTCTAAGTTCCAGGTTCATGTTCCGACCCGGTCCCGGTTTCGCTGAACTCATTTTTTTTTCCTTTTGTCTCAATTGTTTGGTCATGGGATGTTTTACTTCCCTTCCCTTTTTTTCTTTCAGCCTTTTTCATCATCTCTTTGTATGTCATTGGAGGTGGGGTCGGGATGGAATCCAAACTTGAAACTTGGAAAAGTTTTAGTGTTGGATTTGGTTTCATTCCTGCCCCTGTTGTAGTTCACCTGGGATTGATTTTTTCTCTGATCCCGCTTGCGTTTGTTCTCGGATTTCTTTTCTTTTTGTGGACACGAAGCTGGAATGTGGGCTGAACTTGGGAATGGTGGTTATTTCCATGTTTTTTTCCTGTTCCGACTCTAGTCCTAGTTTCGGTTTCATCTTGGTTCCACCTCCGCCAGAGTCAAGTTTTTGCTAAGTTTGAGCAATGGAAAAGTATGAAAGGTAAGATGAAGAATGATGATATTTTCTATACATTAGAGGACTAATAAGGGCATTTTTTTGCAAGATTAAAGCATGTCAAGAACATCTGATGTTGTTTCTCAAGGAAGTCTATTGGAAAATGTGTCTCAATGTTACTAGCATGAAACTCCTAAAAGAGTAAAGTCGGTGAGACCATCTTGAAGTCTTTCTGACTAGCAGTTGTGTTCTATTCATTTGAAATACTTA
This sequence comes from Sequoia sempervirens, assembly GCA_007258455.2. Classification (NCBI taxonomy): domain Eukaryota; kingdom Viridiplantae; phylum Streptophyta; class Pinopsida; order Cupressales; family Cupressaceae; genus Sequoia; species Sequoia sempervirens. Next base: position 4,750,742 of record VDFB02026320.1, read on the forward strand.
GGTCACCAAGAAATTTTGATCACTGTGAGTTTTCTATCTCTCTCTGCCTAGGGAGAACTCTCGCTGACAGTTGTTCACAAGGTTAGCATCGGGGAGACTCTTGGCCAAAAGATTTGCACTCGATATGATGTCTTGCCGACTGATGAGGTCTCGCCGATGGAAGGACACTTCGATGTGACATGGAGGCTCGTTAAGACCTTATTACAACTTGTTGGTCTCACAGATGGATGTGTTTGTGCTGGATATCGGGGAGACTCTTGCCAATAGTCTGGTCAGAGTGATGTCTACTATTGGGTGCTTTCAGTATGACCTCTTGCCAATGACTGTTGGTTTGACTGATAGGCATTTTGGCATCGGTAAGACTTAAGGACTCTATGTGACTCATAGCGAATGTGATAATCTTGTTGATGGGTCTACTATGGACTTTGGTAAGAGGTCTCACCAATATTTCCGATAGTGATAGTCTGGGTGATGGTTTTGGATATCAGTGTGACTCTTGCAGCTCATTATGACCTCTTGCCGAGAGTTGTAATTATGTCAATAGCATCAGTGGAGCATTGTAGCATCGAGGAGACATGGCTAGTGTCTCACTGACATGCGATTTTATTTGAACGACTTTTGGCCATCTGAAGATCCTACTTGGTATGTGTTCAACCAATCAGAGGAAGCTAAAGGCAAACCATTGGCAGTTAGTCTGCTATGACTATTCCTGTGAGGAAGACCAACAGACTTTGAGTGATATGGATCTACTCTGTGATCGAAGATGATGATCAGTTTAGTGAGTAGTGGTGTTCACTTGTAGAGATCTAGATAGGAAAATATGATGCTGCTTCTCAAGGGGGTCAACTTGCAGAAAGATCTAGATAGAAAGGAAGAAGTCGTGAGTCTCAATGATAGTTGGGATGCCTACTGTCAAAAGTAGATCGACATTAATGATAGTGTTTCAGAACATTCAAAGTAGCTCTGCAAAGAAGTCTCGACATCAGACACGAGGGCTGGAAGTTAATGAGGATGGTTGTAAAAGATTTGGAGACCATGCCTAAGAGAAATCTTTCACCGACTTGAGTAGGTGTATGCATTTAATGCATCATTGACTTTGTCCCAAATTCTTCTAGGGCCAACCCCTCTATACTCGACATATTTTGTAAACCCTAAAATGGGGTCGACTCATTTTTGGAACGTTTGGTATATATGGAGTTTTTGCCTCTTTGTAAAAGGGGGATCTTTATCTTCTTTTTTTAGGTTAGCAACTAGCAGTTAAGGTTAGTAAGCTAGGGTTTTACAAAAAGTTAGATGTTGTTTAGTTCAATAGGAAAAGGAAGTGATGTATCTTCTAGATTTTCTTAGTATAGATGGAGATAATTCAAAGACATGGGTTTTATGTACACTGGTGATCTTGCCAAATTTGTAAATGTTGTTTATCTATTTCACCAATAGTAGAAGTAGCCAGATTTAAATCTACTTCATATTGTGCTCTAGAATGGTATTTATCTTGGATTAATTATTTGATTTGGAAAGCTTTCAAGGAATGAAGTTTTATCTTATGTTTTGTTTAAATGATGATTTGCAATAGATTGTTAAAGTTTGCACTGTGAATGAATGAAACTTTGTATTAATTACAAGTTAGCTTTATTCTGCAGTTTCAATTTAGGAATTCTTAGGAAGGTAACAAGTCTAATTAGTTGGATGAATCAACATTCTCTTCAGTTTAAAAGCTTTAATCTATCTTTTTCTATTTCTTTAAAACCACCGGTTAGAGTAGGTTTAAATATATGTTTGATCTTATAACAATCCATAAGCTCAACACCAACAGGCCCCTTGAACATTACAGCCATATTGACCACTTCGTGAAACAACAACGTTGTGAACCAACATCCAAGACCTTGGGAGGTGATCAGTTTGATTGCTGATTGTATTTTTCAAGATAGGTGAGATATTTCACTTTTATCTTACCTACATGTTGTGGGTCAACCTGGCACCATCAACACTTCTATCGGTGAGATGAGGTCTCTTGTTCTCATGATGATCTGATGGGGATGTCATCGGTGGAACAATTCTATTTTTCATCGATGCGAGGATCTTCTATCAGTGGGATGAGGTCTCTTGTTCTTGCAATGGTCTGATGGTGATGTCGTTGGTGCAACGGTTATGTCTTTTGATCGGTGTGAGGATCTTCTATCGGTGGGATGAGGTCTCCTGTTCCTGTGATGGTACGAATGGGATGTCATATCACATCCCCATTAGACCATCACAGGAACAAGAGACCTCATCCCGCTCATACAAGATCCTCACACCGATGAAAAAATAGAACCATTGACGTATCATTGGAACCAGAAGACGCGTCTGGCTAATAGATCAATAAGGTGGGGGCAGTCAATTCCATTTTTTGTAATGTGGTAAGAGTCATATAGGTAAACACTATGTCAAGCTAGGGAAATCTTCTTGGAGGTTCTAAACGATTTGCCTCTTTTTTATAAGATTGTGTTGGCAATGCCAACTGAATCACAGTTGTTTGATGGGATTCCAAACCCTGACAATGAGGTGCAGTTGTGGAAATATCATAGAGAGAAGCTACAAGCTACCATGATGATTTTTATGAGTGAATTTATATCAGAGTCTTGCTTAGCGTGGCTTAAGACATGTGCAGATGATATTCTCTCTGCAGATAGGCTTGGGAGAAAGTATTTTCTTATCTTGTGAAAAGTGGCAAGGAACTTGCAAAGAATGAGACATTGATCAAAGAAACATTAGATAGTCTGGATGCATTTGAAGGGAGCTTGGAGTGGCTACAAATGGTTTTTCATTCAAATGTTGAGTTTCCATGCCAATGCGTGTGTGAGATTGTTTTGAAGCACTCAAAGAGTCTATGGGATGAACATTTTGAAAGCCTACTTGTTAGTAGGATGAAAAAAATAATAGCTAAGGGATTTGTAGATCTGCATGAGGGAGTTAAGGTTGGTAAATTCCTTGAAGCCATAGTTACATCTATGGAAAGTTACAAATACATTGAAACCCATTTGCACAAATTAACTACTAGTGAGGGTTGGCTTGTCAAGAGAGGGGACCTAAAAAGTGTCAGTTTACCTAGGTTGAGTTTTATATTTATGATGGAAAATGATGAAGACTAGTTTGGTCGCCTTAACACTTATTTTGGAACTAAGGTTAGTCAAATAAAAGATACCATAGATGAGTGGTCAAGAATATTCTAGAAGATCTCCTAAGTTTTCTTCATGCACATAAATTTCCATCAAGGATAAATGATTTAGCACCTTATTTGCAAGAGAAATGCTTCCATTTTATCTCAACATTTATTTTTGATATTGAAGAACATCTTGCACATCTTTTAGAAGCTCTCTATCAAGAAATGAAAAATGAGGAGATGCCAGAAAAAATGAACAAGGAGACACTAAAACTGATAGTTATAGTGGAAAGGGTGCTTTTTTAGGAAGGCTTTTAGTTGCTCTCAATTTTCATTCAACTTACCTTCCACTAGTTCTTGGATTGTCTCAGCTCTAGTTTGACGAGAACAAAGCTTCAGTTTGAGGGAAAGGATCTTTAACTTTTAGATATTCCAGTACCGATTTTGATTACCGTCTTCTAGACAATTCTGGAAGACAAACACTAATGAGAGGGGTTGGTTTGAAGCCTGAATCACAGGGTAAAAATAATAGCACCAAATTGAATAAATTGAAAAGAACTATGCACAATATTTGTATCAGAGCTCATAGCATGTGGATATTGTGGATAACTGAAGAGCTTTCAAGAATTCTCACAAGATATTTAAGGGAGGATGATTCTTTATCCTTGACAACTCCTTTGAAGGCCTATATTCTCATTTGCATTGCATTTTTTTTTTGATGTGGCTCATGGAGTTGGTTTCATTTCGATGATTCATCTAATCACTGATCTCTTCTTGTAGTTTTCATGATATTTCTTCTAGTTTTGATTTAATTCATCACGGTTTATATCTAGATATATTAATAACTGAATGAGAATAAAGAATCTAGAGTAAAGAGCTACATTTGGTTCTTTTAGTCACTTCAAACTGTTTATTTCCCAATAAATGGAAAAGACTAACATGTGCCCTTTCAACCCTTCCAGTCCATATTAATAATGGAGATGTTGTTAGAGTAAAGGTTTTAACTTAATTATGTTAATTAAGTTACCTTTTTTCCTCTCTTAAGATGTCACTTTAGTTTGCATATTGTGACATTTAATAATTATATTAATTATTAAATGTCTACCTATTAGGGTTTCTTTAGGGTTGCACAATCTCCTTTTATAAGGATTGATCATTGTATTTTATCCCTCTCTCTGATTAATAGATTTTCAGCTTTCAGAGCACCCTTGCTTTTTTGTCTCGAATGTCTTCTTTCTGTGACAGGTTATTTGCATGCAGGTGATCTTCGGGGTCTGTGAGGTTGGATTTCACAACTTCTACATGGTATTAGAGCTATAGATCTGCAGCTTCCTATTCTTTTTATGAAGATATCAGCTTACAGAGTTTTCTTCTGTGCAAGGGTTTCATTCCAAATTTTTTTTGCTAGATCAGAGGGGTTTTCCATCATTTTTTGAGAAATTTTGACGTTGATCTCTCAAACAGTGCATGCTAGTACAAAATGGACATCATGAATGTGCTCATAAGGCCAAAAAACCCCTATTTTCATATAAAATATGATAGGGTTTTCTAAAAATTGATTTTTTAGTGTTTTTGGAGAATCTCAAAAAAATTGCTAGAAAAATCCGTACGATTGTACGGATCCATACGAACGCGTAGATTTTTGTTCCATCTTTTTGGTGTCTGCATTAATTTTGAGCTGCCTCTATTTTCATGCCATTTTGCATCGATTTTCGTGCCATGAAGGTACAGTGAAATATTTTATTAATTTTTTAATCTTCAAATTAATAAAATGTTTGGTTTAAAGCCTAAATGAGTATATTTAGTAAAATGGTCATATCTTGAGCATACAGTGTCGGTTTTTCAAAAATGAGCTATCATTGGAAAACTGGTTCTGGTGTCGATTTGATGGTGTAGGTGTGGTTTTTTCATTTTTCTGATTTGATTATGTTTTCCTTAGTCAAAGTCAGATCATGGTTTTTGTACTCCAAGGGGCATAAATTTTGCATATGAACTCCATTTTTTGCAAATGAATAGGCGTTGGAAAGGTGGTTCTATGATATTTCCAGATCTATCATTTATTTTTTAATAATTTTCTCTAGGTACATTTTATTCAGTATTTTGTGTTTTCACAATTCTGTCAATTACTTGGATGTTTTGGCACCTGGAAAGGATCTGTTTGCATGAGATGGCATATGTTGATATGTTTTATATGTACTGAGATCATTATTCTTTGATTTTTTTATTTGAGTGAGTATAATTGGTTTTTCTATTCATCCTTCTGTGATCAACTTGGATAAGGGTAATTATGAGTTATGGGCAAAGGGCATACTTACACATTGTAGGTGGCTTAATATTTTTCCTTATTTGTATGATCTCATACCTACACCAGACACATCAAGGAGTTTATCAGCATGAGTTATTATTCAAGATCATATTGTAGGGAATATTGGTTGTAGTGTTGATTTTGACACTTTTTGGACTTTATCTGACATTCGTTGTCCTTGCACACTTTGGCACTGTCTTTGGGAGATTTTTGGAGATTCTAATATCTCTCCATTCCCAGAGGATCCCACTGCAGATTGTCTCAACCCTCTTGCAGATATAGATTTCATACCCTATGATAACCGCACTCTAGAGGAGCTTGAGTATCTCATAGGTCTTGCATGTGACGATGGTTTAGAGACTTGTATTCATGTTCCCACTCTTGAGATTGAGACTACATCAACATCTCCTATTGTTCCTGATCAGTTTGACATTGCCACATATTTGGACCCTATTTATTTAGAGCAGCAAGACATCATACATCTTTTAGACATAGCTAGTTGGGATTCATATCTTGCAGGAATATCATCCTTATTTGAAGAGTCCTATATTGCAAATCTGGAGGATTATTTTGAGGAAATTCATCTCCTCTACCTTGAAAATCATGTCATCACTATATTCCCACCATTATCCATGCATTCAGAGGTTGCATTTTAGGATTCTCCACATTAGTTTGGATTTGGAATCATTTGTTTCAGTTCAGACAGAGAGATTCTTCAACATCCTATCATGACACACATCTTGAGACAGATTCGTTCATCACTCTTCACAAGGTTTCTTTGCCATCATCCTTTGGATCCGTTTCTTCCCAAGAGGAGGAATGTTATTTGTCACTTTAGGATCTCTTTCTGGATTCTACATCAAGCATCCACCATTGCGACATGAGTTTCTTCATTGTGGGGGGGCCTTCTAGTCTCTTTCTCTCTCTCCTATGGGGGTATCATATTTTGTACTTGTGTGATAGAAGCAGTTCTTGGGGGGTCATGTTGAGTCCTCCTATCTCTCTTCTTCTTTCACTATTGCATTTCCATCTCTTTTTGGAGAGGATTTTTTCCCACTAGGTTTCCTCCTTTACTCCACTTTATAGAGATTTGGTTGTATTCGGGTCCCTGATCAGGCCTAGTTGTCGGGACCCTTGTTTTCTTTCATGCATTTCTTTCATGCATTGTAGTTAACTTTGCTTTCTTGCACATGTTTGTAGCTGCACTCTTGTTCATCTTAAGGGGGGGTGTTAGAGTAAAGGTTTTAACTTAATTATGTTAATTAAGTTACCCTTATTACTCTCTTAATATTTCACTTCAGTTTGCATATTGTGACATTTAATAATTATATTAATTATTAAATGTCTACCTATTAGGGTTTCTTTAGAGTTGCACAATATCCTTTTATAAAGATTGATCATTATATTTTATCCCTCTTTCTGATTAATAGATTTTCAGCTTTCAGAGCACCCTTACTTTTTTGTCTCGAATGTCTTCTTTCTGTGACAGGTTATTTGCATGCAGGTGATCTTCGAGGTCTGTGAGGTTGGCTTTCACAAATTCAATAGATGTAATCTATACATATGCAAAAAAGTAACAAAGGGGAGCCAAAAACTTAGATATTTTCATAGGGCCCATGAATCAGCTCTTGTTGTTGGCGTCATTTGGGAACTCCTATTTTTGGGAATTTAGTAAGAGTTCTCAAACAAAGTAGGATGACATCCACTTTACAACTAAACATTTAAATGGAATTTAAAGCATGATTTTATTTAATTTTTAATTTACTTCCTTAAGGAAGCCTCATAAAATGCCATTTTTTTATTATATATCAAACTACCTACTACTTCTTTTCTTTTACTACTACAGGTCACAATTTTAATGTTTTATTCTTGCTCTGTCTCTTGTAGTTTTTTGTTCCATGATTTCAAGGCTTACCATTTATTAGTCTGTGATTTGTAGGGTTGGGAAGAAATTGAATTGAAACAAGAGCATGAGGGTGGAGGTCAACTAGAGTTAAGGTTGGTAAATTCCTTGAAGCCATAGTTACATCTCTAGCAAGTTACAAAGGTGTTAAAATCCATTTGCACAAATTAACTACTAGTGAGGGATGGCTTGTCAAGAGAGGGGACCTAAAAAGTGTTAATTTACCTGGGTTGAGTTTTAGATTTATGATGACAAATGATGAAAACTGGTTTGGTCGCCTTAACTCTTATTTTGGAACTAATGTTAGTCAAATAATAGATACCATAGATGAGCGGTCCAAGAATATTCTAGAAGACCTCCTACATTTTCTTCATTCACATAAATCTCCTTCAAGGATAAATGATTTAGCACCTTATTTGCATGAGAAATGCTTCCATTTTATCTCAACATTGATTATTGAGATTGAAGAACATCTTGTACATCTTTCAGAAGATCTCTATCAAGAAATGAAAAATGAGGAGATTCCAGAAAAAATGAACAAGGAAACACTAGAACCGGTAGTTATAATGGAAAGAGAACTTTTCTTAGGAAGGATTTTAGTTGCTCTCAGTTTTCATTAAAATTCCCTTCCACTAGTTCTTGGCTTGTCTCAGCTTTGGTTTGTTGAGAACAAAGCTTCAATTTGAGGGAAATGATCTTCAACTTTTAGATACTCTAGTACTGATTTTGATTACCCTCTTCTAGACAGTTCTAGAAGAAAAATACCAATGAGAGGGATTGGTTTGAAGCCTGAATCACAAGATAAAAATAATAGCACCAAATTGAATAAACTAAGAAGAACTATGCACAATCTTTGTATAAGAGCTCATAGCATGTGGATATTGTGGATAACTAAAGAGCTTTCAGGAATTGATAACTCCTTTAAAGGCCTGCATTGCATATTTTGTTTGTTGTGGCTTATGGATTTGGTTTCATTTCCATGACTCATCTAATCATTGATCTCTTCTTGTAGTGTTCATGATATTTCTTCTATTTTCAATTTAAGCCATCATGGTTTATATTTGGATATATTAATAACCGAATGAGAATAAAGCATCTAGAGTAAAGAGCTACATTTTATTATTTGTCACTTCAAACTCTTTATTGCCCAATAAATGGAAAAGACTAACATGTTCCCTTTGAACCCTTCCAATACATATTAATCATGGAGATGTAATCTATAAGTATGCAAAAAAGTATCAAAGGGGAGCCAAAAATTTAGAGATTTTCATAGGTCCTATGAATTAGCTCTTGTTGTTGGCATCATTTGGGAACTCCTATTTTTGGGAATTCAGTAAGAGTTCTCAAAAAAAGTAGGATGACATCTATTATACAATTGAACTATTGTTCCACTACACTGTAAACATTAAAACCCTACCATCCCTACACTCCTTTCATTGTACTCTACATGGTTGATATAAGAAGAGCCACTTTTCAATTTATTATTGTTCATCCTTTTTCTTTACGTGCTACTCTGTTTTTTACACTCAACTTCAAAAGTGATTTGCATGCCCCCTCAGAAAGTGGAAGCTAATTTTAAGAGTTCAAATTCTAAAATTTCTATAGAAAACTCAATCTACATGCCCCTTAATATCATTTTTATAGATAAAAGTAAGTTCTCCAGTGAACTATGCAATTTGATAGTGGAAACTTTGAAAAGAAAAGATCACTTTTAACATCTCATAATGGAAAATAAAAGAATAAAAATACCTTGATTCCAAGTTCTCTATATAAATCCTTAACTTCTACAACACAAGATGGATTTTATTTTCCATAATTAGCCTATAAAAGAAGATAATCATTGTTAGTCAACAAGAAACTAGTAAAATGGATCATATGGACCATATGGCCTGACCGCATATAGATTTCTAAAGTAAAATTAACTTAAACCATGTAAAGTGACTTACCACAAGATTTTTCACAAATCGTATTTGATGCAGAAAAAATAACCTTGATGTGCTAAGCACTCCTCTCTAAAATTATATTATAAATTGATACAATTAGTGGTCTGGTTTCCCTAACTTATTGTCCATAAACCCTAATGTATTTTTTTCTTTTCTTATTGGAATTCATCCTTTGGCTTCTCAATACTCAAAGTGTGAAAAAATGAAAAGAAAAAATCTTGAGAGATGCTTATCTTTACCATCAATGTAAGCAATTTCTAATTGAGATTTGACAAGCTCTTTCACATCAACACCAGTTGGCAATTTAAGAGCCTTGTAATTTGCAACATGAGGAAACTTCCTAATACCCTGAATGATAAATAGAGAGCTCTAATTAAGCAACTACAACCATCATGGAATCCATGATCCCAATAGACAACATTAAAGACAAAACTCAACATAGGCTATGAGAAGAAAATATTGCTTATTGTACCATGTAAGCATACATAACAGGATTTACCTCTCTTAGAATACTACCAGTTTCCCTTTCAACTTGAATCACCCGATCCTCTCCTATAAAAACAAGGGAATCATAAGTCTTTAGGTAGTTAAGATCATATTTAAATAAGGTTTGATTTGAATCACGTATTCAGATCACTGTAACCTGAGACATCAAGCACTCATGCATTCAGAACTCATGCATCAAGTCACTACAACCTGAGACATCAAACACCTCCAATCTAGTGTTCATAGATTATTTGTTATCACATATGAAGAATGCAAGTGTTCATAGATTATCTGTTATCCATTTTGGTAGGCTACTTCGACTTTCACTTCTCCATTTTAGTGGGATGAAGGTTTTAGAGTATGTTTATTAAATTGAAAATTTTAGTGGGCTACCTTGAAAATACTCCAATATTTTAGCAGACTATGCTTGTAGGTTTTAGAGTATGTTTATTAAAATGAAAATTATGACAAGATTTTAATAATGAGCAAATTTTGATTTTAATTTTTTCTTCCCCTTAACATTTATGTTATAGTGTAATTTTTTATAATAAAATTATAACATAAATGCTAGTGCAATTTTTTAATTCTTTAATTTTTTTATTGTATAGTCTTTTTAAATTTAAATTTTATAATTTTATAATTTTTATCCTTTGTTTAATTTTGCAATTGGCTTAAATTTATTTAACTTGGTTTTTATTCTCTTTTTTGTCTCTCTTTTTCTATCTATTGTCTTTTCTTTCCCCTTTTATTTCCCCCTTTTTTCTTATGTTGTGTTGTATTTTCTATTTCCTTGTTTTTCTTCCTTTTAATTGGTTTCATTAATTTGTTACTTCTTTGTCTCCCTATTGTTCTTTATTTATCCTAATTTTTAAATATTATTTGTCTTGTCTTCTTTGATCTTAATTTTTCCAGTCTTCCCTTCTCCCTCCTTTCTCCTTCCGCTCTAGTTTTCCTATTTAGGTTGTTCTTGGTCTACAACAAAATAATTTTCTCCTTGAGCTCTTTCATCTTGATGATGGATCCCAGAGTGTGATCTAAAATGTTGATGCAAAAAACTCTAACACAATCTAATCTAGAAACATATGCAAGATTAATTGATATGGATTGTGGAAACTTGATATATAAAATTATTACTAGAAATTGCACCTTGGCGTACAATAGGTACGCTGAAGAGGTATGAAAGGTCAATCAGAGAAAATTTTGGTGTATTTTCTTAGACATATGTGTAGTGCATGAGGTCAATTGGTAGGTCATTTAGCAAATGATGTTGTTTATGTAACAAAGGTCTCACTTGGCGGGCTACAATTGAAAATAAGGTCTTGATGAAGGTTTTAGAGTATGTTTATTAAAATGAAAATTATGTTCAAGATTTTAATAATGAGCACAATTATTTAGTTATTTATTTAGCCATTTATTTAGTAATTTAAATAAATGTCTAATATTAGTCATTTATTTAGTCATTTAGTTGTGATCTTACTTGATGACCAAATTAGTCATTTATTTTCCAAATACTACTAGTGTTAGTCACGTGACTAAAAGGTTTTAGTCACATAGTCATTTATTTTCCAAATTCTACTAGTGTGAAAAGGTAAATTTTAGGTGAATTGTAGTGAATATTAGAGTCTAGAAGAGTGTAGAAATTTTTTACACCACCTTCACAAGACATCATTATTTGAATTTTAGTACCTAAATATGCATGTTCAAGCCACATTATGAAAATGAAACATCATGAAAATCAAAGAAAAGTAAACCAAACATCATGAAACAAGACCTAAAAGGCCATGAAAATGACAAGGGGCCATTTTTCTATGGTACACTATCCACCACAAGAATGTTTAGGTGCCAACCTATTTTGTGTTTGAATGTATAATAACTAGTGGTTGACATTGGAGAAAGTTTTTGAGGAAGAAATTGATATAAATATGTATGATGTTGATGCAAGAAGAATGTGGAATGATTAAGAAGCCAGATAGATGTGAGATTGTTGCAAGTGATGTGTGATGTAAAACTGAGCAAAGTAGTGTGAAATTCATGTTAGGATTCCTAAAGGAAATGACAAAGAATTAGAATATTCACATTGCAATACATATTCTTTCATTTCATTTCATCAATTAAAAACATAATCATCCCTTTGAAAGCAATAACATCTTAATGCATATATAAGTATTTCATTCTCCTACTCAACATATTAAAGTCACAACTTGCATTTATCAATAATTTCTCTCATGAAGGTAAAAGTAACTCGGTAACTAGCAAACAAGGTGTAATATTTACTCAACTTACATCTAGTAACCATAAGTGTACTTACAATTTTATAGTCTTTCATCTTGAACTTACTTAGAATCTCCTTTATGTACTTATTTTGAGAAATGAGTATTCCTTTGTTTGATTGTGCAATATATAAACTAGGAAAGAATGATAACTCACCAAGAATTGACATTTCAAACTCACTCTGTATTGCACTTTGAAACATCTTGCACATGTCATCAATTCTTCCACCAAAGATAATATAATCTACATAAACCCCAACAATTAGAAATTGATCGCCTTCCATTTTTATGTATAAATTACTATTTGTAGATCCTCTCTAGAATCCTTGTTATTTTAGATATTTATCCAACCTAGAATACTAAGATCTAGGAGCTTTCTTGAGACCATAAAGAGCCTTATTCAATCTACAAAAAAAATCTAGATTTTCTGAATATTGAAACCCTTCTGGTTGTTCAATGTAGACTTCTTCTAATTGATCATTCAAAAACACTGACTTCACATCTATCTGATATATATTGAAATTCTTGAATGCATAAAGAGCCAAAAACATCCTAATTGCTTCCAATCTTTCTACCGAAGCAAATGTTTCTTCATAATCTATCCCTTCAACCTAAGCATATCCTTTATAGACAAGTTTGGCCTTGTTTCAGATCACTTCTCCATCTTTATCCAGCTTATTTATAAAGACCCACATGATACCAATGACATTCTTGTCTTTAGGTCTTGGAACCAGTTCCCAAGATTCATTTTTCTTGATTTGATTAAATTATTCCTACATGGCTTCTATTAAATTTTCTCTTTTTATGATTCTTTATATGATTTTGGTTCTACTTTCTATAGTAATAAAAAAAAACTTGTTCATTTACTTTCTCGATTATCCTTTGGGTTTGAACCCCACTATCCTTGTCTCTTATAATTTAGTCTTCAAAATAATTCTTCTAAACATACTTTATTCGAATCTTTGTAATGACCTTCTCATAATCAACTTTTGAGTGTTCATCATTACTACAGATTAGATCTTCATCGTCTTCTATGTTTGGAACACCAATAGACTGTATTGTTTCATCAAATCTTACATTGGCACTTTCCAAAATCCTCTTCAACCTTTTATTGTAACATCTATATGTTTTTCTAGTCAGAGAATAACCAAGAAAATACCTTCATAATATTTGGAATCAAACTTACCTAAGTGTTCTTCATCCCTTTAGATGCAACATAATTTGCTTCCAAATACTTTAAGATGTCTAACTAAATTTGGTCTTCCTCTCCACAAATCATATGGTGTTTAGTCAGTCATTGGTCTGATTTTAGTTCTATTCAAAATATATACTACAATTTGAACTAATTCCCTCTAATATATATCTTGTAAGCTTGCTTGAACTAACATTGTTTTGTCCATCTCTTGTATATTCTAGTTCTTTCTCTCAACAACTTCATTCTTCTACAAAGTTCTAGGGGCTGAAAGTTTCCTCTAGATCCCATGCTCTTCATAGAATTCACCATACTGGTTAGAAGTGAACTCTCCACCTCTATCTGATCTCAACACCTTGGTTATTTTTCAGGTTTCATTCTCTACTAATTCCTTGAATGCTTTAAACTTCTCAAATTCTTCTAGTTTCTCTTTTAAAAATGTAATACAAGTCATTCTAGTATAATCATATATAAGCATCATGAAATGTATGTCACCTTGTAGAATATTTTTCCTCATAGGTCCACATAGATCTATATGGACCAAATCCAATGGTTTTGTTTTAGAATACTCCTTAGTAAGAATTTTTTTCTTTGTCGGTTTCCCTTCATGACATGGTTTGCAACTTGTAGATTGAGGATTCTTAATCTTTTGCATGTGGGTGAGTGCAAGATCATGGGGGTCCAAAAAGTGGCAATATGACAAAAAATGGTTGATGATTTTTTTATCTAAATTTGATGAAATGAAAAGGTTTTATTGAGAAAATTGTCATCTTTCCATAAATATAAGATACACCTTATTTGGAATTAAATAAATAATTATCATTGATTTTATTCATACATTTTGATTAAAGTCTTGATTGATAGGCTGATTGAAAAAAATTATAATTATTAATGATTCCACATTTTTCGAATTTGAAAGATGTAACACATTCTATGCTTCCCGTACTATAGGATAAAATAATAAAAAATGAAAAAATGAATTTCATAAATTTTAAACCAAGTTATGGTGGTTAGACAAACAAGTTTTAATATTTTTTAAAAAATTTAATAAAAAATTCATAACTAATTATTTACTTACAAAATAATTACGAAAAAATAGCGGCACATATAAGCATGTGTCCTCTACTTATATTGAAAGTTTCAAATAAATATATTACATTTTTCTTGTACTTAGGTTGGTCAGACATACACCTTTTTATTTTTTCTTGAAAATTTAGTACTACTACATTGAAATTTCAAATTTTCACCATTTAATAGATTTATTTTTTCCAAAAAAAGGAATAGTATCTTAGGAACTACATTCAATTTGCTATAAAAAAAATTCATGTATTATTTTTTAAATTATGTTAATAACTTATTCAATTTTTTATGTCAAGTTGACAAAGTCTTTTTTTTTGAATTATCATTGCCACTTAAGGGCCTAGTTTGGACCCCCATGATCTTGCACTGACCCATGTCTATAACAATTCCTCGTGAGCTGATTTTCAAAATAGCATCAAAATTGATGTGTCCCAATCTTTTGTGCAAAATTCAACCCTCTTCTCTTTGTATAGAAAAATAGTTCTATCCATTTAGCTCACTGAGATGATATATGTCATTGTCAATCTTGCTTCCTTCTGCAATGAACTCTCTAGTACTAGATTTCCTAATTTCACAATGTTTGGCACTAAAATAAATCTTATAACCTTTATCACACATGAAAATACACTCAATAGATTATGCGTTAGTCCTTCAACATATAGAACATGAGTCTTTTTCCTACCACCATCTAAACTCAAAGTAACCTTTCCAATAACCTTGGAAATTCAATTATTTCCAAAGTTACACCTCCTCCATCAAATTTATTTAAATGCGTGAACTTACTTTTGTCTTCAGTCATATGACATGAACTTTTTTTGTCTATGATACACAAATTATTCCCCTTTTAAGAATGTAGTGCAGTTTGAGAAATCATGTATTTCTCTATCTTTTTCTCTTCCAATTTCATCTTCTAGAGTTTATTAAAGATTCAAAACTTTGACTTTATGATCCATTTCTTGTTTCTAGTAGAGGAGGACTCATAAAATTGTTTCTATAATTTCTATCAATGTCTTCAAAATTTTTGCACTTGTGACAAACGATATTGAAATTGTACAAAGGTGCAAATGCATTGTTACTGACAAAGTTATTTCTTCTTACCAAAACTCATCTACAATCCACAACCTTGTGACCAAAATGACTGCAATTAAAAAAATAACTAGAAAAAGAATTATTGAACTTGGTATTGTGTCATTTTCCTCTTGAAGGTTGTCTTTTGTATCTTCTACTCTTTTGTTGTACTTGGATGAAACCATCACTTTGCAAACTGAAATAATTTGTTATAGTACTATGTTTGAACTTTGCACTTTCGAAACTAGTTCCTTTCAAATTCTCCTTAGCAAGCTTCATAGGTTGTTCATTCACTTTATTATTCCATCCATCCACAAACACAATACTAGTTTTGATATGTTGAGCCCTCTGGCTATTAATAATTTGATCCAAGATTTCAATAATTTTCCCAAACTTCATCTAAATCTAATGATTTACTTTATCAAGAACTTTCCTTAGTGATATAATTTCAACTTTAAGTTCTTCACAATCCTTATCTCTTGATAGAAACCTTTCAGTGAGAAATTCTTCAACCCTTTTTAACTATTTTTCTTGAGTCTTTATATTAATAAGCATCTTATCTACTTTCTCTAGATTTAGAGATACAATATCTTTAGCCTTCACTTCCTTTGCAATTATCTTCTTTGATCTCTTAATCTCTTTACCAACATAAAGAAATTCTTCCACAAGATCTAACTCATCTTCATTTTTTTCAGAACCTATCTTTGCATCTTCTACAATATTTTCCATAGACATGAACACAACCTTTTCTCTCTCATATTCAAAGATATCTTTATCTTCTTCATCAGTTTAATAAATTTCTTCATTACTAAAGAAACTTATTTGATTGCTCTAAAATTTATTTATTTTTACCAAAAACTTATTTCCATACTTTTTCTCAACATTGTTAGAGTCCATATGAGGGAACCTAGCCATAAAATTTCCTACTTCACCATAATTAAAAAATTTAAAAGGTAAACTACCTTTATATTTTTTGGAACCTCTCTATAGTTTTTTAACAAAATTTGCTTCCCCTGAATCTGGTCCAACATCAAAATATGAATCAACTCACTTCTTGGATACTTTGAATTTTTCCTCTTTCCTTACAGAGTTCTCACTATCAAATCTTATTTCAAAAGAAATCAAGGTTCCATGTAATTCAATCATTTTCAAAGGATTCAGATGTTTAGCTTCTTCAATAGAAAATACTTTAGAATTAAAACTTCTAGGAAGTGATCTTAGTATCCTTTTCACAACTATTCTTCTTTCCAATTCCTCACCAAGACATTTGATAGAGTTAACAAATTCATCAACCCTGAGAAGGGATGTGACAAAATTTTCCTCTTCCTTCATTTTTAGTCTTTCAAATTGAGATCTATGAGTTTGAACCTTTTCCTCTCTGACTTTGTCATCACCTTCAAAGATGGCTTGCAATTTCTCTCATACATCTTTTGTTGTCTTGCACTAGACACCACCTTCACAAATTCATAGTAGCCAATCCACACAAAATAGCATTCCTTGCATTAGCATTAGTTTCAAAAGCCTTATTCTCATCTTGATCCATAAGAGGGTTTTTAGGAATCTCATATCCCTCTATAGCTGACATCTAGATATCAAGTCCTAGAGCCATCAAGTATTATTCCATCATAACTTTCTAGACTGCATAATTAGATCCATCAAAGAGTGATGCTTTATTTGTAGACAATATTTCCAAACCCACTGAGTGTGCCATCACAAAAAAACCTTAAGATATTAGGATTTTTCAAAGGAATTTGGATTTTATATCAATTTAAGGGAACACAATCTACTGCGAGGGGGGTGAATCTGTAGATTAAATCTA
This sequence comes from Sequoia sempervirens, assembly GCA_007258455.2. Taxonomy (NCBI): domain Eukaryota; kingdom Viridiplantae; phylum Streptophyta; class Pinopsida; order Cupressales; family Cupressaceae; genus Sequoia; species Sequoia sempervirens. The sequence continues at coordinate 4,767,947 of VDFB02026320.1, forward strand.
TTTAAAATTCTTAACTCAATCACACATATCAAATAATATGAATCTTTAGTACTTCTAAGAAAAACCAAAAGCACATATTCACACAAGAGAACACTAGATATATGTGGATACCCAAGATAGGAAAAACCACAATGAGAATAGCTACTTGGATCTATTGTCCAAATCCATCCTCACAAAGAAGGAATATAATAGTAATGTCACAAAATTGTACCTTGGGGAAATTCCACACTTTTGCACTTTTTCCTTGCATTTATGACGCCTAAGAGCAGTAATGGAAAAAATCCCATGGGTCAAAATTTCACAATTCTAACTCCATGAGGACTAGTGGTGAAGAGATAGAAGTCTAACAACACGTTTCCTGAAAATTGATGACTTGGACGCCTATGCAACACACTAGCATCCTATCAATTTTCTGAGTATAAAATAAGGAATATCGAATCTTGGCTCTTGACACGTGTCTTGGTAGTCATTATTTTAGGTCTAATGGCTCATTTCCACCCTTTCATGCAAAAAAACCCCTCATTTTCTCTCATTTTGGGGGTCCAACTTCATTCACTCAATCTCTCTTCAACTTCACTCTTAGATTTCTCTCATCCTTGACAAGCAACACTTCTACAAGTGAAACCATGCTAGATTGAGGTCCCTCTAACAACTTCAACTTCCAAGCAAGAATTCAACGGTGTGCTCATGTGCTCCAAAGAGGGTCTAGGCCCATGGGTAATGCTCTCTCTCACTCTTTTCTACTTGTTCATTTGCTATCTTGTTGTGTAGGTTCTACTCCTAAAGCGGGTTTTTGTTCACCACATGATTTGTCCATTTTGGTTACACTACTTTTCTATCTAGCTATCCATGGAGATGGGAACACCAAAACGAGGGTCTTACTGAGGAAAACCCCTATACAACCCAAAAAATTTCCCTCGTTCTTTTGTGTGTAGACTACAAAGCAGAGCTTGGAGTGAAGACTCGAATGTCTAGTTAAGGGTAAGTTTTCTCCAAGTTCTCCTTGTGCTTTTCTTGAATTTTTTGTTCTTTGTTTGGTTATTCTATTTAGTAGACCTTAGATCTAAGTTAGGAAGTGAGACCTTATTCTGCTCATCTGAGCTCCTAAGCTTTTTGTTGCTCAGGATGCCAACGTGCTTTTTACACAAAAGCACACCACACTGGTGTCCTAAATCTACATTGCCATCCTTTGGCCGAGAGCTCCTCCATCAGAGGTAGAAATATAGACATTTCACTCTCTTGGGATTTGAAGTTCTATTCTTTAAAAATTAACTTGTGTACATTTCCCTTGTAATTTCTTCATCTAGTTTATGTTGAGGTGGATAAGGGAAGTTCGTTCCTTGGTGATCTCTTGAGAACAAAGAGACCCACATGCAGAAAATCCCTCTTATCTCACATTTTGGTGAACCCAGCATGAAACATGTTGGATCTATTTTTAAATTTTTTTCATGTCTACAATATTGCTTTCTATAAGGAATATTTTGACATGTTGGATGATGCTCTAGATGACTCCTTAGAGGCATCTTCCCCTATCCATAAATTTTCTGAGAAAACTTCTTCTCCACAAGTTGAGTCAATAAATGTAGTGGTGGTCTTTGTGGCTATTCCAAGCCCTAAGAAACCCATGATTTAGGTGACCCCAACTAACCCTTCTCCAAGGGAAGATCATTCTTTTTATAAAATTTCATATCGAGATGATTCACCTAATTTATACTCACCTATGGACTCTACTTCTTATAATGTTGTTGGGCACACATATAATACAAGAAGAAATAAATAGAATTTGGATCAACAACCTATTGTTCCTACATCTCAATCTAGTCAAGTTCATGCTTATTTACCGCCTTCTCAACCAAGTCTTCCTCTAGCACCTAAACCTACGACTAAAGCATTGAGTGATTATGATCTCATCAAGAAAATTTGTGTTACTTCAACTAAGATCTCACTTTGGGATTTGATTTAGGAAGCCTTGTAGAATATCCTCTTGCCTACCTCCACTAGGCTTACAAATGTTAATGCATTGTTGGCTCATATTCATATGGATTCACTGAATATTATGTTCCATCCACAAGAACTCCCACCTCTAGATGTGCAGAAACAAGCAGAACCTTTGATGATTATAATTAATGTTAATAATATTGGCATTAGGCGAACTCTCATTGGAACTGGTTGGGCTCTCAACATTTGTGGTATCAACCTACTACCTAAGATTAAAGTTGATTCATCTTCTCTAGCTACTTCTTCTTTCTTACATTCATGGGTTTGATAATGCCAACCATGAAGCCTTAGGTATGATAATACTACCTTTGTAGCTAGGCCCCATTACCTTACCTACTTTGGTTTATGTGATTCCTATCCCTTTACCTTACAACCTTATTTTCGAGAGACCCTAGATTCATGCTATGGGTATCATAACTTCTACTTTACATCATTCCTTAAAGTTTTTTGCAAATAATCTAGTGGTCATAGTTAAAGTTGACCTTGAAGTTATTCACCTTTGTGAGTTAGTGGCTGTTGGTCGAGTTTCAGTTGTCTCCACTCTTAAGAATTGTATTCCATCTTTAATTGCTAATGTTATGGCGTGTTCCTCAATGATACCCTCTATGGAGGTTGTCCCTGAAGAATATTCCATTAAAATCAGGTCACCTAAAGTAAAAAGTCCTAATTCCTCCCCATCTACCTCTTCTTCTAAATCAAATTCTTTCTTTGGGGATGATTGGGGATCATTAGAATTATTTGAATTCTTCATCGCAGAATACAAAGCAAGCCCCACTTGTCTAGACTTGCCAAATGCCTCTGACATAAAAGTGGAAAATTCTCCCGTTGAGGAAGAGATTTGTGATCCTATTTAGGAGAATAGTCCTTCTGGGCTACTGAGGAGAGTATTCATGCTCTTGTAAAAGAGGTTAATATTTTTTTATCAAGTAAAGGATGCAATTGTGCTCTCGTAGATGCATTTTATGTTCACTGGTGGAATGAAGCCCTCTATGTAGAGCCACCACCTCCTGAAGTTCTACAAACTTGCTATGGTTTTGGATATCAACTCATTTCTCAATATGGCTATTGGAAGAAGGTCCTAGGGAATATTGAGCAAGGAATTCAAGTACCTACTTAGTTTAAGCCGTGAAAGCACTATCTAGGTTTAGTATGTTATGTTGAGCAATCTAAGCAAAAACCTTGGTAGAGTGTTAATATGTTCTCAATTGAACCATTGAGTCTAGTCCATCCAGAATTAATAGAGGATAGGGGATAAGAAAAGAAAGTACCTTTAGATGTTTTCTCTTCAGATGAATCACTTGAGGAATTCCTAGGTTTCTATTCCCCTCTGCATCCCTTTCATCATAAAAGACAATTCTCATATCGCTTGCATGAACAAGCATATTTTGGAGAATCTATTTTGAGTGTCGATGAGGAGGAACCTCTATCTAATGTTAGTGATGATGTTCCAATAATGCATCCTAGGATTCATAGTTCTCTCCTTAAGGGAGATACAATTGATATCTCTATGGACCCTAAGTCTTCCGAAAAGGTAATTAAGATTAGGAAGTGTATTTCCTCAAAAGAAGTGGATGAACATTCTAATCTCCAACATTCTCATCCTAATATGTTTTCTTGGATGTATGGGGACCTGCCTAGTATTGATGATTCTATAGTGGTTCACAATATTTTCATATCTCCTAACGCTAAGCCAGTTAAACAAAAGATTTGAAAGATCAATCCCAGGGTGGAATTGATGGTTAAGACTGAGATAAAGAAGTTGTTAAAAGTAGGCTTTATCTATCCAATCGATTACTCCCCTTGGATCTCAAATATTGTTGTTGTTAGTAAACCTGATGGATGTATTCATATATTAATTAACTTTTGTGACCTTAATAAGGCTTCTCTTAAGGATGATTTTCTACTACCTAATATAGATATGATTTTCAATTCGACTCTAGGCCATGCTTTGTTGTCCTTCATGAATGGTTTCTTAGGATACAATTAGATCCATATTAGTCCAGAGGATTAGTACAAGAAAACCTTCACTACCCCTTGGGGTACTTTCTGTTATGTGGTCATGCCCTTTGGGTTGAAGAATGCTGGAGCTAATTACCAGTGAGCGATGATCCTAATATTTCATGATTTCATTCATAAGATTTTAGAAGATTATGTTGATGATATCTTGGCGAAGTCCATAACCCGCTAGGATCATGTAAAGAACCTTTGTCTTATTTTTGAGAGGCTTCGACTCTATAAGATGAGACTCAATCCTCTTAAGTGTGTCTTCGGCATAGATGTAGGCACATTTTTAGGATTTATAATCTCTCATCATGGAATTGAGGTTGACACAAGTAAGATTGATGTTATTGTTAACATGCCTCGACCTAGGAATATTACTGAGTTGAAAAGCTTACAAGGAAAGATTCAAGCAATTCATAGATTCATATCTCAATTGGATGATTGCACCCTTCCTTTCACTCGTCTATTAAAGAAAGATGTTTGTTTCATATGGGATGAGGAGTGCTAAAAATATTTTGAGTCAATCAAATTTTACTTGGGCAATCCTCCTGTATTAATGTCAACTATGCAGGATAGACTCTTTTTGCTTTACCTCGCATAAACACCATATGCTTTAGCAATCTTGCTAGCTTAGTATGATGATGATGGGGGAGAGAGTGGTCTACTACATTAGTCATGTCCTAGTTGATTATGAAACCCGTTACTCCACGGAGAAGCAATGCCTTGCTCTTTTCTTTTCTACACAAAAGCTAAGGCACTATCTTCTCCATGATGAAACACATGTAATCATAAAAAGTGATCTTCTAAAGAATTTTTTCTCCAGTACCAGCCTTGCTAGGAGGTTAGAGAAATGGGTAATATTAATTTCTAAGTTTTACATAAATTTCATTACTAAGAAGTCAATAAAGGATCAAATGATTGTTGATCAATTGGTAGATGCTCCCTCATCTCGCTCCTTCCCCAGTTTGGATTTGTCTCTTGATGAGATTTTTTTTGTGATCAACTATAAGGTTGAATGGAAAATATACTTGGATGGGTGGAGATGTCAACTAGCTCAAGAGAGGGTGTAGTTTTAATATTGCCTGAAGGTAAGTCAATCCTCTCTCCTTTCAATTGGACTTTCCTTGCACTAATAACATCACTAAGTATAAAGCTCTCATTGTTGGCTTGTATGTTGCGATTGGTTTAAAAATAAGACATCTACGTACACTGGGTGATTTTGAGCTCATTATGAATTATATTACAAGAACGTATCAGGCTAAGAAAAGTAAGTTGTCCTGATATTGACACCTTGCTTTGTCCTTGTTGAACTGGTTCTCCTCCTTCACGATAGATAGTGTCCCTAGGAAGGAGAATAGACATGCGGATGCCATGGAAAGTGTTGCTTCCTTGGTATCTTTGGATGAGGATACAAAAGAATACCATTTCATGGTTCAGGTCCTTCGGACCCCAGCTATTTCTAATCAACTTGAATCTGATTCCTTTGTGTGTTCTCACGTAGACTCAGGAGAATTGTTTTCTAATATTTATAATTATCTAAAGAATGAAATATTTCCCGATGATGTGATGAAAAAAGATTGCACTCGTATACGAAATCTTTCAGCCCATTATGTTATTTTGACTAATGTTCTTTATCGAAAATCTTATAATGACTTGTTTCTTCAATGTCTCACTAAAGCGGAAATACCCCTTTCCCTTAAAGAAGCCCATTCAGGCTTTGGGAGTGGACACTTTGGTGGTAAATCCTTGGTGAGGAAATTGATACACATGGAGTATTTTTGGTAGATAATGGAACAAGATTCCTTCAATTTTATCAAAAAGTGGCTACAATGTCATCAACATAGTCATCTTATTCATGTACCTACACAAAAGTTACAAAATCAAACCTCTTCTTGGTCATTTGTAAAATGGGGGTTGGTTACTATTGGAAAAATATCACCTCCTTCTAAAGGACATTCTTTTATCATTATTACTACAAATTACTCCACGAAGTGGGTTGAAGCTATTCAACTTCAAACCATGAACACTAAAGTTATTTGTAGTTTTCTTTTGAATAACATTATTTATCATTTTGGATTGCCTACTACACTTATTTCTAACAATGGTATGCCATTCAAGAAAAGTTCCACATTCAACATATATTTTGTACACCTTACTATCCTCAATCTTATGGTCAAGTGGAAGCATCTAATAAGAATCTTCATCTCATACTTCATAAAATAGTTAATGAATATGGTAAGGATTGACATATTCAGTTAACGTATTTTTTGTGGGCCTATCGCACAAGTGTTCGTACGGTGATGGGAAAAACACCTTACAACCTCGTGCATGGTGTCGAAGCTATCATGCCTTTAGAGTTGGAGATTTTGTCTTTGCAGGTTTCCCTTAAAGGGTTGATTGATGATGAAACTTATCGAGCTAATTGTTTGCATTAGCTAGAGATCTTGATGAGCACTAATTATAGGACCTCAACCATCTTAAAGCTTATCAATAGTCATTATCAAGATAGTATAATCAAAGTATCATTCCTAGAAATTTTAAGTTAGGAGATGTGGTTCTTTATGAGAATTAAAGAAGTGTAAATATGCTTCCTGATCAAAGAGGTAAATTTAGTCCTAATTGGTTAGGCCCTTACTTTTTTGTCTATTTGTATGGTTCGGGTGACTATGGATTATCATCTATCGATGGAAAGCCTCTAAAAGATCCTGTTAATGCAATACATCATCATTGATACTATGTGTAGTTTCTAATGTGTCATGAGTGCGGTGTTCACTCTTTAAGTGTACTAGCACTACATATGTAGAAATTTCTCATTAACACATTACAAAAAAGAAGAAGTTATGATATGACCATGTGTATGTGTGTGTGTGATATACATACATGTGTCTTACTATGCTATGTGTCCATACATTATATTACATATTTTAAAGAAGTTAAATCATCATTTCATTTAATGAACATACATCCATGTGTGCTCATTAAATCATGATAGCATCTAATGTAAACATACATCCACATATATACATAACAACCATAGTATCAACATACATGAAAATAATGAAGCATACACATCAAAATACACAATGCCATTATATCAAAACTAATATCTCACATATATATATAACAAATGTCATATACATGTATTGGGCCACTATCATCAAAAGATGAGTGGCTATTGAATATGTGTATCAATGTCCATACAACAGATCTACAAAATTCATATATACATATCACCACAAAATTGATGTACAAAAGTAGGGGCCCTATAGCTTTGTATGTTGTTGGTGTGGTCTAAGGAGGGGTTGTACGATGGTCATAGACCTAGATTGGTGCATGTGTTATGTGGAAAAGGCAATGTGCATCCCTCTGATCTCCCCCTGTAGTGAGCATATCATCATCCATGCCTGCATCAACTCCTGTTGTAGCTACTAAACATCTGCCAAGATCATGGCTGTTGGCTATCCCATGAGGTGATTGAGACGACTCTGTAGGGCATCACACACCTATTTGGTGGCATTGACCCTCGTCTCTATTGCATCTCACTCTACAAGTGTTGTCCATAGCTCCCTCGATAGCTAGTCACACTGCCCCTAGAGTATGGTTGCATCTGCAGTTACTTGCATGATCTCTACTCCCTACTCATAAGTGGTCCTTAGATGTGCTACCAGCTCAAACAAGTGGGCGTATCACCCTACAAAAATTGGCCAATATGCCTCGAGGACCATCCCCTAGATGGGCACATAAGGGGCCACCTCTGGTATGCAATGGGCTATCAACTTAGTCCATCCCTATACATCCTCGACAAACACAAAAAGAAAGAAAAGAATTAGTATCACATGGCATATTTGTGTAATCGTAAATAGAGAAAATTGGAAGTACTAAAATATACATAACATGCTCAGTATACATGGGTCCCCTAGCTACCAAGCAGGGTCATGGTGACGAAAAACATTAGGACTTGCACCATCGGTGTTGGAGATCACTCTTAGTGTTGCTAAAGCTGTCGCTACATTGTGACATTGGATGCTACTAGGGGTGGCAACGAGACAGGGGTAGCTGGTGGAGGAAATGATCTCCTCCAACACTACCTCGGCCTTGATGATGTTGTCAACCACTCCTCATCCTTGCCCTACTCCTGCCCACCTCCTCAGCCTCTCCTCCTATCCTAGGGTGCTCGTGGAGGTACGTCTCATTGTGGATTGGGATCCCCTCTGTGGGAATCCTCTATGAACACTAGACAAGGGTGATGCATGTCCCACCACTCTTTGAAGTTTGCAGCAATACTAACGTTATCTATGTTGGGCTCATCATTGTCAGAAGGAGAAAATTTTTTGATGGAAGGGCGAGGGATTTCCCTAGGTCTCGCAACACTCTTGATAGCCCATGTATATGTGGGAACATCAAGAGGAATATTCTATACCCGGCCATGCTACCGCATGACCGAACTCCAATAATATGGTTGTGATGACCTAGGAGAAAACAGTCCAACTGCATATTCCTAAGGTACCTACTATCATCTACCCACCTAGAAAATTGGTAGGGACTCCATCTGACCCGATTAGGTATAAGGGTATCAAACTATAATGTCTAAAACTTTAGATCTTCGTGCCTCCACTATCCTATGACCTCATACCAATGGGCAATGGGGACATGGTACAATCACCTCTATGGGAAACTAACTAACCTTGTGCACATGATGTGGGTGAAAACCCACACCTGTAGTAGTGTGTGTGTTGTGAGGTTGTGGTACTCATAGTGAACATACTGCCCCAACTCCTAGTACAAATGTGCAAGCATGTTGCACCCCCAAGAAAAGACTATTCGATGCTCGACCATCTCACAAATAGTATGGATGAGGCCACCATTCAGGTGAGAACCTCACCCAACTATCATGACCCAGAAGGCCATATTCATGACCATCACTTAACGCAGTAGGGGTGTAGTAGTTTGTGCTTGGTCATACCAGTGCATGTAGATGTGCCCTATTTTGTTGCCATCGTTATTCCCACCTAAGTAGTATAGGAAACCCTCTGATCGCTCCCATGCTAACCGAGTGTCGTCAATTGACACCTGTTGTCTATGGATGGGGAGCTCGAGAATTTGATATACATCCTCCAAAGCAATCGTCATCTCTCCATTGGGCAACTAGAAAGATGATGTGGTGGCATCCCACCACTCCATCAAGGTTGTTAGCATCCGCTCGTGATAGTGCATCTATGAAATAGTGAATACGTGCCAGAGACTAACCTGCTTTAGATGTATGACTTCATCGTCACTGAGGCGGTCCCTCTGCTTGCAAACTAGCCGGTATGCTCACCCATCGGGATACTCCCAAATCTCAGGATAGTCTTGCAAGAAGTGAATTTTTTTTCACTCAAAACATGGGATTTCAAAATTAAAAAAAAAAATTATTAAGGAATTTTGCGTGTCACATAGACGTCTACATTTTGCGCATATGTCCCAATCCACCATTAACACCCTAAGGACGCAACGCGTACTCAAGATGATAGAGCAAAGATGGGACACCAATGCAAAATCTTGAAACCAACATGTTTTCTGGATGTCGGCACACAAAAAAGACGTATGTGCAGCTCAAAGTGGAAAAACTTGCCTAAAACATGCTAAAATTTGCTAAAAATGAGGTTTTGAGACCTACCTAGTCTACCTTGTAGCCCTCAATGATATCCTCACTCAGTTGATCCAATCTTAGTGCCTCATACTCCCTCCTTGATATTTTGTGAATTTTTTTCTCACAAAAGCCAACAATTTCCTCATAGTGAATAGTGAAAATGACCCTTCTAGGGGCCCACCTAGGTATATATAGGCCCCTCGGGGCTCATTTTTCCTAGAGCTTGTGGCTCAGTGGTTTCTCCTAAATTTACCCTCACATAGTTGGGGGAAAACTAAGGAGGGGCATATAGTCACCTCTTTACCATAATTTTCCTCTGAATCATCAAATTTTTCTTAACCATTCTTCTTGTCATTGTAGCTTCTTTCAATTTTTGAAATTCACATAAATTTGAGTTTTGCAAATTACAATTTTGTCCAGCTTTTCATAAATAGTCTCACACTACTTGTCGAACTTAGTTGCTAGGGGGCACCTTTAGTACTGACTAGCTCAACCTCGATGACCTCTAAGGCACCTTTTTCCTTAGCACAAAAATTTGTAAAATTTGTTTTCTCTACTTTAGCATGGCTAATTTTTCCCAAAATTGAGCCCATTAAAGTGGGGGGAAAATGTAATGTCACAGAATTTCACCTAGGGGCAATTCCACATTTTTACACCTTTTCCTTACATTTATGATGCCTAAGAGCATTAGTGGCAAAAATCCCATGGGTCAGAATTTCACAATTCTAACTCCATGAGGACCAGTGGCAAAGCGACAGAATCCTAACAACACATTTCCCAAAAATTGTTGTCTTGGATGCCTGCACAGCGCGTGAACATCTGCACAAGTGCGCTAGCATCCTATCAATTTTTCAAGTCTAAAACAAGGAATCTCTAATCTTGGCTCTTGACACATGTTTCAATTCAATTGGAATGCTTTAAATGGAACTTTTTAAGGCTTAAATCATTATATTTTCTAAAAATATGTGATTTCAACAAAAATCAGAATCTCTCAGAAATTGTAAACCACTATTGTGACAGCACCCCTTGGTAGTCAATATTTTGGGTGTAACGACTCTTTTCTTCCCTTGCATGCAACAAACCCCTCATTTTCTCTCATTTTGGGTGCCCAACTTCATTCACTCAAGCTCTCTTCAACTTCACTCTCATATTTCTCTCATCCTTGACAAGCAACACTTCTAGAAGCGAAGCCATGCCGGACTGAGGTCCCTCCAATAACTACAACTCTCAAGAAAGCATTCAACAACACATTTATGTCCTCCAAAGATGGTCTAGTCCTGTGGGTAATGCTCTCTCTCACTCTTTCCTACTTGTTCATTTTCTATCTCATGGTGTGGGTTCTACTCCTGAAGTTGGTTTTTCTTTCACCACACACTTTGTCCATTTCAGTTACACTCCTTTTCTAGCTGGTTGTCCATGGAGGTGGGAACACCCAAATGAGGTTCTAATTGAGGTAGACCCCTATACAACCCCAACATTTTCCCCTCATTCTTCTGTGTGTAGGCTATGAAGAAGAGCTTGGAATGAAGAATCAAATGTCCGGTTAAGGGTAAGTTTTCTCCAAGTTCTCCTTGTGCTTTTCTTGAATTTTTTGTTCTCTGTTTGGTTATTCTGTTTAGTAGACCTTAGATCCAAGTTAGGAAATGAGGCCTTATTCTACCCATCTAAGTTCCTGAGCTTTGTGTTGCTTAGGACACTAGCACACCTTTTAGATGATAGTGTGTTGCACTAGCATCCGAAATCTACACTGTTGTCATTTTTTTGAGAGCTCCTAGATGTCGGAGGAAAAAATCTAGAAGTTTCACTGGGTATGTGCAAGATCATGATGGGCCAAAAATGGCGATATGATTGTATGTGTAGGATATGTGGCTGATGACCTTTTTTTAACCCAAAATTGATGAAACAAAAAGGGTTTTTAAAGGAGATTCTCAGATTTCCACCAAGATAAATTATGTTTTACTTTGAATTTAATAAATAATTATTATTCATTTTCTATTTGAATTATGACTAAAGTCCTAATTGATAGGTTTATTGAAAAACATCTATAGCTTTCAAAAAGTATCACATTTTTTGAATCTGAAACATGCATCACATTCTATGCTTCACATACTATAGGATTAAAAAAAATGAATTTCATGAATTTTTTACCAAGTTAAGGCGGTCAGACATACGAGTTTTTATATTTTTAAAAATTTGTAATAAAAAATTCCTAATTAATTATTTACTTGGGAAAAAAATACAAAAAAAATGCATCACATTGGGAGATGAGTCCTCTACTTATATATAAAATATTATAACAAAATGTTATCATGTTATTGTGGTTAGGGTGGTCAAAAAGACACCTACTTATTTTTTCCCTTAAATTTAAGTGCCACTACATTGAAATTTCAAATTTTCACCAAATAGATTTTTTTAAAAATAAACCTAGTAGTTTAGAAACTACATTCAATTTGCTATAGATTCTACTATTACATATTTTTGAAGTAATATAGATAACTTATTCAAACTTTTACGTCAAGTTTCCTAACTATAAAATTTCTGAATTTTATCATCACTTAAAGGCCTTATTTTTCCATGATTATCCTATACACACCCCAGTCCTTCGGGTTCTAAAGTTTTCTTCTCTAAAAGTTAACATGTGTACATTTCCTTTGTAATTAATTCATCCATTTTATGTTGAGGTGGATAAGGGAAGTTCGTTCCTTGGTGATCTTTTGAGAACGAAGAGGACCACATGTAACGAATCCCTCTTATCTCAAAATAACAAGTGAAATTTACAATATGAAGTAGGCATCAACAAAATAAAATTGAATTTCATGAAGTTTTGACCAAGTTAAGGTGGTCAGACATACGAGTTCTTATATTTTTTAAAATTTGTAATAAAAAATTCCTAATTAATTATTTATTTGCAAAAAAATTACAAAAAATATGCATCACATCGAGACATGAGTCCTCTACTTATATCTAAAATCTTATAACAAAATATTATCATTTTATTGTGTTCAGGGTGGTCAGACAGACACCTACTTATTTTTTCCCTGAAATTTAAGTGCTACTACATTGAAATTTCAAATTTTCACCAAATAGATTTAAAAAAAAATAAACCTAGTAGTTTAGAAACTACATTCAATTTGCTACAGATTCTACTATTACATATTTTTTGAAATAATATAGATAACTTATTCAAACTTTTACATCAAGTTGCCTAACTCTGAAATTTCTGAATTTTATCATCACTTAAGGGCCTATTTTTTCCATGATGATCTTGCACATACCCCACTCTTTCGTAATCTAAATTTTTCTTCTCTAAAAGTTAACATGTGTACATTTCCTTTGTAATTTATTCATCTATTTTATGTTGAGGTGGATAAGGGAAGTTCATTCCTTGGTGATCTCTTCAGAATGAAGAGACCCACGTGCAACGAATCCCTCTTATCTCACAATAACAAGTGAAATTTACAATATGAAGTATGCACCAACTTACTAGAGCCATCAATCCCCTAATTTTATCTATAGGCACCAGCCTACTAGAGACACCAATCCCCAATACATAGATCAAAATAACAAGTAGAACACCAATCCTACCAGATTACAAGATAAAGCTTGCAAACCTTAGTACATGGAAAAACATTTCATACATGTCCTAAAGTGATTTCAGACACTCTTACACACTCCTTATGATCTTGTGATGATGGCACACACTTTGGGAAACAACTCTCCTTGAATATTCACTCACCACCTTCTCTTCAATTATAGTACGCATTATGTGCATCTATGTAACTATGGAATATATACATGATATTCTATTAACACTCTTCCATGTCACTTAAGGGTCTGCAAATAACCAAGATGACATAAGCTAAACCTAAATTTGAATTTCATAATATGTGTAGTAGGTTGATCCTAATTCAAATTTTGTTGCCACCAAAACAACATGATGGGCCTTAACCTTGACCTATATTAACACTCCATGCACTACCTCTAGGTACTACACACTACTAGCTAATACTGCATAGTTCCTAAACATTAATTGATAATAGATGGGAAAAAAGAGCCTTTTGTCACTTCAAAATTTCTAGATGGTGAACATATATTCTAATTTTTTTTAATAAAAATAGAACATGTGTAGTCATACTTTGCTCTCAAACTATAGACCCCACAATTCCTTCAGAAAGAAGAACAAAGAAACACTAAATTGAAACATTCTAGTATAGCCTCCCAGATTACCTCTATCATAGTGAATAGATGCATGCATGGAATTCTAGTATGATCACACTTATCTCCTGACATTCAAGTATGATACTACACAACATACTCTATGAACACAAACACTACTCAACTTCTTTTGATAATATAGCTAGCAATATACTAGGAGATATCAAGTTTCCACAATCCATAATCATGAATCAATTTTGCTTCTGGCTTTGATTGTGTTTGAATTTTTTTTTATTTTTTTTTATTTTTTATTTTTTCCACAATCCATAATCATGAATCAATTTTGCTTCTAGCTTTGATTGTGTTTGAATTTTTTTTATTTATTTTTTTTTTGCCGAAGCAAAATTGATTCATAGCAATATACTTCTGCAACTCAAAATGATATGACACTATATTTACCAACATAGAAAGGTGTGAAAGAACAACTCTAGAAAATATAGTGCTACCTCAAGTCATATCCCCTTTGAAAATCATACACATCTTTGACATCAATGATAACCTTTGTTCAATACAGTTGACCTTTTCCACTAATGTCAAAAGGGGAGAAATATTTAACTCAAAATGCTAAATCATCTAAGGGGATAAATTTAAACTCAATGTGATGTTGCTTCATGATCTAAATATATTAGATTTGTCTTTATGTACCAACAATATTTTGTTGTTTGTCATTAATGAAAAAGGAGGAGATTGTTGAATATATGTTGTCATTGATGTCAAAAGAGTAATCTCAAAGGATTATTGTCCTTGATGTCAAAGGTTCACATTGATGTTAAAGGAATGATGTCAAAAAATTAGTGAGGATTAAATGTAATTGTATTGTGATATCAGAGCATTCTAAAAGTTTGATATGAAATATTTGACGTAAATTACCCAGACAGTGAGAGTATTTTGATAATGTGTTTTGATCAACATTTATTCATGGATGTGAGTTATGCCTTGCAATTTGAAAGGAGAGTCTGTCTACCCATGGTTTCCATTATTGAAGAGTTTCTACAATTTGTGTTCTTTAGGAAGAAATTTTGAAGTGATAGGAGGGTCAAGGTGTAGGTTAATTAAAACCTAGTTGATCATGTATATCTGTGTGATAGTTGCTTATAGTGTGTTCCCTTTGGATATAGTGTGGGAAAGTGAAATAGGTCCAGGTTAAGGTCCTTGAAGGAGGAACACAACATCATGTTACCTTATGAGGTTGTGCTATAGGTTAGTGACCAGTCTTGGTCTTAGATTGTGGATTATGAAGGTATTCCCTTTTAATGCAGGTGTTTTTTTTACTATGCAGTTGGCCTAAGCTTGTTCCCATGGTTCTCATAAGAAATCCTCTTTAACTTGGTGGATGAATGCTTTTCTTGACCATCTTAGAATGTATCCTAAAGATTTGAGTGTTGTTTCTAAAGATTTGGAGCCAAACTCATCTATTTTAGAAACTCCTCTCCCTGGACCTAGTGTATCACCTCCTACTCAATTTGTTAATAATCATGATGCTCATAATTATTTTTCACCTTCAAATCCTAAAGTTAGGGATCTTAAAAAGATACTTTTGTCATCTCCACTTTGTTCTTGAGTTGATGTTGTTCCATTAGTTAGGAATTGTGAGGGGGATTCACTCCCCTCTTGTTGTAAGGATTCGAATTCAAATGTCTCTTCTTGGATAATTGTACAAAAAGAGAAGGAAGTGTTGCAAGTATGAGCTATTTTGGAGGTGTTGTCATTGATGTTGTCATTGATGTCAACATAGTTCAATATGTTGTATAATTGTACATGTATAGCTAAGATGCTTCTGAGATGTTTTGAGTACATGGAGCTATCTTTATGGTGTTGTAGATGTACTAGTTTGATGAGTTTCCAAGTGATTTTGAGAAAATTAATAAAGAAGATAAGTTAGAGTGTTGAATGTGTTCAAAATATGCTACGATATGTGCTCTTCATTTCTCCTATGTTGATCCTATTCCTATGTGGTTGTGAAGTTCTTATTACAGTGATTTGATGGTGATATATGTTGAGTTTTAGCTTCTGGTAAGATGGTACATGAAAGTTATGTTCATCTGTATGTGAACTATCTAGAAAGTTTGATCTTCTATAGACTGGGAGAAATGTTTCTGCTCCACATTCCTTCGTTGTTTTCATTTAGATCGTGTGGATCTAGGATATGTCTTATGTGTAAGGGAAATTCAGGGCATCTCAGAGAAACCTCCAAGAATAGTAGTGCCTTTGGTAACTTTAATTCTAATTAGATTACCTCAAAGACACGTACAACAATGTCCTAAAGAGGAAATAGACACAATTCATTTCCCACATTAATCCTTCTAAGAGAAGCACATGTAAATTCAACATCAAGAAATAACAGTTTCTAGAAATAGAACCAACACAGATGAAAGATAAGACAAAAAATTAGAACACACAGATTTACGTGGGGAAAACCCTTTCGGGTAAAAAATCACACCCTCCAAAGTTCGATCCATTGTATTATTCAGCAACAAAAGGTTACAATACAATTTCAGGCTCTTAGCCTTTTCAGAGATTACATCTTGTTCATTCTAGATACAACTTGGTAGCAAACTCTCCCCTTTACATTTCCTGATCAATCCATCAGACCATACAATTTTTGCACTGTTGCAGTACCCTCACATAATATACAGTACAGATCAACATGAGAGAGATCAACCATGATCCATGATCAGGAGAGATTCCAGTAGCATAGATCTTCCTCTCACTTCTCTTTATCTGTCAAATTTGGCCTCATGGCCTCAACCTTTCAGCCAACTACTCAACCCTCTCTCTATCACTCTATCTCTCGCACTTCAGAACGTCCAATGCATACATATATACATTCATTCTCAACTACCTCTATGAAATGGTTCATTTTCAACTGTCAAATCACAACTTTCGAACATCTAGCTCAACATCACTGTCATCCATTTCCCAAATGTAGATGTTTCCATTTCCTCGTATAGAAGTTTCCAAACACATTGTTAGCCTTCCACACATAAATGGTTCATAATCCCCCTTCTTTGATTGGTCCAAGACACACCACCTAGGACAGTCTTCCAATTGGTCAAAAGCATTCAAACAGTATTCACATGTCGGTGAGACACTAATTGTGTCTCCCAAATGCCACAAAGCCAAATTTTCATTATTGCCAAGAGTCTTCACTATCGACAAGACATTATACCAAGTTCACAAGCTACATCAACCTCAGCATTCTCATCGGCGAGACAATTTCTATTCGATGAGACATCACACCAAAGTTCCAAAATCACATAGGCGTTAGCATTTCCATTAGCAAGACTATCATCATTTTCCAAGAGATCATACCAAACCTTCATGTCATTCCGAAATGTCCAATAGTCAGCAAGACTTATCACTTTCACCAAGAGGTCATGCTGAAGAAATCCGATAACAAACACATGTTGCATTGTTGGCAAGACTTACCGCTATTGCTAAGAGTTCTTACCGAGTGTTCAAGTCACCCTGAGACTAGCATTTGATAGGAGTTATACTGAAGACACCCCACAGCAACGGTGAGACCAACACCCATCACCAAGACTTCACACTAAAACCTTTGTGTTACCATGAAGAATCCAAGTGTAGCTATCGGTGAGACAATTCATATTGATAAGACTTCATCCTGAAACACATGAGTTACTCTGACGACCACAGGTGTATAACTATCGGCAAGACTTCTCTTGTCAGTATGAGACATACTGAACATCCAAGACTCTCCCCGACACCGCTTGTCACCCAGAGTCTCCCCGATATCCAATAGACACCAACCGTCGACTAGACATCTCCCATTGCTAGGACAAATTCCAATAGGAGCAAGTCATACCGATTACCACATCGGCCAGATAAACCAAAGGTCACGCCGATATCAGAAAGAATTCCTATCATCACCAAAACAAAATTTTGATTGTCCTAGGTTACGTCGAAGGTTCAAGTTATGCTGATTGCCAGGACATTCAGGAGATCACAACAATAGTTCAGGATCAACTAGTAGATCAACTAGACATCTCAACAGTCACAGCGACCATGCTTTCTTACAGGTTTCAGCCAGTGAGATTGAGGCAACAATTCCAACAATCTCCCACTTGATGAAGATCACACAGGAACCTCCAAAGCAACCAGACACTAAGATCACACTAGCTCCACCAGTTCAAACCCCGCAATACTCAAGACACCCAATCAACAAGATTCCACAAATAACAATCCACCAAAAAATCTGCAACAAAGACCAGGCATCCAACTACAACTCACTGTCCAACAAAGCAACCGAAATGAAATTGATCACAACCTTCCAGGAAACCATATATACCTCAAACATGCTCTCATGCTCCATCAAGAATTCTACACCAACATCCAAGATGTCCACCATTCAGGCAACAAACCCTGTCATCTTCCAACATGTCACTTGTGGAAGAAAGATACAAGCCAAGGTGAATAAGCACCAGTCCAACGAACACAAGAAAAGGATTCCAGTGATACCATCAACGAGATACTGCTACCACTTCACTGTGCTCAGATGCTATACAAAAGCAATATCAACTTCAAAGCCTCAAATAGAACACAACAGTGAAGTCATTCTCTAGAAACAAGACAAAAACACTAGCTAGAACAACAATTAGACTGGCTGCTTCCATCTAACTGATAAACCCACATGATAGAAAATAGCACCCACAACTCGTGCTATTCCATCCAATCTCACATACCTTAACAATATCAACATTAGTAAACTCATGCCATTCCAAAACCAACCTATTAACAACAAATGCAAGCTCCAAGTGCCAACCAGTTGAAGAAGACAAAACAAAATAGGAACTCCCACTGCCTGAGTAATTCCAAATCTGAAAGATCAAAGACATACCAAGTCTACCAATAATGGCACATAGAAAGTGTAACCATGTAGAACTAAAAATATCCACAATGATACACACAACCTGCAACAAACTGTTACAAGAAACATTTATCTCACCACAAGTCTTCTCAGTTCTCCCAAGATCTCCACACACAATCAAAGAAAAAAGGATTAAGAACCTCCATGTCATCACCCATGAACATGAGTGAAAACACATGACCATAGGCAAGTGATCACTATAGCTCCAACCAAACCTCAAACCAATGAAATGTGAAACCAAACATCCAGGAGGTAAACCAAGACCAAAGAGAGAAACTCTGCACATCATATTTTTGTATAACATCCTCCTACATACACTTCTAATAGCCAGCTATGTCAAAAATGATCTCCTTCACATCCCAAAAGAAAATCCCAAACAACATCCAACCGTTCAATCACCAAGATCAAACCAAATTCTAATATCATGTAATCAACATGGATGTAAGCCTCTCAAAGAAGATCAAGCTAGTTCATTCCCCATTTTAAGAAATCAGCCCATACATCATCTCCTACCAATTCTCATCAGTAAAACACATAACACAAAAGCTCAAGGAGATAAACAAGCTGTACAAATTCCACTATGAATCCTCCAGAACCATTAAACAGCAATTCAAGATCCATATCATGAAAGTGAACATAAAACACATCTAAAAAATATAATGGGACAAATACCTCTCAGATAAACTACTGAGTAGACCAAGAGTGGGAACAAGAATACTCCTTCAAGATATATAATTCATCAAGACTAATCCAAGAGCAATCTCCTCATAGGTCTCTTATTGAAATCATGTTCAACCAAGGTGTAGGCATCTCATACTTTCTGCTAAAAACTTCATCAAGAGTAACAATCAACAACACTTCTCTCATAAGAGAAAAAATAGCCTCACCTTATTCTTCATGTATCCATGAGTACTAGCAACCGATCATCTCACACTAAATTTCAACTGCATTACTGCACTATCACGAAGTATCAAGCAAATAATCAAAGCACCCAATATACAAAGAATTACTAGACCACTGTCAAAGCTCCAATCATTTGAATCAGGAACTTATCATGACACCATGATCTACACATCCCCTTAGGAGATACCATGCTTCAAGTGACTTCACCATGGTCTCAGGTACAATGCACAATGCCAAAACTCTAGTGCACAAACAAGAATGCTAAAGCTTGGAGTAAAATCAGAAGGGGTGGATTACTTCCATTCATTGAGAAACTCCATGGCCCTAAGGAGGAGATTACTGACTTCTTTGAGAAGAATTGGAATGATGGGGAGGTCTTCCTGTTTGGGAGGAAAGTTCAAATTGATGAAGCCCTGATTGCGGAGGTCACGGGCATTCCGATGGAAGAGCACAAATTCTTCAGAGATAGGAAATTCTCTGACGAAGCTGTTTTGAAATTTCCCAAATCTAAAACGGAGAAACAAAATCTGGTCAAGATGTCGAATAGCTACTATGAAGTGGACACTATAAAAGCTCTGTGGAGAAAAGTGCTAAGGGTTATCATGGAGTACATCACGCTCGACGACTGCTTCACAAGGGTCTATGGTTATCACTTCATGCTGCTTAATCACTTCCGGCATAAGGTGCGTATCTCTATCCCCTTCTTCTTGCTCTGTTCTCTGAGAAACAACTTTTATGATCATAGAAGAAGCCCTAAAAGATACCCGATTCTTCACACGGGTCTTTTAAGACTTATTTTTGAGCACTTTCAGAATTTGCTCGCCCTTCCTAACCCTTTGGCCCCACTGGAGCTTGACGAAGATGATACTGAGCCTAGCTTGTCTGAAACCAAAGCTTCTCCTGACCATGTCCAGAGCCCTTCGCCTCTTTTGCCCCCTCCTTCTGCTTCTGGCCGCTCCCTTCAACCTTCTGGAGCTTGCTCTGTTTCGGCCTCTGGCCACACTAACCCTAATGCCAATATGGCTCGCTCTTGCTCCCCAGTTAATAAGCTTGTGTCCTACCCTGATGACTCCCCTGTTGTTTCTACTAAGACTGCTGGGGCCAGCCTTGAGGAACTTCACGCCCCCTAGAATATTCATCAGGAAAACTTGAGCCCCCCGAGAGGTGCGGAGTCGATGTTCTTTGGGGTCAATCCTGAAAGTGACCCCCCTTTTGACTTTGTTGGTAATGCCAAAAGCTACTCCCAGGACTAGCTCAATTCTGCCAAATGGGTTTTTCATGAGATAAGTGAGCTGAAAACAAAAAAATTGTCTCTTCATAGCAAACTGGGGGAAATTGAAGTTAAAGTCACTGGGCTTATTCAGCTTGAAGCGGAGAAGCACAACAATATGAAGAATATTCCTCAAAAGGACAACACTATCAAAAATGAACTTGAAAAAATCAAAGGAACCTTGAAAAAGATCACCGAGCAAAATTGTAGAATTGCCCGACATAAGTCTGTTATCATCAAGGCTATGTCTAAAAGACTGGAGAAAACCCAGAAGAGAGCTCGGATTGTCGATCTTGATCAGGAGAAAGACCAGGATGAGGAAGCTGGGATATCCAAATGTACCAGATCTAGCACGAAAAGGAAAGTCCAGACTACCCCTAGTATGGCTCAGATCTTTATGGAGGGGGCTCAGGAAATGGCAGACTTGGAGGAGGTTGTGGATGAGCTCCTGAACTCTATGAACTAGTGGTGGTCGGGCCCTGCTTCTTCTGTTTGCTGGCTGTTTGCTAGCTTCTTTGAGGTTTTTTGTTGCTGCCTGCTGATGCTGGTTTTATTTTCTTTGGCATTTTTTTTGTTTTTTGGACCAATTTTTTGGTCTTCTCCTGTTTTGTTACTTTGTGGTTTTGGGTCCCTGTAAAACCTGTTTATCCCCCTTTTATCAAAAAACAAGAGTATACCATGACATAAAGCAAACAGACTCGAAACCAACATCACCTATCAAGCACCACCAACACCTTAGCCAAAGACTCTAAGCTTCCTCCATGGATCCAAGATGTTGCACATCTTCAAATAATGTCCATGCAAATGTGAAAGAACCCTTATGGAACAATAGGGTCTAAAAGCTCCCCCTTGAAACATCTACAACACTAAAGAAGACTATTCACCACCATGTGATGAACCCACGGTTATTGCTAAAGCTCCCACTGAAACGTGACATCCGAGCTCTCAAAGCATCATGACCACCTGCTTTAGGTTCCCATAACTGACTATTCAGGTACTCAACAATATCCATCCTCTCATCTCAAAGCAATCACACCAATGCACAAGTGACCATAGACAAGGCTAGCTAACAAGTCTGTACCATAATGAATCAACATCATGGATAAAGATAGTCCACATCCAAGTTATCTCACTATAGCCAATGGGTAGCTAATCCACGAACCACATAACTCGTAGATCACAAACATCAAACATGCAAACCCATCATCACATTGGAAACTACAACACTGAGATATCAAAGAGAATAACCCCTTAGACAACATGACTCAAACACCAGATCACGCCAAACCTGATTTTCCAATCATTTCCACAACGAGCACCATAATCAAGGAACCCACAAGCACCACCACAAGAAGGCTGAGTGAAAAATCACATACCAACACTCCCATGCAGAGAAGAAATCACACCTCCTCAAACCATGCACAAAGCATGCATGCATTCTAACTACAACTATCTCATCCAGCAACACCCCAAAGGCCAAGGTCTAGAAAATAGATAAACAACAGCTCCACATAACCACAAGTTTTGCTTAACCGTGAAAATCCTGCAAAACCATAGAGCCATGCAAGTACAAAACATCCTTAAAAGAAAAAACAATAGTTCAGGAAATACAGGCCCCTTTCAGGTCAAATCTAAACCACCAATATGTACATGCATCTGAGAAAGAGAGAAAGGCTATTTCAAAAGCTTGCAAATCAACTAATGATTAACTCCATAGCCTTTATGTATTCGAGGTTAACAGGAAATAGTGCCTTCCAACACTAGGAAACACCACCTATCATAAGCACTCTCTTCTATGGCTGAGAAACAACCTAGGCTTCTCCATATCATCAAGGAGCCTTTCACACGAACACCCAATATGAAAGCTTTACTGCTACACAACCACGAAGCAAGAAAAAACCACCTCATACACCAAGGTTATACTGCTACCAACAAGGAGATATAGATCACATGAAAACTTCCATACCATGATCAACTCCCTTTTCCATCTTCACCATCCTTCAAGTTGCGTGTTGTCTCTAAATATCACAAGACTTCCACTCACCAAAGGATCAATAAATCAGATGATTACTCCAGATTTCCTCTAGCCTAATAAACTAAGAAATCTTCATAGGAGAAATACCCAAAACCAGCAACCAAAAGAAGGCTCTGATACCACTTGTAAGGGAAATTTAGGGCATCTCAAAGAAACCTCCAATAACAGTAGTTTCTTTGGTAACTTTAATTCTGATTAGATTACCTCAAAGACACGTACAACTATGTCCTAAAGTGGAAACAGACACAATTCATTTCTCACATTAATCCTTCTGAGAGAAGCACATGTAAATTCAATAGCAAGCAATAATAGTTTCTAGAAACAGAATTGACACAGATGAAAGATAAGACAAAAAATCATAACACACAGATTTATGTGGGGAAAACCCTTTCAGGTAAAAAACCCCACCCTCCAAAGTTTGAGCCACTGTATTATTCAACAACAAAAGGTTACAATACAATTTTAGGCTCTTAGCCTTTTTAGAGATTACATCTTGTTCATTCTGGATACAACCTGGTAGCCCCTTTACATTTCCTGATCAATCCATCAGACCATACAATCTTCGCACTATTGCAATACCCTCACACAATATACAGTGCAAATCAACATGAGAGAGATCAACCATGATCCGTGATCAAGATAGATTCCAACAACATAGCTCTACCTCTCACTTCTCTTTCTCTATCAGCTTTGGCCTCATGGCCTCGGCCTTTTAGCCAGCCACTTGGCCCTCTCTCTATTGCTCTATCTCTCGCACTTCAAAACGTCCAATGCATACATATATACATTCATTCTCAACTGCCTCTATGCAAGGGTTCGTTTTCAACTATCATATCACAACTTTCGAACATCCAACTCAACATCACTGTCATCCATTGTCCAAACGTAGATGTTTCCATTTCCTCGTATAGAATTTTCCAAACACATTGTTAGCCTTCCACACAAAAACGGTTCATAATCCCCCTTCTTTGATTGGTCCAAGACACGCCACCTAGGACAGTCTTCCAATCGGTCAAAAGCGTTCAAATAGTATTCGCATGTCGGTGAGACACTAATTGTGTCTCCCAGATGCCACAAAGCTAGATCATCATTATTTCCAAGATTCTTCACTATCGGCAAGATGTTATACCGAGTTCACAAGCTGCATCGACCTCAACATTCTCATCAGCGAGACAATCGCCATTCGATGAGACATCACACCGAAGTTCAAAAGTCACATAGGCGTTAGTATTTCCATCGGCAAGACTATCGTCATTCACCAAGAGATCATACCAAACCTTCATGTTATTCTGAAATGTCCAACAGTCGGCAAGACTTACCACTTTTTTCAAGAGGTCATGCCAAAGACATCCGATAACAAACACATGTTGCATTGTAGACAAGACTTATCGCTATTGCTGAGAGTTCTTACCGAGTGTTCAAGTCACCTCGAGATCAACATTCGATAGGAGTTATATCGAAGACACCCCACAACATCAGTGAGACCAATACCCATCGCCAAGACTTCACACTGAAACCTTTGTGTTACCGCGAAGACTCCAAGTGTAGCTATCGGTGAGACAATTCATATCGATAATACTTCATCCCGAAACACATGAGTTACTCTGACGACCACAAGTGTATCACTATTGGCAAGACTTCTCTTGTCAGTATGAAACATACCGAATGTCCAAGACTCTCCTGGGCACCGCTTGTTGCCCAGAGTCTCCCTGATATCCAATAGACACCAACCATCAGCCAAACATCTCCCATCACCAGGACACATTCTGATAGGAGCAAGTCATACAAATTACCACATCGGCCAGACAAACCAAAGGTCACGTCGATATCGGCAAGACTTCCTATTGTCTCCAAAACAACATTCCGACTATCCCAGGTTACGCCGAAGGTTCAGGTTATGCCGATCGCTAGGACATTCAGGAGGTCACATCGACAGTTCAGGATCAACTAGTAGATCGGCCAGACATCTCAACAGTCATAGTGACCATGCTTTCTTAGAGGTTTTAGCCTGTGATATTGAAGAAAAAATTCCAATATTGTGAAGGCCTTTCCTATGCTCTGGCAAAGAGGTTTGGAGTTTGGTAATTAGGAAGTCATGTTTCAATATTTCAATATGAGTTGGCATAGTCCAAATAGACTAGTGAAAAAAATTCAATGATTGAAGGCTATTTTTTTTGCTACAGATGTATCTGGAAGGTTCTGAGATGTATTCTAGTGCATAATGAAGCATGTTGCAATGTACACCTGTCATATTCTTGTTCGGAAGCGTGTGCATCAATGTTTATCTGTGTTTTCATTAGGTTTGGATAACCTGGTGTTTTCACTTCATTTGAAGAATAAAATTTAAATTGAGGAAGCGTGTAGAAGATTCAAGAAAATAATTTTATTGGTCCACTCTTATTCTTTTCCACCACGGGAATTTTGAGTTACCAACCTAATTTGAATTTATGAAACAATGTTTTGTCACCGACCTTGGTAAATGTTTCTAAGGTTGAGAATAGTATAAAAGCAAGTTGAATTGTGAAGAGATGTATGAAAGTGTGATGCAAAGTGATGAAACTGTGCCACAAATCATAAGAGCAGAAGTGTGTGTGAGTGAGTTGTGACAATAATTTTTCAGTGTGCTGAAGGCAGTGAACTAAAGGTTTATATAATCCTATGAATGCACTTTAATTGTAGTGGTGGATATTTTGTTCTCTTTTGTATATGTAGGTAGTGAGCCTCCTATTGGACAGTGAATCCTTTGTAGGTAGTGAGCCTTTGTACTTGGATAGTGAGTCCTCTTTTGGGTAGTGATCCCTTGGCAGTGAGCCTTTGTATTTAATTAATAATCTTTATATTGTGAGTTATCCCTCACCGTGGTGTTTCCCTTATTGGGTTTCCATCTAAAAAAATGGTGTTCATTGTGTTGATTTACTTTCTATTATTTGGTTTCATGCTCATATTCAATAATAGAATAGAGTGGTTGAAGATTTGATAAGTGATAAAGTCTTAAGTTTAACTTTGTGTGACAACTGATTGAACCCCACTCTTAGTTGTCATGTGCCTATTTAAAAATTGGTATAAGAGCTTGTGGTTCCTTGTGTAGAGCTTAACCACTTAAGGAAGATATGATGGCGCACAAATTGGTGATCCCTATGTTTGATGGAACCGACTACAATTACTGGAAGGGACAGACGAGAGGATACATTATCTCTCTTGGTTTCAAGACCTGAAAGGCTATTGAGAATAAGTATACACCTTTGTCCAGTGGTGTTAATTCTACATATGTGATATTTTCTTATGAAGAAAATGAGAAGGCAAAGTATGCGATTTGCAATGGTTTATCTAGAAATGAATGAGTCAAGGTAAATTATCTAGATATTGCATATGAATTTTGGAAGAAGTTGGAAGACATGTATGAAGGAAAAGAAAAGGTGAAATTGATAAAGAGGTTGGTGGAAAAGCATATATTTGTGAACCTGAAGATATAAATCAAGGAGGAAAACTAGCAAATGAAGATATAATTGAAAAGATCTTGATCACTTTACTGGAATGTTACAGTGACAAGATCTATGTTATTGAAGAAATCTATGATCCTAAGAAGTACACTCTAGAAGAGTTGTTCGACACCTTGCAAGAATTTGAGATAAAAAAAGTTCTAGAAAGACGAAAAGATAGAAGAGAAGACATAAATGAAATTTAAGGCTTTTAAGATTCAAGAAATGGATAGTGATGATGAAGATTTGGAAGCAAATTTCACCAATAAATTGAAGAAAGGCACCGAAAAGTATAAAGGTATGTTACTCTTTAAATGCTTTAGTTGTGGTAACATTGGTCATTATGCTTCAAGATGTTTGAATAGGGCTACACATAAGAAGAAGGATTATAAGGATAAGGATAGGAAGGATAAGAAGTATAAGAATTTGTATTATGTTAAGCAAGAGGCAGGTATTTGTGATGGAAAATCTGACAATGAGGTTGATGATAGTGAATGCTTATTCTTAGCTTTGGAAAGTAAATCTGTAGATCCACTAACTTTGGAAAATGTGTAAGTAAGAAGGCTCCAGAGGTTAAGAAGAATATGAGTTCAAAGGTACCTTGGTTACCACTTTTCATGCAAGACAGGATGAAGACTACTGGGTAATTGATAGTGGATATTCTAATCACATGATCGGAGATAAGAGTAATTTCACTAAACTTGAAAAATATGATGGTGGTTTAGTCATGTTCAGTGATGATTCAAGAGCTAAGATCTGTCGCAAAGGTTCAATCAGTTTTGATGGAGTGCATAATACTGATAATGTATATTATGTAAAGGGTTTGAGACAATCTTTGGAGTGTTGGTTAGATGTGCAACAATAGCTTTAAACTTGTGTTTTAGAATAATAATTGTAAAACTAGAAAAGGATCTGGAAATGGAGATATGATTGTTATTGGAAGAACTCATGGAGACATCTATCAGTTAAAGGGAGTTGATGGCCATTTCCTTGTATTTTAAATCAGTGAAATTTGGTTATGGCACTAGAGAATGGGACATATGATCTTGGGTAACCTAGTCAAGATCAGTGCTAAGGAGATTGTTCAACGACTGCCTAGAATCACAAGACCTGCTAATACTATTTGCAGAAGTTGTAAATTGGGGAAGCAGAAAAGATGTAGCTTTAAGGGAGGGTATGTGCAAGATCATCATGGAAAAAATAGGCCCTTAAGTAGTAAATTGAATGTAGTTTATAAACTACTAGGTTTTTTTAAATCTATTTGGTGAAAATTCAAAATTTCAATGCAGTAGTACTTAAATTTCAAGGAAAAATAAGAAGTAGGTGTCTCAACCCTAACCATAATAAAATGAGAATATTTTTTATAATATTAATATGAAATTAGAGGATCATGTCCCGATGTGATGCATATTTCTTTGTAATTTTTTCCAAGTAAATAATTAATTATGATTTTTTATTACAACTTTTGAAAATATAAAAACTTGTATATTTGACCACCTTAACATGGTCAAAACTTCATGAAATTCATTTTTTCTTTTTTTAATCATATAGTATACGAAGCATAGAATGTGACACATGTTTCAGATTCAAAAAATGTGATACCATTTGAAAGCTATAGATTTTTTTCAATCATCCTATCAAGCAGGACTTTAGTCATAATTCAAATAGAAAATGAATAATAATTATTTATTAAATTCAAAGAAAAGCATAATTTATATTGGTGGAAAGCTGAGAATCTCCTTTAAAAACCCTTTTCATCTCATCAATTTTGGGTAAAAATAATGTCGTCAACCACATACCCTACAAATACCCACAATATTGCCACTTTTTGGCCCATCATGATCCTACACATACCCAGGAAAAGAACATTCTACTACTGAAATGCTAGAGTTGATTCACATTGATCTCTGTGGTCTGACCAGGACTGGAAGCTTGAATGGAGGCAGGTACTTTATGTTGCTTATTAATGATTATACTTGAATGACATGGATTGCTTTTCTCAAAGAAAATAATCAGGCCCTGGATAGGTTTAAGGTATTCAAAGAAAAAGTGGAAAATGAAGTAAATCAGAAAATCAAGTGTTTGAGATCTGATAGAGGTGGTGAATTCACTTATGGTGAATTTAATACATTTTGTGAGAAGCATGGCATAAAAAGACATTTTTTTGCTCCAAGAACCCCTTAGCAAAATGGAGTAGTTGAAGGGAAAAACAGGATAGTACAGGAAGCTGCTAGAACTATGGTGAAAGAGTCCAATGTAACGGATATGTATTTGAGAGAAGTGATACATATTGTTGTTTATGTTCTTAATAGAGTTCATATCAGACACAACAACACAAAGACACCCTTTGAGTTATGGACTGGTAAGACTCCTACTGTGAAATATTTTAAGGTATTTGGAAGTAGATGCTATATTAAAAGAGATGATGAAAATCTTGGAAATTTTTTTGCTATCTAAATGTGATGAAGGAATATTTTTTGGGTATTCTACTACTAGCAAGGCATACATATGCTTTAACAAAAGGTTGAGAAAAATCATTGAAAGTGCTAATGTGAAAGTTGATGAAGACATACGTAGACCTATTGAGATAAGTGAAGTTGAACCTAATGATCCTATCTACGGACATATACATGAAGAAAATAAGGAGAAGGAAGAAGAAGAAGAGAAAGAAGAAGAAGAACAAGTAGAAGAAGAAGAGAATGAATCAGAACCTGCTACTAGGACTCCTAAATATGTATAGAAGAATCATCTAGAAGATTAGATAATTTTTGTTTCCAATTATCTAGAAGATTAGATTAATCTAATGTACAAAAGAATTGTCTAGAAGATTAGATAATTAGGTAAATTTGTGTTTACTCTCTAAAATAGAACCCAAATTTGTAAAAGAAGCATGTGAAGATGAAAGTTGGATGAGAGCTATGAAAG
This sequence comes from Sequoia sempervirens, assembly GCA_007258455.2. NCBI lineage: Eukaryota > Viridiplantae > Streptophyta > Pinopsida > Cupressales > Cupressaceae > Sequoia > Sequoia sempervirens. The sequence goes on from VDFB02026320.1 coordinate 4,797,290, forward strand.
AGGAACTACACCAGATAGGAAAGAATCAAACATGGGAAATAGTCCCTAGACCTGTGAACAAAATTATGATTGGCTCAAAATGGGTTTTCTGAAACAAATTGAATGAATATGGAGAAGTAGTAAGGAATAAGGCAAGACTGGTATGCAAAGGATATTCACAAGTTGAAGGTATAGATTTTGAAGATACTTTTTCCCCTGTGACCAGAATGGAAGCTATTAGAATGTTTTTGGCATTCTCTGCCCACAGGGACTTCAAGATATATCAGATGGATGTTAAGTTAACTTTTCTGAATGGTGAGTTGGAGGAAGAAGTGTAAATGGAGTAACCTAAAGGGTTTCAGTTGTCTAACAATCCAGATATGGTGTGTAAATTAAAGAAAGCATTGTATGGACTGAAGCAAGCTCCCAGAGCATGGTATGCAAGACTGGACAAATATCTAACAAAACAAGGATTTAGCAAAGGTTCTACTGACATCAATATCTACTTCAAAATGCAAGGTAATAAGATGTTGATTGTAGTTGTTTATGTAGATGATATCATTTTTGGTCGAAATGATAGCATGTGTAATTTTTTTTTTGAAGAACTATAGAAAGAATTTGAGATTTCTATGATTGGTGAATTGAATTTCTTCATTGGTCCGTACAAGTGAATCAAACTAATAAAGGGATATTCATTTCTCAAACTAGGTATGTAAAAGAGTTGTTGAAAAAGTTTGGGATGGAAGATTCTAAACTGGTCTGTACTCCTATGGTAATTGGATGTAAGCTGAGCAAGGATGATGAATTTGCTAAGATTAATCAAAGAAAATATAGATCCATGATTGGCGAATTGTCGTATCTCACTGCTGCCAGACTAGATATTATGCATGCAGTGTGTTTAGTTGCTAGATTTAAAGCAGATCCTAGAGAAGCAGATCTTATGGTTGTAAAAAGGATATTTAGATATCTTAAAGGCATGCCAGATTATGGACTATGGTACCCTAAGAATAATGATTTCACCCTGGGTACTTATATAGATGCTAATTGGGATGGATGTGTAGATGACCAGAAGAATGCCAGTGGTGGTGCTTTCCTTCTTGGTGGAAGATTGGTTTCATGGATGAGTAAGAAGCAAGAATCAGTTTCTTTATCCACTACATAAGCATATAATATTGCTGCAACATCCTGTTGTACACAAGTTTTATGGATGAAACAAACTCTGAAAAACATTGGCATGACATGTGATGAGCCTATTCCCATTTTTTGTAACAATACAAGTGCAAAAAACATTTTGAAGTACCTAAAACATTTCAAAGTACCTAGTTATGCATTCAAGAATGAAGCACATATATATAAAATACCATTTCCTGAGAGAAAAAGTGTTGGAAAATGAAGTCAGATTAGAGTATGTGACTACAAAGGAACAAATTGTAGACATCTTTACTAAGGCACATTTGAAGGATACTTTTGCGCATCTTAGCGAGATTTTGGGGTTTGTTGGCCCTCCTAACTAAGTGCACATAAAGGTGCATCAGTCTAGTGAATTCATAGATTCTTCATTTATCTAGATTGATAAATGGGTCTACTCCATAGGGGGAGTAGAAGTGGTTTCATTGTTCCAGTATGGGTGTACTCCTAAGGGGGAGTAATTATTGTTGTTGATCTTTTCCATTGATGTCAAAGGGGGAGAAAAGGTTATGTGTTTCCATCAATGATAAAGGGGGAGATTGTTGTAAGTATGAGCTAGTTTGGTGGTGTTGTCATTAATGTCAACACAATTTAGTATGTTGCATAATTGTACATGTATAACTGAGATGCTTCTGAGATGTTGTGAGTACATGGAGCTATTTTTATGGTATTGCAAATGTGCTAGTTTGATGAGTTTCCAAGTGCTTTTGAGAAAATTAATAAAAAAGAGAAGTTAGAGTGTTGAATGTGTTCAGAACATGCTCTGATATGTGCTTCACATTTCTCCTATGTTGATCCTATGCTTGTGCAGTTGTGAAGTTTTTATTACGGTGATTTGATGGTGATATATGCTAAGTTTCAGCTTTTGGTGAGATGGTACATGAAAGTTGCGTTCATCGGTATGTGAACTATCTGACAAGTTTGATCTTTTGTGGACTGGGAGAAATATTTTTTCTCTGCAGTCCTCCACTATTTTGATTTAGATCGTGCAGATCTGGGATATGTCTTGTGAAGGTCTTTCCTATGCTCTAGCGAAGAGGTTTGAAGTTTGGTAAACATGAAGTCATGCTTTAGTATTTCAGTATGAGTTTGCACAGTCTAAATAGACTGGTGAAAGAAATTAAGTGATTGAAGGTTGTTTTTTTGCTGCAGATGTATCTGGAAGGTTCTGAGATGTATTCTAGTGCATAATGAAGCATGTTGCGGCATCCACGTGTCATCTTCTTGTTGGGAATCATGTGCATCAATGTTTATTTGTGTTTTCATTAGGTTTCGCTGACCTATTGTTTACACTTCATTCCAAGAATAAAATTTAAATTGAGGAAGCATGTAGAAGATTCAAGAAAATAATTTTATTGGTCCACTCTTATTCCTTTCCACTACGGGAATTTTGAGTTGCCGACCTAATTTGAATTTATGAAATGATATTTCATGGCCGACCTTGGTAAATGTTTCTAAGGTTGAGTATAGTATAAAAGCAAGTCGAATTGTGAAGAGATGTATGACAGTGTGATGCAATGTGATGAAAGTGTTCCACAAATCATAAGAGCAAAAGTGTGTGTGAGTGAGTTGTGATAGTAGTTTTTAAGTGTGTTGAAGGCTGTGAACTGAAGGTTTCTGTAATCCTGTGAATGCGCTTTAATTGCAGTGGTAGATCTTTTGTTCTCTTTTGTATCTGTAGGCAGTGAACTTCCCTGTTGGACAGTGAGTCCTTTGTAGGCAGTGAGCCTTTGCACTTGCACAGTGAGTCCTCTTTTGGGCAGTGAGCCTTTGTATTCAGTTGATAATCTTTATATTGTGAGTTAACCATCACCGTGGTTTTTCCCTTATTGGGTTTTCCACGTAAAAATATGGTGTTCATTGTGTTGATTTACTTTTTGTTATTTATGTTTCATGCTCATATTCAATAACAAAATAGTGTGGTTGAAGATTTGATAAGTGATAAAGTTTTAAGTTTAAATTTGTGTGACAACTGATTCATCCCCCCCTCTTTGTTGTTCTACACCTATTTAACAGAAAGGTCTTCCTAAGTTGGATTCTCTTTCGATTGTCAAGCCTTTGGATGCAAAGTTGCCTAGATTTGGATGAAGCTCTAGTTTGGCTAGATTTCTTCTTTTCTTCTTAGATAGTTTGATTAAATGCTTTGTGTTTAGTTGTTTTGTTATTGTAACAAGGTTTTTGCCTCTATGAAAATCTCAACTTATCTTAATAAAAACCAACTATATGATTTTAAATAAGCAAATGAATGTCTTTAAATATTATAACCAAACATATAAATTGACATAACATATACTATGTGAGTTCACAATATTTAATGAAGTGTTCATCAAATTTTAAAATTTTAAAATTAAAAATTTCATGTCCATGATTTAAAAGTGACATAAGTCAAATCTATAATCTTGAATCTGTTTGAAGATGACAAAAAAAAATACATATAAAAAAATAGAATATGGATTTAAATATCATTGACATAAGACCACAAGTTAATTTCACACGCAATAATACTATGCATTAAATTATTACGTACGAGATACTCTAGTCACGATCATGTCAATATAATACCTCCATTGCGAATAGGAAAACGCATTATTGAGCAAATTGAAGATGTGGACATCACATTTTCTTCAATCGCGTGGATGAAGACATAGCACCAACAATCGATAATTTCCCTCTATATGCATGAGTCACGGCGTAATTGTTCTCAAACAAAATTGATTTGACTGCGATTAAAACAGCGAGTAGAAATACGATACCACGGTGAAAACCTCAGATCGCTTTTGCGAGAATGGATATTTCTCTTTTTTCAGAAACCGGTTAGAGTGTTCTTTTAACTATTCTTTGATCTTGTGCCTAATGGGTATCAATCATACAAGAGCTGTTCCCATTTCTTTCTTATACGCAGCAATCTCGTTTCTGACATTACATGTTTCAGGTCATCCAGCAGATGGGGTTTACATTAATTTCAACAAATTCAACGAGTCCTCTGAAAATCTGCTTTCTTTTCAGGAGGACGCTGCTGTTTCTGGATATGCAATTGCACTCACCGACCCAAGCAAAATGAACAGATACAAAGTACGATCGAGCCTAGGAAGAGTTGTTTACAAACAAACAATTCCTCTGTGGAATACCAATTTCACCACACATTTTCAATTCGTCATGAAACAAGGATATCTTCCGCACGGCGAGGGATTAGCTTTTTTCTTCGCATCTCCAGAGTGGGCTGACCACATTCCCTACAAATCAGGAGGAGGGTGTCTAGGGCTTTTCAGTCACAGCAAAACTGACGACAGTGCCATCAATGAGGGCAAATCCTCTAATCAAGTTGTTGCAGTTGAATTCGACACGTATATGAATCGGCCTTGGGATAACATTAGTGATAATCATGTGGGAATTGACGTCAATACCATTGTTTCAGCCCACAGCATCCAGGTAATGCAATCTATGAATGATGGACAAATCTGGGATGCCTGGATAGAGTATGATGGCGAACAAAATAAACTGCTAGTTTTTCTGTCAAATAATGGCCTTAAAGCCCAGGGCAACAATCCTCTTTTTTCATATGATATAGATTTGATGGCATCTCTGCCTCGAGATGTTATAATTGGGTTCTCAGCTACCGCTTATAACTCAACGGAGACTCATCAGTTGATTTCTTGGAGCTTCAGTAGCGTACGTTTCTCTGGGAAGAAAAGGAATTGGTTGACATGGGTACTTGTAATTGTTTCTGTCTCTTTTGTTGCAGTCATGTTGTTGTGCGCTCTTCTCTATTGGGTGTACATTAGGAGAAGGCGTGCCTCAAAGCAGATGGATGAGCAGATAAATAGGCAGTGTGATGATGTTCATGTCTACCGCAGATTTACATACAGCGAGCTGAAAGCAGCCACAATGAATTTCAGCGAAAAGCAGACACTTGGGCGCGGAGGTTTTGGCGATGTGTACAAAGGGTTGCTGGCGAAAACAAATGAGGTTGTGGCAGTGAAACGTATGTCAGAGGGCTCCAACCAGGGTAAGAAGGAATATATTTCAGAAATAAATACGATTGCTCGTCTGAGGCATCGGAATCTGGTGCAGCTGCTGGGATGGTGCCATGAGAAGGGGCAACTCCTCTTGGTTTACGAATACATGCCCAATGGGAGTCTGGATAATTTTCTTTTCGGGAAAAGAAGAGGAGAGCTGGGTTCGGCGCGCAGGTATAGAATTGCTTGTGATACTGCCTCTGCCCTGTTTTACCTCCATGAGTTATGGGACCAACGTGTTGTGCACAGAGATGTTAAGTGCAGCAATATTATGCTGGATTCTCACTTCAATGCAAAGCTCGGAGACTTCGGATTGGCTCGCCTAGTGAAGGATGATAGGTGGTCGCAGACTACCACACTAGCAGGGACATTGGGATACATTGCTCCAGAATGTGCAGTCACAGGAAAAGCCAGTGCAGAATCAGATGTCTTCAGCTTTGGTGCAGTTGCTCTGGAAATTGCTTGCGGAAAGAAGGTGATTAATCTCATCTGGGAGAATTATAACATGCGGCTTGTGGAGTGGGTGTGGGAATTGTACGGGAAAGGGAGATTAATGGATGCAGTAGATCCTTGTTTGAATGGAGAGTTTAACAGGGAAGAAATGGAGCAGCTGATGCTAATTGGATTGTGGTGTTCTCACCCAGATCCTGGGACGAGGCCTAAAATGAGACAAGTGCTTCAGATCTTAAACTTTGAAGCCCCACTGCCTCACCTTCCTCCTACAATGCCTGTACCAATTTATTCTCCTCTTCAACAAGGTTTCTTTTCTGAGATAATGTTTTCACAGTCAGATTGTCCTCCACCTTTCACCACTTCCTCACAGGAGATGGCTGCATTTTCTTGCTTTGTTTCTCCAGATAAGCCAAGCAGTTCCAGACAACTCCTCAGTCCTCAGTCATTCAGCCCAACCATAAGTATGCCCAAATCTTCTTAGTCATGTAGTTATTCTTAGTATAGCTGGATATTCACCGAAAATCCAGGGGTTACAGTTAGCACCATTTGCATTGTAGAAGTCATTTTTAGACAAATAAATTTGGGTAAACTTGTGATGTAATTTAGCAACGAAATTGCTGAAAGGGTTGTTCCAATCGTCTGTAAAGATCTAGATGGAAGCTTGTTTGCAAATAAAATCTTCATTTTCCTCTACTATCTGCAATAACATTCACCCGAGTTTCAATCAGTAATTTAGCTTCACTTTTCATATGTTATTTGCCCGTCTCTCTCTTTTACATTGGGGATCAGTATCATAATTAGGGACGAAAGAGTTATGCAATCAGTCACCTGGTGGTGGTGACCGCTGTGACGATGATAGTTTAATTGAATTAGCGTTTCGAAATTCCTTATATGCATTATTTAGTTAGATAGTTTAATAAATTTTTAATTGTATTTTGACTAATCAGTTAGGAATCAAATTTAAAGACCTGTTATTTGTACATTCCCTTTGTTCTATCATTTTGATTTTGTTATTAGCTTTCTCGGTGATGGGGTTTTTCACATTTTATTAAATTTTAGGTATAGTGTGCTTTCTCGAAGAGTGTTCTTCAAGTTATAATTTAGTGTTTTATCGATAAAGTTTAGAATTAGAATTTCATATTTTAAATTTTCAAATTGTATTGATATATTTATTTTTATGGATGACTAGATTAAAATTTAAAAATTTTATTTATATGTTTAAATATTATATTACTTAACTATTTATCTTTTTATAACTAATTTTTTAAATTTAAAATATTTATTTATGTCACATTTAATTTATCATTTAAAAATATTATTTTATTTTTGTTTAGAATCATTCTAATTCTCAGATTAATGTTTTCTCTACCTAAATCAAGGTTGTCATGGGGACTATGATCTAAGTCAAGACCACCTTCATAGTCTTAATCCTCTTAATTATAAATTTAAATTTTATTAACACCCAAAAACTTGAAATTGTAAGTGTATGAATTGTAATAATAAAAAGAACATTATCCCTAGATCATTACTATCATGAATAACTATCATTCATCAAGATATTAAGATTATACACTAAAACTTAGAGAATTATCCAATACTTCTATCATAATTCTATGCTTACATTAATCATAATAATTACATCAATTCTTATAATGAGAGATGGGTTCTTGTGAACCACTACTCATGAAACATGGCTCAATGAGTTTGACTCGTAAAACTACATGGTTGAATCATGATAGCAATATCATAATTTGAGATGTGAAAAATACCTCCTACTTATCAATCAATTTTTATATCAACAATATTAAAGCCCTAACTTTCATGCACTCAATTTACTACTTAGATATATATTAAACTTTGTTCTCATACATTCACCACATCAAGTTTCAAATATTAGATTATAACTTTCAACAAAGTATCACAATATCATTCAATCAATCAATAGATTCTAATGGCAACCAAGGAAGTCCTAGATATTCACCATAACCATTAGAAGATGGAATATTTGCAATTGTAGTTTGAAACTAAGCTTAATATAAAATACCTTGAAAAGATCCTTCTACAAGAATAAGGAAACACAGAATAACCGGATAAGAAACTGCAATATTAGCAAAGATGATAATGGTTAGGTATACTTCCTTGGCAAGTTAATTAGTACTGTTGCAGCAGCCGGTGGACATCAACATCCATGGTTTCTTCTCTTCTTAAGCATTCGTTCACACCTTAGTCGTAGTAAATAAGTTCTAGGCTATAACTCATCGTGTGAGCTACGTAGATCGAAAAGTACTTGTAATTTCCACAAAGATTTGGAAAACCATTGTTCTTTGTTATTTTTCAACGCTCTAAATTAAAAGGCTGAATTTTATGACATGCTGTCGGAAATGACTGTAGAGTCGAGTCAAGTTCCGTGGAGAATACGTATCGTAGCATGAGATTGTAGGATAGGAAGACCATAATGCGAACGTGACAGGAGACTAAATAGAGTGCAGCGAGGGTTTCAATTTTCCAAGGAGGAAAAAGCAAAACTAGTTTAGAAACGAGACGCGTAAATTGACTGTAAGAACTGGTCTAGGTACCGATTGTTTGGATTCATTTCAAAAAGGTGTTTCCACTTTAGTGTAAGCCGTTCAGAAATTGACGTGGCCGGTACGTGATGCTAAAAACATTAAAAGTACTATGAAGGCACGCTATGAGTCATTGGTCAATCATTATAAATTTGAATGTTTAATCAATGTTTCTTATTTAATTTTATATTATAAAGAGTAATAGTATAATACTAAAAAAATTAGATTAAAAGGTGAATTCATAAAGCTTAGTTAGATCAAGTTCAAAACTAGCACTCAAGTATCGAGGGTGCAAGGGTTACATCTATAGAAAACTATATAAAAACAAACATGGTAAAGAGATGTAGTTTGAAATAAATGTAATCTTGTTTGTAAAATTTACAAAAAAAATTTATTATATATTTGGTGATGAAATGGTGAAAAATGGGTATGCTTTCTTTCGCTTCTAGGGTTTTGGACTTAAAAGGAGAAAGACCAATTTTCCAACCTTTCATTCAAGAACAAACCCTTGAGACTTCAATGCAAACGAGATTGAAATCTAACAAAGGGAAGGTTCTAGGGGTTGAATGATGTATAATGAGAGGTTCACCACCAAGTGTACACTTGGAAAACATGAAATGTTTAAAAACACAATGTGATATGGAAAATTGAACTAAATGACTTGAAAATGCAAGAAAAATAAAATAGAAAACCCTAGAACAAAATGTGTGCACCTGGAAATGTGTTGAAGGCTAGAAATATTGTTGATTCTAAAATTTTGGCCCATTGGCACTCATTCGCCAATTTGGACAAATTATTCTCGAATTGGAGTTTCTACATAGGAATAGGTTTATTGAAAAAGGGTATCCGAAAATACCAAAATCTCAAAATTGACTAAAAATGGGACTCATTCGTCACTTGTGGTGAATGAGTCTAGTTTGGATTTTCTAAAAATTCAAAGTTCTAATTTGTACCTCTCTGACTACTCTTTCTGCACCTCCAAGTGTCTAGATCCGAAAGCCTGATTTTTCAAGGCTGTAAGTGACTTTTTGTGAATATTTTGACCTTGCAAATAAGAAGATGACTCCAACAAGTTTGAAACCTATTCTTCAATCATCTTCAAACCTTTGAAAGCACCTAGATCTGCAATCACGCAAGAGAGAAAAACTTGTTGATTGTTAGGGAATAGGGGTTTGCTTTGGTCAAACCCCTTGTAGGTAATTAAACCAAATGATGAAATAAGATTATGAAGCATGGGCATGAAGTAATGCAATTAGAACCTTGCCATGATGATGGATCTTGAGTTGCTGCAACTATTGATGGAAAATCTAGCTCTTGAATGCCTTAGAATTGATCTTGAATGTTATCTTGATGACCTTGTGAAGACTTGAAATGCCTAACGCTTGCTTGCTTGACTTGAGAACATGAATGTATGATGTTGCTTGTATGAAATGAGGGTTTGAAAGCTTGCTTATATTGGAAATCCACTCACATGACCGTTAATTAGATCTCCAAGGCAGACATTGAAGAAATTTAAACTTAAAACCCATTTTTTCTCGCTCAAACCTTAAAAATAGCTCAAATGGGACTCATTGGCCACCTTGGGAAAATGGGTTCCATAGGGACTCTTTTTTCTAGTTGGGATGTCGGGGAGTGAAGAATTTTAACTTTTATGTTGATTTTATTAGGCTTTTGATCAAAATATGCCTTGGGATGCACAATATGGGATCATAGGGGCCTATTAATGATGATGTTAAGGTTATAAATGCAAGAGGGCCCAAAATTCAATGTGAAAGTATAAATAAATACACTTTACAACAATAAATTAAGGAAAAATTGAGTCTATTAGCTCAGAAGGGCCCTAAATCACATGTGAATGTGTAAAACACATTACAACACTAGATTAGGTCCACTTTATATACAAGCATCCCAAATTTAATGTGAAAATGTAAATAAATATATTTTACAACATTAAATTAGGACAGAGTTAAGTTAATTTAGCTTAAAACAGGCCCAAGACCTAATGTGGATGTGTAAAAGACCTCACAACACTAGATCAAGGTGACATTAAGTCCAATTTATCATTAATTATTCCTAAATCAAGCAAGACCTGTAATTTTTTCTACACTATAGGTGATAGCAATGTGAGTGAAATATTTATAGCTATTTTATTTGTGGTGAACATTGCTACACCAAAAACTACTAAGTTGGAAAAAATGTGAAATAATTTTATATCTACATGCAAAGCAGAAGATACTATGCTTATGTCATTGCACTTGCTTTTAAGAGGTAATTTATAATGACACCATATTAAAAAAATTGAGAATATAATGGCTAATTTTTTATTTCAATGCCAGTTTCATTTAGAATCTGAGAAATAAAATATGGCAAAGAATCATAGAATTCAACTTGGGAGCATTGTTTGGAAGGAAATCCAACAAAACCACTTCCATTTGACCTCATGCCTTTGATGAAATAATGAACATCTGCTTTCTTCAAATTTGGGAAGGCTGCGTCTGAAGCCACTTCCCCAGTCACCAATGTCCTGAGATCATAAAAAGGGATATAGTATAATATGAAATCTAGATGTCTAGGAAAAAAATTAAAAAATATTTATCTCAAAAATAAAAAATGATTTACCTAGATGAGAATGTGTATGATTTAAAACTCTTCAAGGTTTCGAAATATGCTAATGAGGATCCCAAATGGGGTATCTATCCATTTTCGAAGAGATGATTTTTTCAAGGATTTCATGGATGGAAGCTCTTTAAGTATGGAATTTCTGATGCCTCTATTTCTTACAAAAATGGGAACAAATTAAGCTCAAATTTACACAACATGAAACAATCCTTTATTTTGAGCTCAACGAACTGGGGGAAATTTGTGGTAATTTTTTCTACTAAAGAAGTTCCTAATGAGATTTTGTGCACAGATTTGTAAATTAAACAAGTTGACACATTGTTTGGTCACAAACTTCTCAAGAAGTGGGCACATTATTATGAGTTGATGTAGTCTTCCCTTAGTTAAATCAACAACATTCCTCAATTTCCAAAATCATCAAAAGCTAATAGGAGAAAAGAGAAGGTAGTGCATGCCTTCCCCACAATTGATAAATGATGCATTACATATTGTCTATGAGATATAAAAATATGTTAAATGGCACAACTTTAAAAAAAAGGCTTTAATACTAGAAGCAAAACCTTACCTCTAAATTATTGACTACATAAATTTAAAAACATTTAAACCATGTAGGAGGATATCTCATGATAACGCATTCTACAAGAAACTTACATCAAAACATATACATGAATTCTTTCCTGCTGGAAATGGAATGAAAACACTCTAGTAAGTTTTACCTTGGCCAACCAAAAGAACCTAGTAAAGTGTATAGCCTACATGTAGCCTACATACAAAATACCTTTGAGTTTAAAACAATTTTTTTTTTTGAAAAATGAAGGAATTAACATATTTTGCTTAAGAATCCAAGGGATGAAGCTAATCTGCTCAAATTGGTTTCAAATTGCAAAATAAATCTCATTACTATTCAAATATAAACTGTAAATTGAGAATATTCAATACAACATTTCAAGGGTTCTTAAATAACAAATCTAGATTTTTTCCTTAAATAAATTAAGTAGTATCTGACTGCAAATGAAAAAAGAAAATTTTGGACTCAATTCTCAAACTATATGTAGCCTATCGGTTAAAAATCTACTAATATTGTTTTTCCCTAACTTTAGTGGAGGGAATGTAAACAATCGCAAATCTAAAAAAAAGTCTACTAATATTGTTGTTCTTGTCGTAACTTTAGTGGAGATAGTGTAAACAATCTTTTAATAGTAGCATATTTCGAACAGAGAATTTTATATTTTTTTCCCCAAACCAATTTTGACCTTCCTGGAAGTAAAGATCAAACTGTAGACACTCTAGAGGGGTAGAGTGAAGTGTAAGGATATTTTTTATCATATTTTCTATGTACTTAATTGGGTGGTTGATGTCTGGAATTTTACAAGGTGGGAAAGAAGTGATATTATTTAATCGGATAAAATACCATGGCAAGTGACTTACCTCAAGATTCTGCACAAATTGTGTGATGTTGTCAATGATGCCAACAAGAAAAAAATGGGTAGAGCTTGCAAGAAAAATTACAAAGCCCCACCACAACAAAAAAAAAATTAAAATGAGACAAACCAAAACCAATTTTCCTACAACTACTGCTTCAATCTATTCACGGTAAATGAAAAGTGGATCTGAAAATATCAAGATTTTAGTGCTAAACGATATTTTACATGTGATTGAAATTCGATATGATTGGGATATCTAATACTTAATGTGAATCAAAATGTGAATCAAACTATGTAAATCAAGGGAGGAATGTTTAATGGTGACTTTGTTTTTGGCATGAGACAAATTTTAGAGTGAAAGCTCACACTAAATATAGCCTATCAAGGCTAAACATATTAAACTTTTCAATTGAAAGCTAAAATCTAAACTGTTGTAGCCACGGAGCTTCTATGACCATCCTTTCAATTTCTCAGACTTTGTTTACTTTTCAACTGCAAGTATTTGGGATTGCCTCTTTAGATGTTAAATTAAAGTTTGGAAAATTGTAGTACACCATGTAATTTATCTTTTAGTTTATATGGGTGGTGTTAAAAATCTAATAAATTTTCTAGAATGGGTGATTGATAAATTCATTTGAATTCATTTGTTTTTTTTTTAATTCACATGGATGTTGTTTGATTGGAGTAAATATTTTGTTTTATTTTTTAATTTAAATGGGTGTTATTAAAACTAGAGTAGATTCTCTAGTATTTCAAACAATTTAAATGAGTGTTGTTAAAGTTGGGGTAGTCTCTGGTTTGTTTTCTAATTCAATGGGTGGTTATTAAACTAGGCTGACCTCTATATATACTTTTCTAGTTTAAATGGGTGTTATTATGACTGGAGTAGATATTCTATTTTATTGTGTAATTTGAATGGATATTGTTAAAACAATTGGAACAATGGTTTGCCAGTTAAAATGGATTGTGTCAAAGTGGGAGAAATGTACGTTAAATGGTAGCACAACTCTATGAATTGAATATGTAGAATTTTTTTCCAAATCCAGCTAGTATATGGTAACTAAAATTCAAGTTGTCCCACATGATTTAGGATCATAAACACAAAGGGTTTTATATTCTCATCTTGAATATAGAAGTTTAGGTCAAGATTTAAATCCTTATCTCAAATTTCATTCACAATTCTCAAAGCTTGTGGAATCATATGGGACTTGGCAACTCATCTTTGTTGTGATAACAAGGGGAAGAAGCACAACTCTCTATGAATAAAAATTGTAAAATTTGATTCAAAAATTTAGTCTACCTATAGTAACTAAAGTCCATGTTGTTCCAAATTCTTAAAGTTTCTTAAAGTTTCATAAATTTGAAGATGTCTATATTTTTATTTTGGATCATCACATTAGATAAAACTTCATTTCCAAGCCTAGAAGCAAGTTGGATGATTTGGAACTTAGGATCTTGCTCTGAAATGTTTTGTCAAGACGAGTCTTGAATATATATTTAAATTCTAGAAGGAAGTTATGAACTCAATTTTTAGTCTTCATACTCAGTCTGCCTATAGTAACTAAAGTCCATGTTGTTCTAAATTGTTAAATTTTCATAAATTTGAAGAGGTCTATATTTTTATTTTGGATCATCACATTAGATAAAACTTCATTTGCAGGCCTGGAAGCAAGCTGAATGATTTGGAACTTAGGGTCTTGCTTTGAAATGTTTTGTCAAGACGATTCCTAAATATATATTTAAATTCCAAAAGTAAGTTATGAACTCAAATTTTAGTCTTCATACTCATACGAATGTTGTGGAACTAAAGCTTTAGCTATAACTTCTAGGTTTTGAACAAAAATGAGAATCCAAATCAAGAACAATTATATGAGCTTGAAAGTATGGTTTAAAAAATAGAATAAAATTTCTACAAATTGATGAAACAAACTCAAGATATCGGTCAAGACAAATCCTAAAGAAAACCAAGTAAATTATAAAATCAAGGAGTGTGAAGACAAGGTATGATCTTTAAATAAAGCAACTAAGTAAAAATAATTGATGTCAAACTATAAGAGATGAAATGAAATTGAATGAGATTAAAGGAATGCACATGAAATGTACCCCAAATCTCATCATGGTTGGTACAGAGGAAACCATAGACGAAAATCTAACCAAAATAGCAAAAAGTCTTTAAAATAGGCTACTGATTGAAATTTGAAATCTCAAGGATTTTGAAGGCACAAAGTATTGGGAAGAACATTAGAAAATAAAAAATATCCAATCCCTAGAGAGTTGGATTCAGTAGACTACAAATACAAAGGAAAAGTATCTAATGAGGTTCCTGTATATATTCAAATAAATATCTTGGCCAAATAGAGTTTAGGATAGAAACCAAAACACTTTAAATAAGATATAGCAGACAATAGAGAAGATATAAACAAAAAAGGTTTAGAATGAAATTAAAAAAAATGATCTGGTGCATACAGATTAAAAAACCCTCATTAAAAGCATCGCAAGTGACTTACCTCAAGATTTTATAAAAAAAGTGTCTTGGTGTGTGCACTCCGAGATGTGAGGTATTAAACAACCCACATAGAAGAATGCATCAACCGACCTTTTCTCTAATCTATACTACCATGCTTGTCTAGGAAACAATGGAGTGGATAGATGCTTGCTTGTAGTTCCACAAAGTGAGACATGGACCTAAGGAATAGGGGTACAATTTTGGTCCACAACTCAAATTGAAAGAATGAAGCCTCTTCTTCCCAGCTAGGGATGGATAATGCTAATGATGTCAATAAGAAAACATGGGCAGACTTTGTAGGAAGAATATTAAGGAACCTTGCTAAAAAATAATTTTGTTTAAAATGAAATGAAGCAAAATCACTCTCCCTACAACATGAGGGAACCTTAATTCTCTTGTCCCATCTTAACCCTTGTTGTATTTAGGAGGGTTTTTGAATTTATTTCCTTAAAATCAATTGAGTATTCTATTTGGCTACTGACTCCCTATTGCCTGTTGTCAGTCACTATTTTAATATTTTCTATTAAGCAGTCGATTCCCTCATCATGAGTTCAAAAAACTTTGCTATGATGATTTTGGGGTTCGTGAGTTTTTATTTATCCATCGCATCATCCTAGGAAGTCCCTTCCATTAAAACAACTTATTGAGCACGTGCATTAAAGTTTCCACTTTAGTTCAGCTGCCCTAATGTCCTTGTTGCTCATCACTAATCACTTTTGAAATATATGTTTTAAACTAGAAATGAGTGATGAGGTGATATCTCTTTGATATCGTTCATCGTGAATTGTTCTTTGAACTTCTTTTTGCAATTGGTAATGAGCGAGGTTCTTAAGGGATTGCTTATCACTAATGATTTTTGAGTTCTTAAAATTGTAATAGCGATAAGTGATGGCTTCTCACTTTATGATCATAGTTTCATTGCTCATCACCAATATGTTGTGGAGAGATTTTTTACAATTAGCGATGATTGAGATGACAAGTTCCTAATTGTATCGCAACTCATGGATTTGTTTTAAGTTCTAAGGTTATGAAGCGATGAGCGATATGGTCCCTTATGAGGAGTTTTATCTCGCTAACTTGACTACATCTTATTTGCGATATATTTTGTGTCATTGATCATTATGTAGGTGTGCGTGTCAAACTGTGGTGCTTACATCTCTTGTCATTGATGGAAGTCAAGATGCAAAGTTGAACTAGCGAGGAGCGATGGAGATGAATATGATCAGGAAATCGGCCGAAGATCTAAGGGCCAAGATTTTATCGCATAAGGCACTTGCATCACTAATAAAGATGGACTAGAACAAAGTGAATTAGTGATTGGTGACAATTGCTACATGAAGATCAACTATCAAGCAAAAAGAAAAGTAGTGAGGTGGATTATCAACCATCGATGCAATTTTAAAGCTGTAGGATCAACTATCAAGGTTCAAAATTGAATGGCTAATTGTTAGTTCGCGTGCGTGAGCTTACTATCAAATATTAATGGTGGCATGCTCCCCTCTCGGCCATAACAAAAAAGTAGATATCTGGTTTATCATGCATCCTAATTCACTGGTTGGTGGAAGAAATACCAGAGGCCGAGGAATTTGCAAGGAAAGCTCTAGAAATTATCTGCAACTAGGGTGATATAGCTTTCATCCAGGTAAGAAAAATTGATACTTCTTTTTAATTAAGGTAGTGAGGTGAATTCCCTTGAAAACTAATAGGGAAATTGGTGGAAAGTGCATTTTAAATAGTCTTGTCTAGTGATTTCAATTTGATAATTGAGCTCTATCTAAATTGTGAAGAAAGGTGTCATGTTCAATAGTAAAGTTTTATCCTGTCATAATTGTGAAGGGTTTTGTTTGGCCGTAAGAAATTGTAAACCCTAGTCTCCATTTATGTTACAAGCATGAGTGACATAGAGCCTAGCAAATCCAGTGTTAGACCGGAGTGGAAACCAAAACAAAAGAGGGTCAAAAGACTTAAAACACAACATGCTTCAGCTGAAGTTGAGCCCAAACCAGTAGCTATGTCTAACCCTTTGCCTGGTACCCCTATGGCTTCCATAAGGTCCAAAAGTGAAAAAAAGGAAACATAAAATTTTATGCAAGAAAATTCTAGAGGTATCAAAGAGGGAGGGTCACGAATTGGTAAAAGGACCACAAGACAAGTTGTTGTTACCACTAGGTTAATTGATAATGCTAGAAAAATTGGTGAGAAACCCTAGCCCTAGAGTGGATGGAAATTGTTTCGGTATGCCTTCAATAGGAAAAATTCTAGTAAGCCTGCATGCTATTTGTGGAGATTGAACTTGAGAAAGTTAGTAGTTCCAAATGTGTTTGTGGAAGTTGATTTAATGATGGAGCTAGCAAGGCACTATGACCCTACTGACAGGAAAATCAAGAGTGAGAAGGGTGACATAATTTTGGAGGTGACAAAGGATAAAATGGTGGATGTGTTTAGGTTGAATCCCAATTACACTACAAAGTCTAGGCGTGCTGACTTGTATGCTAAATATCAAGGGAGAAAATTTGCATATAGAGAAGCAATACTTATGCGACATAGAAGGAACGGGAAAAAATTCACTGTTCAAGATACTAAGCCTTTTGAGTGTGAAGAATTTGAAGATTACTTCAAAAATACTTATTATTGTTTGAACCGAGTGTTAGCTCGCAATTTTGAGGTTAGAATAGCCCCTAATTTTTTGGTGATGGTGGCAGATATACAAGAATATAATCGAAACAGTGGTTTTGATTATGCTAATTTTGTTGCCCAACAAATGCATGAGGATTTTCTTAATTTGAAAAGGGAATCTCTCCCTCTATCTTTCCCTCATTATTCCTTATTGATGCACATGTTCTTGTGGGAAGGAGATTATGAGTGGAAAAGGAAATTGAATTTGAGGAAATTGTGAACATTGAAAATGAGGCCATCCTTGTGCAAATGTGGAAATAGATTTGGGATCAAAATTGCTCCAATTCCAACTACATTTTGTTTTCCAATGTTGTAAGACATGGTATCTTAGAGTCATTGGGTGTGGCACATAGATTCAAAAATTCTCTAGAGATTAGAAATGTTATGCACCCAAAGGATATACTAGGCTCTGCAGCAACACATAATTGGGTTGACTAGTTTCTTGTACATTCTAAATATACTTTGATCAAGGTTTATGGAGCTAAAGTGGTGCCCCATTGTTTACCCTTGTATGTCTTAGATAGATTGGCTTTCATGGAGCTCATGTGGAAAATGGATGCTATGGATTATGAAATGTTTAGAAAGGACAGAAAGGGCTCTGTGGTATACCCCCAATGTTTAGAAAGGATAGAAAGGGCTCTGTGGTATATCTCAGAATGCCTATAGATGAGGTTAGAGTTTTTTATCTGGAAGGATTTGTGGTAGGAAAAAGAAGAAAAAAGAACTTAGGCATCATACATCATGAATTTTCCTATAAAGATGATGTACTAAGGAATCTAATAAGTGATGATGCTGTTATGGTTAGGAAAAGGGAATGGATAGCTATGACAAACCTTGAGGAGAAGATTATGAAAAAGAATTCTTTCTACATCATTCCACACAATGAAATTGCAAACCCCTTGGAGAGGGCCTTTACTATGATAAGGGGTTGTCAGTCTGGTGGATTTAAAGTAAAAGTAAAGGAGGTTGTAGATAGAGCTCAGGTCCTCTTAGAGCAACAACGACAGTAACAAGATATGGATATCCCAGAATGGTTTGAAGATGTTCAAGAGGTTCCTCATAGTTCAGATGTTCCTCCTGATAGGATTGTCCAATGGCAATATAACAAAGAAAATGATGATGATCCTAGAATTAGAGAGTGTGATCAGTTTTTGGCTAATGATAAATTTGTGCAAACCAAATATTTTTAGGAGTTTATGATTCAACAGTGGAGTAAGGAAATAAAAGAGAGACTAGAAGCAACTCAAGTCAATGTTAAACCTTCTCATCAGGAGGAAGCTGAAAAGGAAAAGGAAGAGAAGATTAAGGCTGAAATTGTAGTCATTACTCCTATTAAAGCTCAAAGAAATGTTAAATATAGTGGAATCATGTTATTATCATGATGCACTATCACAACTACCATAGCATATGATGCAATTAGAAGAGATCCTCAAGCTTTGATATATAAAGATCAGTTTGAGAATAAAGTATTTGGTTTTGGGTATAGTCCAAAGCTGCATACCCTTGCAATTTGGTCTATGGTACCTAATACTATAAAACATGAGGTTTCTAGGCCTATTGAAGAATTCATTGGTTCACTAGAGGTCAAAAGAGCTACTAACATAACTCCAATCTAGGCAGCTGAATTAACTGCACATGTTGCAATGCTTAGTGTGGACATTGCACATATTTCTCAGAAGAAATATGAATCTTTGGTCAAGGAATATAAAAAGGCTTTCAATGAATTGATTCGAATGAGAGCTACCATTCAAGCTACCCAAAATACAGTGACTCAACCTTCTTCCTCTTCCTGATTTGATATGTCTACACAAGATAGGGAAACTTTGGCCCTCAAAATTGATGATTTGAGAGGAAAATGTCAAGCAGGCCAAATTAGAGACAGTTAGGGTGGCCAATGAATTTTTTAGAGATGTGCTTAAGCATAGGGTTACCAAGTTGGTCCACAGGACTAATGATGTATGGGCCACGTATAAAAAAAATCATGAAGCAAATGCAAAATATCTGCATGTACAGGAGGCCTTTAGGAATGAGTGGAATAATTGGATTGCTAGGGAAAGTTATTTGAAAGAAATGATGCCAAAAATAAAGGAGGATCATGAGGCACCCACAAATAGTCCTGACATCTTGAAGACCATTGACTCAATAAATGAGGTAACTACTTTCCATAGAAAGTTGGGAATACAGCTCCAAAGCAAGTTGAAAATATTCAAGGAAATGGAGGATTGTGGCATGCCTCACATATTGAATTTAAAAGGTGAATTGCATCTATTTGACACTTGGAAGGAGGATTTGGGAGGCTTTCTTGAAGAGGCTATGATGCATTTGTTTGCCACCAATTATATCTTGTTCAATTCAAATATTGATATTATGGTGTAGATTGAAACAAAGATGGATATATTTGTTAAGGAAGTTAGGATTTTAATTGATGCAAGGTACTCTCAATATAATACTGAGGTGCAAGATTTATTTCATTTTAAATGGCCCACTAAAGAAGAATACAATATTTGGTTGGAAAGATATACAAAATGAATAAGAAGAATAATGGACAAGAGGAGAATAATACATAGTCAAAAAATACTACAGATTAGGCTTTTGATGTAACATGGTAAAATATTATTCTCTCCTTAAAACTCAAAGTAATTACCATGTGGTGCTAATGTGGATTAACACATTTTGACCTTTTGTTGTTTTGATTTTCTTATAGTTGGAATTTTGAGCACATGGAGAATATCTTGTAACTTTTTTAACATACTAATGATGTCTTTTAAGGTGGGACATATTTTCCACGAAGATTTGAGGGTAATTCTACCTCATGTTTATTTGCTTCACCTGAAGACTCAAGCGTAACTAGGAAGGGAATATTGTTGCAAGCGGTCCTATGAGATCATGACATATGTGTGTGCTATCTGGTTTGAGGATTGTTTTTCTCCTTCATCTCTATAAGAAGGAATTTAGGACCATAAGCATAAGACTTAGAAAATTTTGAGTTGATACTATTAGTGTTATCAAGAAAATACGAAGCAAGTTTTAGAGTCTTTGTTTTAAGTTTATTTTGGAGTTCATACTTATGCATGTAAGACTGATAATGGTATAGAATTTTATAATACAAATTAATACCAATTTCATGGTTATTCTCTCTCCTTGTATGTGTGTTATGAGTTATGATTGAAAGTAGTCAAGGATTTCTTTCACTTGTCTCTATCATTATCTTATGGATGTTCAATTTCATGTTTTGCTATCGATTCAATGAATTGACATAAATGCTTATATGAGAGTGATAACTTATAATTACTATGTACTAGGATATTTGTAGGAAGTGATAATCTTGAAAGTCGCAAAGAAATTTTGTAATGCAAGATTTCTTGGGAGTATATGTGTTATTATTTGAATTTTTATCAGGTTATGTCAAAGGGTATTGACTCCGTGCATTGGATAAAGACACTAGTTCATGCGAGATGTTAGTGTTACATTTACAGTGTTGATTCATTAACTACTCAATCTTTTAACCATAAAATTTCAAGAGGAACACTGTTGTTATTCGTTATTTTAGGTGTCTTCTCTCTCATATTAAACTCATATAACATTAACATAATAAACTACCAACTTATTTGATGTATATTATTGAGTGGTGCTATGAGAGATATCTATTATTAACAGCAGTATTTCACTATAATTTTTGAAAAGTCTTCAGATATACATTGTGGGATCACCCTCTTGGGTTTCATAGAGCCCAAAGAGTAGGAATAGAAGTTTAGTAGCCTCTATTCATGCGTTGGCCAATCCCTTTAGTATTACTGATAATTGGAAATGGAAAAATCCATAGGTATTTCTAGAGATCAGTTTGGTTCTTAAAAAATAACCAACACAACAACTACTTTAAAATGAAATGATGCAAAACTAGTTCCCATGCTTCACCATATTTATGACAAGTAAGGAGTAAATCTAAAAAAACAAGATTATAGAGCTATAGCCTTCTAGACAAAAATATTGGTTGGGAATTAATCTTTTTTTATTACTATCAGAAGGAAATCTGATATGATTTTTGAGATTTGATTTCTTTTGACAGCGTCAGACAACCTATAAACCATTCACTATTAAATGGTAACCTAGTATTTGTTTGATGGAATGAGACATGTTTCAGGATGAAACCTCTCACTATATATAGCCTATCAGCTAATATAAAACAATAGGGTCAAGCTTAGTAAAATTTAAGTAGTTAAAGAAATATTATAAGGAGGATGGTTCTTATATTAAGGATTTGTAAGAGTTGTTGATGAACTCAAGCACCTAGGATCACCTACAAAACCAATATCAACCTTCCACATGAGAGTAGCAAGAGATAAAGTGCTGGAATATAGTGCAATAGCAAAATGATGCTATTATCACACACTAAATGACACAATATGCCTCAACTCTCCCTTGCACTAACTGAGTTGATATGAATTCATCTGAACTTGATAGAAGGGAGAGGTGAGTGCTAAATATATAGAAAAATATGGGCATATAATTCCAAGAGGGGTAATAACTCCCAAATAATCAAATTAGGTGGGAGTTATTCCTACTTGGAAAATGCCAAATAGGTGGCATAACCTACTCAAAAGGAGACAAATGAGTGGTTTTGTGAGGTGGCATATAAGGCCAAAAGTGGGTGTGAAACTCAACCACCCAAGTGTGGGTGAGAGAAACACATGTAATCGATGGATTACACCACATTTCCTCACATGAACCATGTCTCCTATAACCTAAGGTATGCTTAATAATGTGTAGGAAAAATAATATTAAAAAACCTACACCAACATCCCCCTTAAGCATAGCTTAGGTGGGTGAAAGGATCAAACAATGCAAAGATGGGTCCTAGCTATGAGGCCATGTTAGGTACCCATGTACATTGATGAAAATTCCCACAAGATGAGAAAGAGAAAACTCGTAGGAAAAAACTCCTCCCCAAGAGAGAAGAAGCAGGACCATGCAATCCCCCAATGTAGAATCCCCTACATTGTTGGTGAATGCTTGACACAAGAAGCTGAAGAAGATCCAAGATCACCAAAAAATATTCATCCCCTTAGGAAGAAAGAAAACCAAGGATGTATGGAGGATATATTCCCATTCTTGAAAGGAATATGAAGGAAGAATGATGAAAATGTGCAATGTCTCTAAACTCTACTTAGGTGTGGCCGCCATGTCGATGTTGAAATATGTCACCATCAAATCAGGAGTTCTAGGCCACACTGTAGAAGATGATAATCCAGGACCTAGTGGAGATGGATGTAGAAAAAAAATTGAAGACAAGAATATCCCCTCTAAAGATAAAGAAGCCTCCTCCAAATGTTTTCCAAAAGTATCCACACTCATGCCAGACTGGAAAGAATGATCATGTAGAGAATGAACAAGAGGTTCAAAGTGTTCCCTCGCAACAACTAATGAAGGATCAAATCCATCAAAGACAAGATGAATGTTATCAATGATGTCTCCCAAATCTGCAATATGAGACTCCACGAACAAGTTTGAAATTCCTGTCATGAAGCCATCACAAGTATCCAAATTTGAAAGACAACGTATGTTTTGTTGCACTAAATCAATAGGAACCAAAACTATGGAAACACAAGCATCCTCAAGTACAACAGTAGATGAAGGAGATGAGATCTTAGTGCATGTCATTTGACTACACCTATCATCCCCCATTATGTTCTCAAAACATAATGAACTAGATGATTCTTCCAATGCTGGAATAGAAGAGCCCTCAGCCTCAAGATGTTGACTCATAGATGAAGAAGATGATACCTCTAAATATGGATTAGGAGCCATAGAAATTGAAGTCTCAATAGATGTCTCTATCAGAGGAGAAGGTTTTGTGTCATCAAAACTACCATACCTTTCCAAATCGAAAAGTGTTTTAGTTGTTTTATCATCAATAGGTTGAAACTCTACAAGTGGAACAAGACAATCCTCAATAGGATTCTCTAGGAATGGAGGTTCATTCGAGTCTCCATACATCTCCCAAAGTTTGGTCATAAGGTCAGAAGGGATCTCTATAAAAACTTATGAAAAGAAACAATAGGATCAAGATATCAAAGATAGCACAAAGGAGAGAGAAGATGAGAGAATATGATAACTGTATTCTCAATATGCATGAATATAGAAAATTATAAGCATGTACAAGGCTTGCTTATAAAGGAAAGCTAGGACTCAATGAAGGTACATGAATGAGACAAGTGTCCTAATCATGTGCAAGGTAGGTAGAAAGAAATAATAGATAATTCCATGAAAGTTGGATCACCCACCTAAAGTAGAATTATCATTCCATGAAAAAGTGGGAATAAAAAGGTGATAACTAGATCACACCTCAAAGAGTGGAATTTCTCCTACACACACTTCCCTAAGTGTCCAACTCATATCTCTCAATGTATGCGCAAACCTAGATGCAAGATGAAAATAACTAGGTGTCACAAGTGCAACCTATAATGATATGCATTCCCTAAGTAAGCAAGTAAGTAAAGTTCAATAAGTAAAATACTTATTTACACCAACACCCCCCCAAGTGCAATTGAGGGAATGAAGACTCAAGCTAACCATGCAAGATAAGATGCAAGATGGGTCCCAACAACTGAGCCATGTTAGGTACCCATGTACAAGTGCAATGTATTCTCTCACAAGCAAGGAAAGGGAGAAAACCTCATGGGAAAAACTCCCCCTCAAAAGAGAGAAGAAAAAAAATGAATGTAGAAATGGAGAAGGAAAAAACCCCAAGATGAGGAAAAAGTCCCCCCATGAAAGAGAAGAAGAAGAGAGACAAGGTAGCCCCCCCTTAATGTTGAGTCTCCTACAATGGTAGAAGCTTGAAATTGACTATTGAAGATGATCCAATCTCGTCAAACAACATTCACCCCCTTAGGAAGAAACAAAACCATGGATGTATGTAGGATATCAAGAATATGGGTGATGTGTGATGATTTCTCAGAAGCATGCTCAAATGTCTCCATGTCAATGCTGAAAGCTAACACACTAAAAACAAGCATTTGAGGCCACACTATTGAAGAGGTCAATCCAACATCTAGTAGAGATGAATGTAGAACATGATCCAAAGGTGCATGAATGAAGTCTCCCCAATCCACAAGTGAAGAAGGAAGAACCCTCAAAATGTAAGGAGTCTTTGAAATCTGCTCAAATTTCCCTATGTTGATGCTGAAAGATGCCTTTCCCAAACCATGTGAAGCTACAATGGCAAGTGCAATGGCCATAGTTTAGTCACTTCCTAGAACTTGTGAGAACCCCTTTGCAAGAACACTCTCATTTTCTGAAAAAGATAACTCAAGATCAAGCAAGGATGAAGGTAGAACATGCTCCAAAGACACTGTCTCCTCGAGAGAGAAAGTGGCCTCCTCCAATTGTTGTACATATGCATCCACAATCACATCAACCTCAAAAGACTGATCATGTAGAGGAGGTTCAGATGTTCCCTTGCAACAACTGAAGAAGAATCACCTTCATCAAAGAGAAGATATAAGTAATCAAATGTGTCTCCTAAATCTGCAATGTAGGACTCCACAAACAAGCTACCAATGTCTATCAAGTAGTCATCCCATAAAGTTGTTGTTGGAAGACAAGGTATGCACTGTTGCACTGAATCTGTTGGAACACAAGTATCATCAGGTACATCAGTTAATGTAGGAGATGGAATATTAGTAATAGGCTCAAGAACCTCAGGATTAGTTAGCACTCCAAGATTCAAGTAACCATACTCATTCTCCTCAAATGTGTCCACATTAGGGTGAACTAAATCCTCAATAGGAGAAAAATTATGAGAAGGTGTAGAACCGAGAATGATGATCAACCTCCCCAACTGCAACAAGAGCCTTGCTATGCAAATCCTGAACAATGAAAAAATTTGGTGTGAACTCTACACTCTTTCCTGTACCACTATGGTTGGAAGAAGTCATGTGATGTGAAGCTCTTGAATCAAGGATCCACCTATCTCAATTGGAATCTGCAACTACAAGAAATGCTTTCCCCTTATGTTTCTCATGTTGAGATGATGTAGATGAAGGAGATGAGCTTGATGTTGTTTCCATGAGATTTGTGCCTTTTCCCTTAGAAGTAGAAGTGGAATGAGATGATTCATTCTCCCGATATGCATTTGGCAAGTTGATGTTGTTCCTCTTGAGCATGTTTTTCAACTCATCAATTTGCTTAACATGACAATGTTGCTCCTTGTGACCAAACTTTTTGCAATATGCACATGTTGGTTTCTCCTTTTTGCTTGAGTTGTTCTTTGAAGAAGATGATGATGAGCCTTGTTGTGGAGGAGTGGATTGATTGTTCTCTCCTTGTGGCTTTGATGAAGATTGCTTTTTGCCTTTTCCTTTGCTTTTCTTTTTGTTTCCATGATTGACCACCAATGCTTTTGAAGTTGAAGACTTGAGAAGACCCATTTTCATCAACTTATTTTTCTCAAGAATCAAATCTTTGAGAGCCTCAAAAGATGGTGATGTGAAGTTACTGATTTTCAATTGTTGAGTCTAAAAAATTGAAACAAAGGCTGCATATTCAACAGGAAGCTTGTCCAACAAGTTGAAGACCAACTGATCATCCTCTTTCTCAATACCACAATCTTTTAGCTATGCTCTTAGCTCATTTTCCTTAGTGACATAATCTTGAATGGTATCAAAATCCTTGGGATCAAGGCTTAGGAGATCATGTTCAAGCTTGTATCCCTTAACCTTATCAACCTTTCCATACAAAGTAGCAAGCTTATCCCAAGCTTCCTTCGCTGTAGTACATTTATCAACAAGGAAAATGAGATCATCTGAAATGAATTTTCTAAGTGTACCCAATTCCATTGAAGTTTTAGTGAGACAATCCATATATGCAGCTGGATCTACCTTAGGATCTGAAGGTGTAGTTATGGTTCCATCAATATAGTAAATTAAACCTTTTTCCATTAGTTTACTCCATGCACATACTTTCGATGTAGCATAATCATGTGCAGTTAAGAGTGGAACTTTAGATGAACCCATGATGGAATGCAAGAGCACAAGAGAGAAAATAGGAACAATCACACAAGAGACACCCCCCCAAATTCACT
This sequence comes from Sequoia sempervirens, assembly GCA_007258455.2. Classification (NCBI taxonomy): domain Eukaryota; kingdom Viridiplantae; phylum Streptophyta; class Pinopsida; order Cupressales; family Cupressaceae; genus Sequoia; species Sequoia sempervirens. The sequence goes on from VDFB02026320.1 coordinate 4,823,797, forward strand.
CAATCAAAGTAACCCCCCAAAAAAAGATGATTTTGGCACTTTATAATGTAGTGTGTGTACAATAGGCCACTTGCAACTTGGCTAAGTGGACTTATGATTTATGATTTACAACTTGCCAAAAATAGGCTAAGAACAAGCTAGAACAAAGAAGCAAAGACCTGAATTGAGATCTATGCAATACAAGTGTCAAATAGGCCAAAAATGACCATATGCTGAAAGTACAAAATCCACTCAAGATCAATTCAAACTGATTGCAGATTCAAGAAGTAGATGAAAAATGATTTACTTTCAAGAAAAATGACAGCTGAAAAGGAGTTTGTATGTGCCTGAACAAAGCCCCAAAAGTTGCAGAAATAAGGATTGGATAGGTACAATGTTGAAAAACTGAAAATTCTGGAAAATATGTCCACCAAAATTAGAAACTGAGTACATGGATACGAAGTACATGAAAAAATAGCCCAAATAAAAAAAAAAGTGCTCAGAAAAAGGAGCTAAAATGAGCAAGATATGAGCCTTCAAAGTTGGACTGCAAAATTGAAAACTCCATTGATGAGGGGGGAAATTTTTTTTGGAACGCTGATGTAGTGTTGACATCAGCAATCCACTAGCATAAATTTGACAGTCATTTGTTTGTCACATCTGTATTTGGGCTTAAAATTGACGTCCTCCTAGCCATCGAAAAAGAATATGCCCTTCATGCAAAATATTCTTCCAAAATGTGAGCTCAAATTTGACATCTATTTAGACGTTGCCAGAATCTTTGCCACCGGTAGAATCCCCAAGAACCTTTTAGAATATTCCAATACCGACTGGATTCTAAACATAGTTGTTAGATTTCTGAGTTTGACTAGTTGCCAATTGTTGAAGATTTCTTCGCCAGTTTTTGTGAATACCGGTGATTATAAATGTGGATGCCAATGAAATGATCTGCGGATGTGTGGGGGCTAGGGGCCCGCATGGGTGACAGAGGGAAACAATACCCTATAGGTCTACAAAATTTTCAAGGTATGGCCCTGCTTATATATTTTTTATTTTTGAATAAAAAATTTTACAAAATAAACAATATGAATTTGTTAATTTTTTTTTGATTTTTTTGATTTAATAAAAAAATAATACAAATTTTTGATTTTTTATAAAAAAATTTACAATCAATCTCAATATGGCCCAATTTGCAATTTTTCTAAAAAAAATTTCAAAAATATTCTAACAAATAAATATATTTTTTTGGTTAGAAAATATTTTTTTTAGAACTATAGAAGAATTCAGAAAATTGAAAAAATACCCAAATAGGCGATTTTTTCAATCTAGAGCTCCCAGTGTTGGATTTCGATGAAACGAAAGGCTATCTTGAATGAAAACAGCCTTCTGAATCCAAATTTGATGTCAAATCTGGTCTAGGATGTACCTAAATGTCACTGATCCTCATATTTTCCTCTTGTCCACCTTCACATAAACTAAAATCTCCCACCAATGGTTATGCAAAGAACCTCCAACCATTCTAATACCATGTAAGAACTTATGAAAAGAAATAATAGGATCAAGAGATCAAAGATAGCACAAAAGAGAGAGAAGATGAGAGAATATGAAAATTGTATTCTCAATATGCATGAAGATAGACAATTACAAGCATGTACAAGGCTTGCTTATAAAGGCAAGCTAGGACACAATGAAAGGAGATGAATGAGACAAGTGTCCTAATCATGTGTAGGGTAGGTAGAAAAAAATAATAGATAATTCCATGAAAGGTGGATCACCCACCTAAAGTGGAATTATCATGCCACGAAAAGTGGAAATAAAAAGGTGATAACTAGATCACACCTCAAAGAGTGGAATTTCTCCTACATACACTTTCCTAAGTGTCCAACTCATATCTCTCAATGTATGCACAAACCTAGATGCAAGATGCAAATAACTAGGTGTCACAAGTGCAACCTATATAATGATATGTATTCCCTAAGTAGCTTAAGTAAAGTGTAATAAGTAAAATACTTATTTACACCAACAATATCAATGCCATCAGTGACCATTTGTGTATCAATATCACAACTACAACCAATTACTCCTAGGATATGTTCTATTTTTAAGTCCCACACAACTCTTTTCCATTTTGATGAAGGTCCAGGAACCAATCCATAAAGATATGGAAAAATATTAATCCACCTACAATGTGTTAGGATTCCATCTCACCAAGACTTAAAGTTCCATCGATATAACCTTCTTACAGTAGGATGTGTTTTGATTCCCATATTAAACTCCTCTACTTTAGTCACACAATAGACCAATCAAGAGACATAAGCTAGTTCAAAGGCCAAAGATTACCCCACCCCCAAATTACTCAATCATGATCCCCCTAAAAAAATATTATGGTGGCACTTTATAATTAGTGCATTTACAATTCTGGAGTTATTTTCTAGAGTTTTACATTGTCCAATATTGGACCCAAATATTGAAAGTACAAAATAATCTCAGAATAAGAACCTCAAAATAACACCAATGTGTAGTTCTCAGAAAAATATCAACTTTCAAAAAAATAATCACCTCAATTTGAGTCATATATGAAAGTTATAGCCATTTGAAGTTCCAAAAATGAGAACCGTCCTTTAGATCTATTGAGAAAATTGAATTTCTAGAAAATCTGGATCCATTGAGCAAAAATGGATTCCACCACTACAAATCCTATGAAATTCTACCACAAATAAAAAAAATTGCTCTAAAAAAGGAGTCAAAATGACTGAGTTACAGGCTTTTGAAGATCGGGTGAAAAATGCAAAACTCCAACAAAGAGGGGGTCTACTAAAACAATTACATTTAGTTTCTACAAAATATATAACCTGTATGCAAAAACTAGAAACAACCCAAATGATTTTTTTCCGTCACGAAAAAAACCCAAATGGCAGATTTTCTTTAAAATATACAGAAAATGTGGATCTAGTGTAAAAAAGACGTCTTTAACAACAAAAAATGACCCCAAGAACCAAAACATGCAAAGGTAGAATCAATTACCTAAGAAAAGCTAGGACATACTAAAACCTATAATACTGGTTAAAACACTCACAAATCTCTCAAATTCGAGAAGGGGCTTGCAGATCTGATGCTCTGATACCATGTAAGAGTTGTTGATGAACTCGAGCACCCAGGATCACCTACAAAACCAAGATCAACCTTCCACATGAAAGTAACAAGAGATAAAATTCTAGAATATAGTGTAATAAGAAAATGATGTTATTATCACACACTAAATGATACAATATGCTTCAACTCTCCCTTGAACTGACTGAGTTGATATGAACTCATCTAAACTTGATAGGAGGGAGAGGTGAGTGCTAAATATATAGCAAAATATGGGCATATAATTCCAAGAGGGGTAATAACTCCCAAATAACCAAATTAGGTGGGAGTTATGCCTACTTGGAAAATGCCAAATAGGTGGCATAACCTACTCAGAAGGAGACAAATGAGTGGTTTGGTGAGGTGGCATATAAGGCCAAAAGTGGATGTGAAATTCAACCACCCAAGTTTGGGTGAGAGCAACACATGTAATCGATGGATTACGCCACATGTCCTCACATGAACCACTTCTCCTATAACCTAAGGTATGCTTAATAATGTGTAGTAAAAATAATATTAAAAATCCTACACTAATTGGATTGTCCCAAACATCTTTGACGATAAACTCATTAGTTCACTCTCAAGAGTAACAACACCAATGTTTTCAAGATTTTCATTGGAGATTTGTTAAGCATAGATTAGACATATGGTCAACTCCAAATGTAGGAACTTGTCAAAATTGTGCAAGATTATTTGAGAGTTTTATAGCTATGAGAGACCTCCAAGTGGCAAATTGCAACTACTACAAAAAGAGCTCCATGATTCAACAAACTTAGATGGTGGGGACCCTCTTGGGAAAAAATGAATGGTAAGGATAAAATATGATTATTTTAGAAGATCAAAAAGTCTTTTTTTGGGATTTATGTGAGGTCAAGGTCTTTTTTTGTATTAAATAAAGCATAAGGAATTACAATGAAAACTAAATCCAGTCCCAAAAGAAGACTACTAAGAGAGAAAAAAACACTAAAAATTTTACAATGTCTCTATAGTACAACTAGTAAGCATCAAGCTTATGACACCATGAAAAACTAGTAAGCATCAAGCTTATGACACCATGAAAAACTAGTAGCACTAAAGATTTTGCACTGACACAAATGCACAACTAGGATGCAGCGATCTTAAGCCACCATTACACTCTGAATTTGAACATGATTTGTAATTGTCTAGCACAAAAAAGCTCCCTATCATGGAGCTGCAAAAATTGGTGTTTGATCTCTTCAAAATGCTTGTTGAAATTTGAATCTTCTGTGAGTTCCCTCTTCAGCTAAGAACAAACAAAAGTGAATTGAATCATGATGTTAGAGTAAACTTTAAAATATTTTTTTCTCGATGCAAAATGTGTTTAGAAAATAGTGTTGAGCATCTACTTTTCCATAAATGCAATAAAATACACTACCTCATAGAATCAACAATTATGTTTGTATGCAGTCCATTACTAAAAATAGCTTTCTTTCCAACGTAAAACATGAAAAAAAATAGTAGGGAAATGATACAAAATGCTATTCCATTTTATTTTTGTATGAGGGAAGTCCCAAAAGATATATTTTAAGTTTTCAGCGTGTTGACATAAAGGATACTTGGCTGCTTATAATCTTAAATATTTTATTCTATCTCCAACTGGCAGTTTATGGTGCAAAATTTTCTAGGCCAAAATTTGAGCATTAGCCTTCATCTTGGACTTCCAAATCTACACACTTAACATTCTCCATTTTCTTTCATTAAAATTAAAATTCCATTTTCTAGTAAGTCTCAAATTCAATTTCATACCAGGAAGAAGCTTGAAATATAACTTCTTCAAAGGAAACCATAAGAAAGGGTATTTATTGACCCACAACCAATCCTTGAAAAAGTTGCAATGCAAAGGAGTGCATATTTTCCTGAGGAGTTCAATAGGGACTAACGATTTCACAAAGACCATGAAACCTTTATACTTTTTATGTAAATTGAAGTTTTTCTTTGAATCCTAACAGGCAACCCAATCAAGGGTATTAAAATCCCAAATGTCACCAAACTATTTCACCCCTTCACTAAATAGATAATGAGACTACTTAGGGAAGGTCATTGCAAGTGGTTTCCAATGATATTGAACCAACTTATTCCACTAGATAGATGAGGTAGCAAAGCTAAAACCATGCTGCAAAGAGTCTTTTTTCCAATTTAGAAACTTGCAGACCTATTGCCAAGCCTTCCATGTATATTGCAATGGAAATGATGCTCTAACCCGAAAGAAAGGAGCAAGTAGAATTTTATCCATCCATCCCACATTTTTCCATTTATTGTTCATTATAGCAAGAGAGATGCAAAGGGGTGATCCCATAATAGTGGTTTACAATTTTTGGCCAAACTGGACACTGAAATTATTATTTTTAACTAAATCTTCACATTCGGGCACCTATAGCGGCTAAACTGTGAGGAATTTGAAGATGGTGCAAACTAGAGTCTCATCAAATTTTGTCTATAGATTCTAAAATATTTTTTTCAAAATTTTTGGAATCAAATTGCACTTCTTCTTCCATCTCCCATGAAAATAGATTTTTCAGAAAACAACATTTTTTTAAAAGTGACGCACACCAGTATAGCATATAACTTTTTTTTTCCATGAAGGATAAAATTCTAATTCTTTCAAATTTAGATTTTTAACTCTGATATCTAGTGCTTCCACTTGGTTAGATAGTTTTTATTGAATATTTTTCCTTAATCAAGTTTCAAAGTCAAATGAATTACAATTCAACACAGTCGCATTTGTATAATCGTAACTTTTTGTATATGTCAAAATTTAATTTTTTTTTTGTTGGATTAAGGACTTCAATATCTGGTGCACTCATATTTTTCAAATTTTTTTTTTGATAATATTCTATTTTTCCACATGTGAAGAACAAATAAATTCATTTTATGAAAAACCTATGTTTAATAAAACTTAAAAAACAAATACATAACAAAACCAAAACATATTAAAATTATATTCATTGGATAGCTTGTTCTGAGGAATACCACAATCATTTGAAATAAATTTTAAATGAATTCATTTGATCCCCCAAAATCTAAATCAAAAGTGATTTTTTATCAGCATTTTGATAGGTGTAAAGGAAGACGCATTTATAGGTATGGTTTAAAACTAGCGAGGTTCTATCCAAGGGGGTTTGATCTAAGGTGATTTGATCAAACCCTCTTCAATTGGAATCCTTAAAATGGAACTTTTTAAGGCTTAAATCATTATATTTTCTAAAAATATGTGATTTCAGCTAAAATTCGTTCCTCTCAGGAATTGTAAACCACTATTATGACAGCACCGAAAGTTGCACTAAAACTTTCCATTTTCCTCCCCTGACATAACTCTTATAAACCACTTAGCAGCTAAACAAATTCCTTGTGTCCTAGGGTCTACTAGTCCCAACCCCCCTTTGGACTTAGGTTGTAAACAGTGCAGCAGGTCAAGATCTTCTTGATAAAATAGATAGATGATATTATATGAGAGGATATTATAGAGAAATGAAAAGCATGGGTCAATGTACATATAGTCCTTTTTTGTAAATTTGTGCATTCTTGGAACATTTGTAAGATTTTATTTGGTTAATCATGCTTTGATTTATATAAATGATTAGCTAGATTAAATAATTGATTTCAGTAAACTAATGAAGTGAGAGAAAAAAAGTGAATTATATAAATATATCTTGTTTACTTAGTATTTTAAAATTGGCATGAGAACCTAAATAAATAAATATTAATTTTTCATTTAAGGTTGGATATAAGAAGAATGATTAATTTAATAGATAAATATTCTTGATTCATTCAATTAATACTAGACTTGTGTTAGATGAAAAATTATTTAATTAATGTTGGTAGATAAATTTTAAGATGATTAATTAACTAAATAGATTTATTTGATTAATTTAAGAATGATGATATTAAATGAATTGATGAAAGAAAAGTTATTAAGAGATTATTTTAGATGCCTATATTTTATTTGTATTTTAGACAATATTGTAACTTTATAGAAACGATGTCATTTCAATGAAAAATAAAATATAGTACTTTTGAGATAAAAAGGGTTGTGATATGTCCTAGCTAATTAAGAAATGATGATCATAAGATGGAGGGAGTTAGAAAAAGTGTTTCGTGCTCCTATTGATAAAATTATATATATATATTCAAGCTTTAAAAAAGAAAAACTTAGTTTCGGGCTATAGAGTTAGGTTTTAGATAAAATAAATATTTAATAATTTTTAGCAACAAAAGGGAGTTGAACACACCACATTTCTAAAAGAGGGGTGAATCAACATATACTAAAACTTAAACTACTTCATTTGTAGATAAAACATCAATTCACATTAACTTAAAGAAGAGTAGAAATGAAAAATGCATGTCACAAGGACACCAAGATTTTTATGTGGAAAACCCAATGAGGGAAAAATCATGGTGAGAGTTAACTCATAATATATGAAGATCACTGCTTATAAAATTACAATGTTGTGTAAGGCTCATTTCCTATGGACTTGCAAGCTAAGGTGCACAACCTTAGGGAAAGATACAAAGACTTTTTGAGAATCACAATCTTAGAGCAAGATACATAAAAATTATAATGAAAAACATGAACATGAACTACCATAAAGAATCATCCAACATATGTTGATGTTGCAATCCCTTTTTCTCACAATTGCTCCATCATACTAACTTCACACATTTCATATTTAACGTACTGATCAAGATCAATTCTCTATCCATATTGTTTTTTACAAATCATTTTTTTCTTCTATAAATACCCTCCACAACAAGTCAAAACCCCAATTAGGTTAACTCTAAGATGAATGTTTAGATGAAATGTATGATACTGCATAGGTCAGCTCCAAACATATACATTATGAAAATAAAATGAGTTGTGGATCAACACATTTCATAACAAGACCCAAATACATCACAACACATCCTCCAAAGAAAATTTAATTAATCAGGATCAACCATAGATGAAGAAAACAAGATTGTCAGCCCAATCAACATCAACACTAAAAAATTTGACAACTGTTCAGTTTACACCACCGAGGAGAAACCAAACACGTCATATGAACCAAGATGTAAAAATTGTAGTCTATGCACAATATCTCTTCAAACTTCTTCAAATTATTTGATCATTATGTGATAGCACAAGAAGAGAAACATATTGAGTTGATGAAAACAAAGCAACCTGAATAGGCTATAACACTTCAAAACTTAGGATATTGCATTTTTGTACACCAAAACATATGAGACTTTCAAGGATGAGCCCTTATACCTCTTCAATCATATCCTCAAGTCAACACAGCTAAATATATCATTTTAGAAGAATGCAGAGCATTCCAACAAGCTTTTATCAACACTTTACTCTGCTAGAGCATATATCGAATCTTTGTCACTTATAACTTTCACTATAGAAGGTTTAATCACTTGAATTCTTGGATATAAAAAAGTTTCACATCTCGACCAATTTATTTCTAGAAAATTTTGTTTTCATTTATGTCAATGGAGTATTGTTGCATTGATGTCAACTCTTGAGGAAGTAAGTGTGTTGGGTGCATTATGTTGTCATTAACTAGTATTGTCACTAGTGTCAACCTTTGATGTAGCAATGATGAGTAAGTGCTTGTGGATATCAACCTATTATGTAGTTGAGGTGCTAAGAAAGTTGTAGATGGTGAGATTATTTTTGTGGTGCTTGCTTTCCAAGTGCTTTTGAGAAAATTTAAATAACAAAAAATTTAGTGTGATAAAATGGTGTTCTTGTTTGTGCTCTACATTTCTTTTATATTGAAGCTACATTTGTGTGGTTCAGATATGTTGATTAGAGGTGTTCCAAGGTGTTATATCTAAAGTTTCCTATTCTTGATCATTTAGTAGAGGAAGTTGTATTCACCAGTGTGTGAATTATGAAGTGTTGTTTGGGAGAGAAATGGAATTGCTCTACATTTCTCCACCTTGTGGTTGTTGGTCCTGTGAAACTAAGAATGTGTCTACAATATATGTATCTATCTTCAATTAGAAGTGTTTTTATTTTGGTTCTCTGAAAGGTTGGTTTCATAAGTTGTAGTTCATGGAAGGTTAATTGGTTGTGTAGAATAATTATATTCTTCAAGTGTATGAAGTTGCTAAGCTTTTGTTGGATTTCAAGGTGTTGATGAAATATCCCAGATTGTTGTCAACTACTATGTTTGGTTCATGAGTTGTTTTTTATACTTTTTAATTATATAATTGAATGTTTAAGGGTGTTAACACATGTTCGACTGACCTAGCATGTTAGCACTAATTGTGGATATGTTTCAGTGTTTGTGGAAGTGTGGCATGGCATTTCAGTATATATTTGCATATGAGTTAAGTTGTGACAAGGTCCACTTTCACTTCTTTCCACCACAAAATCTTTGATAAGTTGGTGAAGGAGTGGTGTGTGATGTGAAATGTGTTGAGGTGTGAAAATTGATTAAGTGTAGTGTGATTTTTAATGATTAGGACTACTAGAAGTGGTGAGCAAATGGTGTCTACATTCTTCAAGATACATGATATTACTGAAGGTAGTGAGCTGAAGGTTGTAGATGGTATAGAGTTGCACTGGTGGATATTTTTTGTTGCTCTAAAATGAACTTCTCATTGTAAGAATCTTCTTTCACATTCTTTCTAATCTAGCAATGATCCCTTAGTAGTGAGCCCTTCTTTCTTTTGGGTAGTGTTCCCTCTAGTGGTGAGCCTATTGTATTTGATGTTGCAATTATTTTATATTGTGAGCTAATCTTCACTATGGTTTTTACTTTCTCGGGTTTTCCACATAAATATGGTGTTCTATTGCGTATGGTGTTTGACATGTTATTTCATTTATTTACTTTCATGCTAAATCTGATTAAGGGTTTAAGGACTAATAACAACTTGAATGATAATGAATATTTTGATGTTTTAATGTAAAATTGATTCACCCCTCCTCTCGATTGTCTTGTGCATTCAAAAATTGGTATTAGAGCAAGGTTCCTTAGAAGAAATCTTAACCCCTTGATGTAGATTCAAATGGCACACAAGAATGAGGCTTCTTTATTTGATGGATTAGATTATTTATTTTGGAAGACTAGGATGGAAGGTTTCCTTGGGTATGTGTAGGATCATCATGGAAAAAATAGGCCCTTAAGTGGCAAAAAATTCAAAAAAATTAGAGTTAGGCAACTTAACATAAAAGTTTGAATAAGTTATCTATATTGTTTCAAAAATATGTAAGAATAGAATCTGTAGCAAATTGAATGTAGTTTCTAAAATACTAGGTTTATTTTTAAAAAAAATCTATTCAGTGAAAATTTGAAATTTCAATGCAGTAGTACTTAAATTTTAGGGAAAAAATAAGTAGGTGTCTGTCTAACCACCCTAACCACAATAAAATGATAATATTTTTTATAATATTTTAGATATAAGTAGAGGACTCATGTCCTAATGTGATGCATATTTTTGTAATTTTTTTCTAAGTAAATGATTAATTATGATTTTTTATTACAACTTTTAAAAAATATAAAAACTCGTATGTCTAACCACCTTAACTTGGTTAAAGCTTCATGAAATTCATTTTTTTTAATCCTATAGTATACAAAGCATAGAATGTGATGCAAGTTTTGGATTCAAAAAATGTGATACTGTTTGAAAGCTATAGATGTTTCTCAATCAACATATCCATTAGGACTTTAGTCGTAATTCAAATAAAAAATGAATAATAATAATTTATTAAATTCAACTTAAATCATAATTGATATTGGTGGAAAGCTGAAAATCTCCTTTAAAAACCATTTTTTGTTTTATCAGTTTTGGGTAAAAAAAAATCGTCAGCCACATACCCATCATATCACCACTTTTTGGCCCATCATGATCCTGCACTTACCTCCTTGTCTCCTTAGGGTTTAGAGTTTGGAATTCAATTGAAGATGGATATACCATAGCTACAAATGATCATACAACTAACGATGGGATCAAGGAATATGTGAATAGTGGCAGAGAGAAGTATACTCTCTTGAGTGGTCTTTCTAATTCAGAACTTGTGAAAGATATGAGCTACAAATCTTCTAGTGAGATCTAGAAAAAGCTAGAAAGTACCTATGAAGGAGATGATAAGGTCAAGAAAGTAGAGATGCAAAATTTAAAGACTAAGTTTGAAACCATATGGATGTGAGAGGACAAAGATATTGCAAGCTACATGCATAGAGAGGATGAACTTAGTAATTCCATTAGAGGCCTTGATGGGAATCTAGAAAAAGATGAGGTGGTAAAGAAGGTACTAAGAACTCTTCCTAAATATTATATCTCTAAAGTTTCTACTATTGAGGAAGCTTACATAATTTAGATCATTATTCTGGAGATTAGTTGTTTGGTTCTTTAACAACCTTTGAATTGAGAGATTTTGGTCCAAGTGATTCAAGAAAATAGATTACTTTTAAATTTGGTGCAACATAGAGAAGAATGAGGAATTGGATTAGATGATCTTGATAAGATAGAAGAAAGTTTTGTGAGGATATTGAAAAAGGGCATTGAAAAATATAGAGGTAAGTTACCCTTCAAATGTATCAATTGTGGAAAGATAGGTCACTATGCCTCAAAATTTCCTTTCAAAGCCTCAAATGACAAACATAAGGAGAATAAAGGTAAATCAATTAAGATAAATTATTATGTTAAAGAAGATGCTAGTATATCTAATGATGAAGTTGATTACCTTGAAGATGAGAATGATGAATGCTTGTTCATGGTTCTAAATATTAGAACTAATTTTGCTAACTCTCAGAGATGTAAGAAGGAAATTTCTCTGAAAGAAGGCCATAATATTATAGGGACTATGGTCACTAATTTTCATGTAAGAGAGGAGAAAAACTACTAGATTATTGATTGAAGATGGTCAAATCATATGACAGGTGATAATAATTTAAGTATTTTAAACTTGAGAAGTTTGAAGGTGGTCTTGTCATGTTTGGTGATGATGCATCTACTAAAATTTGTGGAAAGGGTTCAATCAGTTTTGATGGAAAGAATAACATAGATGATGTTCTTTAAGTTAAGGGTCTCTGGCATGTAACCTTCTAAGTGTAGGAAAAATGTTTAACAAAGGACATAATCTTTTTTGAAGATCATGGAATAAAGAGGCATTTGTTAGCACCTAAAACTCCTCAATTGAATGGAGTAGTGGGAAGGAAGAATGGTACTATTCAGCAAGTAGCAAGGACAATGATGAGAGAAGTAAATCTATTAGATGTCTACTGGAGAGAAGAAATTCATACTGCAGTTTACATACTTAATAAAGAGAAAGAATGGAAAAAGAGTTCAAAGACTCCTTATGAGTTATGGTATGGAAGAACTCCTATTGTCAAATATTTGAGTATTTCAAAGAAAATGCTATATCAAGAGATGAAAAATTAAGAGAGTCTAATGCAAGATCTAATGAATGAATCTTCCTTGGATACTCTACAAGAAGCAAGGCTTGTTCAAAGTGCAAGTGTCAAAGTGGATGAAGACCTACATAAAATTTTATTTCTTATAAAAGGATATGAATTAGATGATTCCTCTTGTAGAGAAGAAGAAAAAGATGAAGGAAAGGAAAAATAAGTGTAGGTTAAAGAGGAAGAGGCTCCAGAAAGGATCCCTAAGACACCTATGTATGTGCAAAAGAAACACTCTAAAGATCAAATTGTTGGCGAAAAAAGTAGAGGTTTGTTGACAAGAAGAAAGGCTTCTATAACAAAAGAACATGTAAAGCTATGTTGACTTTCTAAAGTTGAATCTAAAACAATGATTGAGGCATGTAAAGATGAATATTGGATCAAGGATATGAAAGAAAAATTAATGCAGATCGACATGAATCAAACTTGGGAACACGCCCAAGACTAGAAAACAAGAATGTGATTGCAACTAAATGGGTATTTTGAAACAAGCTAGATGAGAATAGAAAAGTTTTCAGTAACAAGGCAAGGCTTGTGTGTTTTTGTGTAGAAATGTGTACCCCTTTTCTAGGAGAAAGTACAATTCACACTTATTTAGACCTATTTTGGTGACCTTTTCATTAATGAATTTTAAAATCCCATTAATAGGCCCCTAATACCCCTTTATAATGTATCCCAAGGCCTATTTTACTTAATTTTATTTAATTCTCGACACTACAATCCACATTGAATAAATGCTACAGATCAAATTAATGCCTTGAAATTTAAGTAGTCCTCAATTTTTAGGTCAGGACCCATTCAACCATGGGAAAAGGGGCCCTCATTAATTTCCTTGAACTAAGCTTTGGATATGCTTTTAGTGACATTTAAATCTATAAGAACTTATGAAAATCAACAACAGGATCAAGAGACTAAACATAGCACAAAAGAGAGAGACAAGATGAGAGAATATGAATATTGTATTCTCAATATGCATGAAGATAGACTATAAAGATAGACTTTGAAGATGTACAAGGCTTGCTTATAAAGACAAGCTAGGACACAATGAAGGGACATGAATGATACAAGTTTCACAATCTTTTGTGTGGTAGGTAGAGAGAAATAATAGATAATTTCATGAAAGGTGGATCACCCACCAAAGGTGGAATTTCTCCTACACACACTTCCCTAGGTGTCCAACTCATATCTCTCAATGTATGCACAAACCTAGATGCAAGATACAAATAACTAGGTGTCACAAGTGCAACCTATAATGATATGCATTCCCTAAGTAAGCTTAATTAAAGTGTAATAAGTAAAATAATTATTTACACCAACAACCCCCCTTAAGTGGAGCTTGGGGAATGAAGACTCAAGCTAACCATGCAAGATAAGATGCAAGATGGGTCCTAAAAACTGAGCCTTATTAGGTACCCATGTACAAATGCAATATAATCTCTCACAAGTGGAGTAAAGATAGAAAAACCCTGTGGGAAAAAACTACCCCCCAAAAGAGAGATGAAATACAAAAGCTTATGAATATAGCATGAGAAGGAAAAAACCCCATGTGAGGAAAAAGCCCCCCCATGAAAGAGAAGAAGAAGAGATACAAGGTATCCCCCCCACAATGTACAATGCTTGCCCATGGAAGATGCTCGAAAAGGAATGAAGAAGTTGCTCCAAACATGTCAAACAACATTCCTCCCCTTAGCAAGAAACAATACCAAAGGTGTATGAATGAAGTCTCCCCAATCCATAAGTGAAGAAGGAAGAACCCTCAAAATGTAAGAAGTATCTGAAAGCTGCTAAAATTTCCCTGTGTTGATGTTGAAAGATGCCTTTCCCAAACCATATGAAGCTGCAATGTAGTCACTTCCTAGAACTTGTGAGAACCCCTTTGCAACAATACTCTCATCCACTGAAAAAGACAACTCAAGATCTAGCAAGGATGTAGGTAGAACATACTCCAAAGACAATGTATCCTCAAAAGAGAAAGTGGCCTCCTCCAACTGTTGTACATATGCATCCACAATCACATCAACGTCGAAAGACTGATCATGTAGAGGAGGGTCAAAGTGTTCCCTCACAACAACTAAAGAAGAATCAACTTCATCAAAGAGAAGATGTAAGTAATCAAATGTGTCTCCCAAATCTGCAATGTAGGATTCCACAAACAAGCTGCCAATGTCTGAAAAGTAGTCATCCCATGAAGTTGATGTTGGAAGACAAGGTATGAACTGTTGCACTGAATCACTAGGTACTGAAACTATTGGAACACAAGTATCATCAGGTACATCAGTCAATGTAGGAGATGGAATATCAACAATAGGCTCAAGAACCTTAGGAGTAGTGAGCACTCCAAGATTCAAGTAACCATACTCATTCTCCTCAAGTGTGTCCATACTAGAGTGAATTGAATCATCAATAGGAGTAAAATAGGAGAAGGTGTAGAACTGAGAATGATTATCAACCTCCCCAACTGCAACAAGAGCCCTGCTATGCAAATCTTGAACAATGATAGAATCTAGTGTGAACTCTACACTTTTTCGTATACCACTATATGTAATCTAATAGATGGAAAGGATGTTCCTTGACAAAGTAGGCACACATAGAAAATCATTAAATGCTCCACCTTCAATTTCAATAGACCCCTTCCCACAAACTACCAAAGAAGTGTTATTGGCCATCAAAATGGGTGGTGATGAACAAGAATCAAATGAAGAGAACATATCCTTGGATGAAGTCATATGATGTGAAGCTCCTGAATCAAGGATCTACCCATCTGAATTGGAATCTGCAAATGCAAGAAATGCTTGCCCCTTATGTTTCTCATGTTGAGATGAAAAAGAAGGAGATGAGCTTGATGTTGTTGCCATGAGAGTTGTACTTTTTCCCTTAGAAGTAGAAGTGGCAGGAGATGAGTCCTCCTAATATGTAGCTGGCAAGTTGATGTTGTTCTTCTTAAGGATATTTTCAACTCATCAATTTGCTTAACATGACAATGATTCTCTTCATGACCAATCTTTTTGCAATATGCACATGTTGGTTGTTCCCTCTTGCTTGAATTTTTGTACTTCTTTGAAGAAGATGAAGTTGAGCTTTGTTGTGGAGGAGTGGAATGTTTGTTCTCTCCTTGTGGCTTTGGTGAAGATTTATTTTGGCCTTTCCCTTTTCCTTTCTTGTTGTTTCCATGATTGACCACCAATGCTCTTGAAGACTTGAGAATTCCCATTTTCATCAACTTATTTTGCTCAAGAATCAAAAGATCTGTGAGAGCCTCAATAGATGGTGATGTGAAGTTGCTTATTGTCAATCTTTGAGCTTGAAAACTTGAAATAAAGACTGTATACTCAACTGGAAGCTTGCCAACAAGTTGAAGACCAATTGAACATCCTCTTTTTCAATACCACAATCTTTTAGTTGTGCTCTTAGCTCATTTTCCTTAGTGACATAATCCTGAATTGTGTCAAAATCCTTGGGATGAAGGCTTAAGAGATCATCTTCAAGTTTTTATCCGTTAACATTATCAACCTTTCCATACAAATTAGCAAGCTTATCCCAAGCTTCCTTCGCTGTAGTACATTTATCAACATGGAAAATGAGATCATCTAAAATGAACTTTCTTAGTGTACCCAATGCCATAGAAGTTTTAGTGAGCCAATCCATATATGCAGTTGGATCTTCCTTAGGATCTGAAGGTGCAGTTATGGTTCCATCAATGTAGTAAATCAAACCTTTTTCCATTAGTTTACTCCATGCACGTACTTTCCATCTAGCATAATTGTGTGTAGTTAAGAGTGGAACTTTAGATGAACCCATGATGGAATGCAAGAGCACAAGAGAGAAAATAGGCACAATCACACAAGATACACCCCCCCAAATTCACTCAATCAAGGAACGCCCCCTCCCTAAATAGATGATTTTGGCACTTTATAATGTAGTACATGTACAATTGGCCACTTGCAACTTGGCTAAGTGGACTTATGATTTCTGATTTAAAACTTTCCAAAAATAGGCTGAGAACAAACTAGAACAAATAAGCAAAGACCTGAATTGAGATCTATGCAATACAAGTTCCAAATAGGCCAAAAATGACCATATGTTGAATGTACAAAATCCACTCAAGATCGCTTCAAACTAATTGCAGATTCAAGAAGTAGACAAAAATTCATGCACTTTTAAAAAAATGGCACCTAAAAAGGAGTTTGTATGTGTCTGAACGAAGCCCTGGAAGTTGAAAAAATGAGGATTGGATAGGTACAGAGTTGAAAAACTAAAATTCTGGAAAATAGGTCCACCAAAATTAGAAACCGAGCACTTCACTACAAATTACATGAAAATTTAGCCCAAATAAAAAAAAATTGCTCCAAAAAAGGAGCTAAAATGAGCAAGTTATGAGCCTCCAAAGTTGGACTACAAAACTGAACTCCATTGGAGAGGGGGCCAAAATTTTTTTTGAAAGTGCTGACGTCATCGTTGACGCAATGATGATGTCATCACTCTATTGGATTGAATTTGACGGTTTCCTAATCATCTCAAGTAGCAGTGAGCTAAAATTAATGGTCGTCAGCCCGTGAAGCCGCCGACCCCTTTGTCGAAATGTTCCACGGAATATGCTAGTCACTGCCAGAATCTTTTGATGAATATTATGTCCTCCATTAAATGCTGCCGCCGATTTCTGATTGAGGGGGCCGGAATCTTCAGACCGACTACTAGGGGTGAGGGGGCCCACGAGTAAATGTCACCAGTGAATGGTACAAAGCCACGTCGAGGGTGTCGGGCCTTCTGCCTACCACTGTACAAATACACTAGTACAGGGTACCTGCATAGGCGGTTATGATCCGAGTACCCTGCCTGCGCAGAGTACAAAATAATTTATTTTTTATTTTTTATTTTTTATAAACTTTTACAATGCAGATTTAATTTGCGAATAATTTTTTTTTTGAATTTTTATTTATTTATTTATATTTTATTTATATTTTTTCAAAAATAAAACTTTACAAATAAATAGATCTACGAATTTAAAATTTATTTTTTGAAAAATTTCACAGAATAATTTTTTTTTTTTATTCATACAAAATCTAGAAAATCCTTTTCTGAGGTATAATTTTTTCATAACTATAGTACAAGTTCAGAAAATTGAAAAAATACCCCAAATTGGCGATTTTTTTTATCTGGAGCTCCCAGAGTCCGATTTCAACGAAACAAAAGGCTATCTTGACTAAAAAAAGCCTTCTGAATTCAAATTTGAGGTCAAATCTGGTCTAGGATGCACCAAAATGTTGTTGCTCCTCAGATTTTCCTCTTGACCACCTTCACACGAGCTAAGATCTCCCAACAATGGCTATGTAAAGGACCTCCAACTGCTCTGATACCATGTAAGAACTTATGAAAAGAAACAACAGGATCAAGAGACTAAACATAGCACAAAAGAGAGATACAAGATGAGAGAATATGAATATTGTATTCTCAATATGCATGAAGATAGACTATAAAGATATACTTTGAAGATGTACAAGGCTTGCTTATAAAGACAAGCTAGGACACAATGAAGGGACATGAATGAGACAAGTGTCGCAATCATGTGTGTGGTAGGTAGAGAGAAATAATAGATAATTCCATGAAAGGTAGATCACCCACCAAAGGTGGAATTATCATGCCATGAAAAGTGGAGATAAAAAGATGATAACTAGATCACACCACAAAGAGTGGAATTTCTCCTACACACACTTCCCTAGGTGTCCAACTCATATCTCTCAATGTATGCACAAACCTAGATGCAAGATGCAAATAACTAGGAGTCACAAGTGCAACCTATAATGATATGCATTCCCTAAGTAACCTTAAGTAAAGTGTAATAAGTAAAATACTTATTTACACCAACAAAATCTCTCAAATTTAAATTTCACATGTCGGCCTTCAGGATCTAATAATTGAAAAATTAGAAAGGAAGCCTATAAAACTAAGTCTCACATTCATTTTACACTAGACAAGAAGCAAGGAAGAGAAATACACATGAGATCAAGAATTCATATTTAAGAGCAAGGAGAAGCATTCAAAAGTGAAGTCTTGGAGAAGCCTTTGAGTTTTTTGTGTAGGTCTTCATGCTCCTGTTGATATCAAGATCAAGCATTGTCAAAGGATTGATGACAATTTCCTATACATGATCATGATGGATTCTAGGTAAATTGGGAGATACACAAGACATTAAACCAAGCCTAATGACTTGTTTCCTAAGTGATTCCATATTCTATTATCATTATACTTTTAGCCTATTCAGGTATGATCAACTTCATGACTTATTAAGGTGATTTGAGGTCTCCTAAAGTAGTTCTTCATCATTGTGCATGTTCATTTAGGGATCCTATTCTAACACACTTGAGTAGGGTTTCTTTGCATCATTTTTTTTAATCTTAGACACACTTAAGGTTAGGATTACACATCCATTTCATGTTACAATTTTTTTTTCTTCATCAAGGTTTAATTACCAAACTTGGGGTTTGACTGAGGAAAACTCCTATCCACCAATAAACAACATTTTTTTTTTTGTAGATTTTTCCTATATCCGAATCAGAGAGTGGAGGTATCAAGTTATAGGGAAGAATTCTAGGTCTCAGAATTCAATCTCACATTTAGAGTTTTTCAAAAAAAAATCCAAGACCCATTTTCCCTAGGGTGAATGAGTCCCTATTCAGCTTGTAGAAACAACAACTTTTGAAAGGTGCACAAAATTTATTCCTCTCATCTTTTCTAGAAAATATGTTGGTTCCTTTAATATTTTTAATCTTTTTAATGGTGTCTTGGAGTTTATTTTCTATTTTTAATCTTTCTCCTCAAAGTTTTGTTTTGACTAGACCCCTATCCTTGCAAAAAAGGGAAAATTGTAGATTCACACTTTGAATTGACTCACCTCAAGGTTTATAGTCATTTCATATTGCGGATCTCATTTCCTAATGAATTAAGGAAGAATAGGGCGCCTTATCCCTCTTTGCATGCACTTTTCCATTTTGGGAAACCCCTATTTTTCACCTTTTCATTTTGGTGAATCTGGAAAAGTACTGTAAATACATGAAAAAAAAAGAAAAAGTAGTGAAGAATCCACTCACCATAGGTTGGATTGTGTGTCATTCCACCTCATTACATAACACATCAAGTCTGGGAGCCCTATATGTTCATCAGTTTGACATCTTGGATAACTCTACACCAAGGTAAACTACAAAGAGGTAAATGTCAAAATGAGATTAAAATGTCATTTTCATTCATATATATGTACTTTAATTAAAAATATGCATATTTTACTTTAGGTGTATTTCATTCAAATCAACATATTGGGGGCTAGAGAACTTTGTTTTCAATGTTGTTTGTTGCAATGGATTCATAATTCCACTCTCGATCTCATCAACTATCTATCACTATGTGGTATGGTAATTTGAAATACCCTATAATAAGACTTAAGAAATTCAATGTGATTTTATGGATACCTTGATTCCACCTCCATAAAGCAAGCAAAATCAATGGGCATACATCTACCCTCAAATTTGATTCTTTGTAGAAGTTTGATAAGAGGTTTTTTGAATGACTAACGAATCTATGTTGCAAGATGTAATTCCTAACATTATGGTTTTGTAAATAACTATAATGGGGGCTTCATTCTCCCTAATGCATCCATATGAGTATCCTTTTTATAAAATATGTTAGAATTCCTTCAGCTTCCAAATGAATATAGTGTAGAAATTTGTACCCCTTTTCTAAGAGAAAGTACAATTCACACTTATTTGGACTTATTTTGGTGACCCTTTCATTAATACATTTTAAAATCCTATTAATAGGCCCCTAATACCCATTTATAATGTATCCTAAGGCCTATTTTAGTTAATTTTATTTAATTCTTGACACCACAACCAACATTAAATAAATGTTATGGATCAAATTAATGCCCTGACATTTATGGAGTCTTGAAGTTTTAGGTTAGGACCCATTCGCCCATGGGTGAATGGGTCCTCATTAAGTGCCTTGAACTCAACTTTGGACATGTTTTTGGTGTCATTTCAATCTCTCAAATTAAAATTTCACATGTTGGATTTCATGATTTTCTAATTGGAAAATTAGAAAGGAATCCTATAAAACTAAGTCTCACATTCATTTTACACTAGACAAGAAGCAAGGAAGAGAAATTCACATGAGATCAAGCACTCATATTCAAGAGAAAGGAGAAGCATTCAAATTTGAATTCTTGGAGTATAATTTGAGTTGTTTTTTTAGGTCTTCAAGCTCCTTTTGATATCAAGATCAAGAATTATGAAAGGATCAATGATAGTTTCCTATAGAGGATCACGATGGATTCTAGGTTTTGGGAGATGCACAAGACATTCAACCAAGACTAATGACTTGTTTCCTAAGTGATTCCTATCAAAATACAATACCACCAAGAGGGGGGTGAATCAATGGTATGATAGATTAAAATGAACATAAATTAATCTTTCCTAGAACTTTGAACATGTAGAATGCAAGTTTTAGAAAAAATCAATTATCAAGTGTAGCATTCTGCATGCAAAGCTATCTAACTTGAATGAAGATAAAGATCATAACAAGATCATAAAAGTTGAAGAAACCATAACACATTGTTTATGAGTGGAATACCCTTTATAGGGAGAAAAAACCACTTGAAAAATATTGCCTCATTGGCTTAATAAAATATCATTGATTATAGAGCCTCACTAGCTAACCAAGAAACCTCACTACCTCACTACCTTAAACAAGAAACCTCACTATTTACAGCCCCACTGGAATTTAATGTTTCTACAGCCTCACTGACAAAACTTGCATAGTCTTAATGATCAATCTCCAATGAAAGAAGAGATATAACTTCAGGGGGTTACCCTGATACAATATGCACCAAAAAATAGTCCTTTAGCGCATTGACTCATAAACTCTTATGTCCCCTTCACAAAAGATTTATATCATGAAGAAAGATTACAAGGATATCCCCTTAACTTTCCAATAATACAAGTTTTCCAATGAAAGATGGAAGAAAGATAATCTCTTATCTCTTCACAAAACTCCTCTACACAATGAATAAAATCTCTTTACAAGACTCCTCTTTTTTCATCAACCAAAAAGACTCAACCAATTATCTTGACTACTCTTACACAAATATAATAATCAACTTTATACAGTTTTACAGTCACAAGGATATTTGTTCATCCAAGGAACTGTTGCACACTATCCAATCAAATTTCAAGTGACCTGAATTAGACTATACTTCAATCAAAGCAAGACAAACTCCATAAACCTATGATCACTTTTAGATTTCATTAATCTATGCATAGAATTCAACATATTTTTGCAACCACTCATAACTAAACAGGGAAAAACAATAGAAGAAACTTGAGTGCAGTCATTACACACTGTTAGACACTTACATATAGAAGTTATTCACAATGCATGTTTACCCTGCCATTGTAGTCTTCCTCTCTATGTATTGTCTTTATAATTAAAAAACCAATTCAATACACTTGTTCGCCTCAACACCAAGCATAAGATAACACTTTCAATTCATATAGTTTTCAAAAAACCCCGACCATAGTTATTTTCACCACTTTTCAAAGAGCATTGCTGAGGATGCTCAAAACCGTTATCTCCCAATTGAAGTATCAAAAAAATCAAATGAAGATAGTTTTCTTGAAAGAAGATAGTTAGTCAAAATCAAAAAACTAATCACAATAAACGTTGTATTTCCTTGCTTGAGGTAACTACTTTTTCATCTTTGAATAAGTGTCTTAACCTTCAAATGCCTGCAAGATTCTTCACCAAAGTATTGAAGTTATTAAAGGAGGTGTAAAAGTTGTAAATTACTTGGTAGACTTATTATATATGTCTTGGTGACTTAAGCAACTCTTAATTCATATTGATAAATCATCTTCAAGTTATAAAGTATGGAGAACTTGCTTTGGAAATCATTATAAACTTTAAACCCTAGACCTTTAGGGTTTTATAAAACATCTTTGAAAACATGAAGAGTCCCAATTCAAACCTTAGACATGAGCACCTTGTAAGCAACTTTGTGAACCATTAACACCATTATAACACCAATGCCAAGCACTCTCCCCTTTGTACCAAAAAACCCTAGTGATAGCACTTTGCAACACTGTGAACACAATTTTGACACTTTTCTATCAACCTTTCCTGAGACACCTTTTGCGTCATTAACTAAATGAAGAATCCCTTGGTCATTTCAAACCATGAAAAGTCTCTTGCAATGAGAAAAATACCATCATGCACCTTTAACACCAAATTAACAATACTATGGACAAGTTCCTTTGCATACATCACATACACCTTTGGATTTGAGACCCTTTATCTGATATCAATTGCCATCAATTATACACCTTTGACATCAATGAAAAAAATTACCAACAAACTTCCCCTTTGGCATTGATGTCAACTTCACAAAATTTTGCACTTTTTTCTTTTTTTCTCCCCACTTTGACAACAATGACAAAAAGTATTAACTCCCCCTATAGCTATGAAGAAGAGATCATACAATAAATACAAAACATCATTGACACACCATGAGCAACACCAAGGCATTATCAAAAACAAACTGTCCACAAGATAAAAAGAAGCCATTTATTGTCTTTAGATGAGATAACATAGCATTGGAAAGAAGGGGATAAATATTGTTTCATGTGATTGAGAAAGTACTGTGTAAGCATGCCAAAAAAAAATGTACATTAATTTCATCCATAGCCAAGGCCAAAAACATGAATACTATTGTGCGCTATATAAGATTGCAAACTAATAATGTGAAGCATTAGAGAATAGAACCTGTTAGGTTGTCTATACGCTCAGTAACAAGATGTTGACAAGAAAAACACCACTTCATTGAGTATACTTCATACTCTACTATGCAATCCACTATCAAGCAAGAGTACTGTCAGCACTATCACACCAAGCATTAAAACCACTGTACATAGCACTATCATAGATCATTAAGTTCATGCAAGATGATCAAGATCATTATGCAACTGACTAATATACTGAATTGGTATTTGAAATATTGTTACCACTTGCACTTCTAAGAGTAAGGTAGGAAAAAAATAAAACATAGTGCCACTAACAATGATTGAGATGACTTGAAGATTAAAATATCCATCCAAACTAATCACCATACCTCTGCCATAGTATGTGGCCATCATCATGGAGTCCAATTTCACTGAGAAAAATGCCACTGGAAACAAGAAAAGAGAGAAGCACTATCATCATGCAAAGTCACTATCATCAAATATCAAGGCTGAGCTATCATAGATTGTAAGGATGAATCACTTCTCTTCTTTTTAAGAAACTATTACCCCATCAAACAACTTGTATCTAGAAATATCATAAAAACATTTTTTATATCAATTTGCATTAGTACAAAACCACTGAAATTGTTAAGCCACTTTCACACTCTGAACTATCATTATTTGGCACTAGAACATTGATCAAGGCACTAGAACATTGTCACAAAGAAAAATTCATAAACAAGAGCAATGTGTACTGTCAACACACCAAGCACTACACAACTAAATATAGAGAACTGTTATGCAAGAAACCCTTGCCAACATTGCACCATAGATGAAGAAGCACACCATACTAAAACACTCAATTGAATGTCAAAAAAATATACAATATTACTCATTTTCCACTTCTCCATTGGGCATACCAAATGCATAAATGATGCCATTCAAATTGCATATACTAAAAACAATCAAACTACTCCTTGGAATAATAAACTACATGCTACCTGCAAATCCACTTGAAACAACACTTGACATGAAGCAAGATTTAATCATTGGAAAAGCTAATATTCATTGCCACTATCAAAAAGGATAGCACCAAGAAAAAAAAATTTATGTTGCCTCACTGAATGATTTCATGAAACTGAAATGATTTCATAAGACTAAATATATTGTCATTACTACCTTTTTCCTGTTGCCACAAGGTCATTATATGAAAATATGTAGATCACTATCAATATGAAGGTGTTTTCATAAACTACAATAGTTTTATTCTCAAGGTATTGAATCACATAGTCATTTGCTAACACTCAACTTTTCATAAAGCAAATTGTGACCATATCACTGTCCTTTGGCAAAAGAAAGCAACCTCAATCATCTGGAATGTGATATGTGAATTAAGAACAATAAAGCTAGGAGCATTATGTACCAAATATTATAACTTGTTAGATTAAAAAAAAATCAATATCACCATTAAAAAAACTAGACCATACTTCCACAACTATACACAAAGCAAAAAATCCAAGCACTTTCTTTATCTCAGTGAGAATTAGAAAAACCAAAGCATTCAACCCATTGAAACATTAACAAGGAAAAACCATAGATTGTTACTTGTCCAAAACCACAATGATAATACTAAAAGTGGAAAGTTATTGAGTAGAGTAGGATGCATAAAGAACTCTAAAGTCACTCTGCAAACCATACCATCACCAATCATTGTCAAACCAATAGAAACAAGAATACTACTTGTGCAAACCATTGTCATACTATGAGTAAAGACAATTGCCACAACTAGCGATGTAACACTTCCAACCATTAGCTAAAGGTGCAACATTCCATCACTTTCATAAGCTCAAGCAAGTGATATAATATATAACCAATCAAATTAGAACTATCCTATTTTTTTGTCACTTGAGTTGTTGCTTCACATAGGTAATGTCCATGCAAAATAGAAAAAAAATTCTTTGAACTAGACATTGTGCCATACCACTCATTGTATAATCATTGAAAATAACAATATGACTAAAAAGGTATCAATGGCACCTTACCTCATCAAAGTGTTAGAGAACTTATTAATAAAATCATTGTCATCAAGGGTTGATTATCAAATATTAAGAACCATCATCCAAAGCATGGAACCAGATATGCCACTGTTTCAACCAAGTCACTAAATTTAGTGGCACAAAATTATCAATTAACTAAGGAATTGTCTCAAAAATAATTCAAAGTAATGCCTCAAGTATTACTCAAACAATGTCACATGATATTGTTACCAATAGCATCTACACCTTTTACTATCATCAATGACTAAGGAATTGGAGAAAAAAAACTAAACCACTGTCCCAAACAAAATATGACTTGTTCATCAAGATTTTTGCACCCTATACTGCATTAGACTATTGACAAACCTTGTCACTGCAAAAAAAGAAACTTTCCTTCAATGTAATTGAAAGAAGAATACAAACAAACTAATCTAAAGAAAATGTAGTATAAGCACCGAGGATACCATTATGTACTATCAATAAGGGTAAGATCCTATGAACATGCAATCTCTTTGTCTATGGGGTTTGATTGATATACTATAAATCAAATCACTGCAAAGACACAATCCTCTTTGCTACTTACTATAGAGTTTGAATAATAAAACTATAAGCATCTCCCCCTATCCTCATGCTACCTTTTATGCACTAATAGATGGCACTTGTATAGTATGCACAAGCTTTGATTCTTTTTTTCTTTCTATTGTTTCCTTCTCCAAACTTTCTTCGCTGGTCTTTTCTTATCACCAATTTCTTGTGACTTTGTATTTTTCTTATGTAAGCAATCATTTCTTCTCTCTTGTTTCACAAACCTAGTTCTATAGTACTTTGCAACATGACCATGATTATGATATTTATAACATATTACATTCATATTCCTATAGAATGCATATTGACTCCTTTAAGACCTTCTTCTACAATAACTTAATTTATGCCCATAACCATTACATGAATAACAATAACAATGAAATGAATAATTGTACCTCACTGATTGATCTTTCCAAGTAGGTGGATATCCTGTGAAATAGTTGGATCTAATTCTTCCTCTATTGATGTCCTTGAACTATCTACTATCTGCAGTTCTAATTTTTTATTTCTTCTTTTCTTCAGTCTTAGGGGAAACACTGTGATAACTTAGATCTATCTTCTTTCTTGGAGTTTTTTTGACCTCACAACTCTATCCTTCTTCATAGCCAAAACCAGTAGAGTCCTTGTAATGTTTCTACTCACTTAACATCTCATTCAACTTGTTGGACTCTCATCAAATTTTAGATTCTTGTCTAACTACTTCCTAACATTCTCAAGATCTTTCCTTAGAGAGACTATGTCTCCTTCAATCTTTTGCAATTCAACTATTTTGGCTTCCAAATCAGACCTTGTCATATTTTCTATCCTCTTGTTTTCTTCAATCCCTAATTTTAGATTGACAATCAACTCATGTTTTATACTGTGTTCTTTTAACAGAGAATTTTCCTCTAGTTGTGTTCTTAGAGACAACACTTTAGCCTCTATCTTTTGACAATATTCTACTTTGGTTTGCAACTTCTTGTAAGTGGCTTCTTCCAATTTTCTAGACTCTTCCAATTGCACCTTTAGTTTCTCAATAATGTGATCAGACTCTACACATTTCTTCTTTAGCTCTTCTTTTTCTCTTCTTTCTCTCTTCAATTCATCTAAGGAAACAATCAATTCATCTTTAAGATAAACTTGTATATCCTCTTTATCACTTTCATTACATGACTCATTTTCAACTTCCATGAAATATAACTCATCTCTTTTCATATCCAACACTCCTGCATGACATTCTTTAGAATCAAGAACATTAGAAACATCATCAACTTTTGTAATAGAATTTTCTTTATTTTGATGTAGATATTTCTCCTTTTTAGGAACATTATTTCTATACCTCTTTGCTATTGTACTCCACTACTAGGAACCCTTAAGTTGGTTAAACTTTGTGCAAGGGTCTAAATTTGATACCACTTGTTGGAGTATAATACCAGTAAGATGGGGGATGAATCAGTGTTATGACAGATTAAAAAGAACTTAAATTAATCTTTCCTAGCTTTGAGCATGTAGAATGCAAGTTTCAGAATAGTTCAATTACCAAGTGTAGCATTATGCATGCAAATATTCTAACTTGAATGAACATAAAGAACATAAGCAGATCATAAAATATGAACACACCATATTAACACAATGTTTATGAGTGGAAACCCCTTTACAGGGAGAAAAAAACACTCAAAAAATATTGCCTCACTGGCTTAATAAAATCTCATTGATTACAGAGCCTCATTGGAAAGTTTTATAGCCTCACCAGCTAACCAAGAAACCCCACTGGTTACAACCTCACTAGCTTAAGCAAGAAACCTCACTAGTTACAGCCTCATTGGAATTTTATGTTGCTACAACCTCGCTGGCTTTTCAAGTTAGCAACTGCCTCACTAGCGAAAGACAACCTCAATGGAAAAACCTCCATGGTCTTAATGATCAATCTCCAATGAAAGAATATATATAACTTTAGGGGGTTACCCTATTATAATATGCACCAACAACACAGTCCTTTAACACATTGACTCATAAACTCTTATGTTCCCTTGACAAAAAAATTATAACATGAAGAAAGATTGCAAGGATATTCCCTTAACTTTCCAATAATGCAAGTTCTCCAATGAAATATGGAAGCAAGATAAGCTCTTATCTCTTCAAAAAACTCCTCTACACAATGAATACAAGCTCTTTACAAGACTCCTCTTATTTCATCAACCAAAAAGACTCAACCACTTATCTTGACTACTCTTACACAAATATAATAATCAACTTTATATAGTTTTATAGTTAGAAGGATATTTTTTCATCCAAGGTACTGTTGCACACAATCCAATCAAATTTCATGTGACCTAAATAAGAATATACTTCAATCAAAGAAAGAAAAACTCCATATACCTATGATCACTTTTAGATTTCATTAATCTATGCATATACTTCAACATTTTTTCACAACCACTCTTAACTAAATAGGGAAACACAACAAAAGAAACTTGATTGCAGTCATTGCGCACTATTACACACTGCCATATAAAATTTCTTCACAATGCATGTTTAGTCTTCCTTTGTAGTCTTCCTCTCTGTGTATTGTATTTACAATTAAAAAACCAATTCAATACAATTGTTCTCCTCAATGCCATGCAAAAGATAGCATTTTCAATTCACATAGTTTTCAAAAAACTCGGAGCAAGGTTCTTTTCACCACTTTTGAAAGAATGTTGTTGAGGATGCTCAAAATCATCATCTCCCAATTGCAATATCAAAAAAATCAAATGAAGATAGTTTCGTTGAAAGAAGAAATATACTCAAAATAAAAAAACTGATCATTATAAGTGTTGTATTTCCTTGCTTGAGGTAACTACTTTTTCATCTTTGAATAAGTGTCTTAACCTTAAAATTCTCATGGGATTCTTCACCAACATATTATGGTTATTAAAGGTAGTGAAAAAGTTGTAAATTACTTCATAGACCAATGATATATGTATTTGTGACTTAAGAAACTCTTAATTCATAACATTAAATCATCTTCAAGTTATAGAGTATGGAGAACTTGCATTGGAAATCACTATAAACTCTAAAACCTATACCTTTTGGGTTTTAGAAAATATCTTTGAGAACATGAAGAGTCCTGATTCAAACCTTAGACATGAGCACCTTGTAAGTAACTTTGTAAACCATGAACACCATTATGACACCAATGTCAAGCATTGTACCCTTTGTACCAAAACAACCATGTGATAGCAATTTGCAACACCATGAACACAATTTTGACACTTTGCTATCAACCTTTCCTCAGACACCTTTTGCATCATTAACTAAATGGAGAATCCTTTGGTCATTTCAAAACATGACAAGTCTCTTGCAATGAGACAAATACCATCATGCACCATTAACACCAAATTTAAAAGACAATGGACACATTCCTTTGCATACATCACATACACCTTTCACTTTGAGACCCTTTATTTGATATCCATTTCCATCAATTATACACCTTTGAAATCAATGACAAAACATTACCAACAATTCCATCTTTTATTATATTTATACTTTAAGCTTAAGGAAGGTAGAAATAGATTCATGACTTATTAAGGTGATTTGACGTCTCCTAAAGTAGGTCTCCATCATTGTGCATGTTCATTTAGGGATCCTATTCTAACACACTTCAGTAGGGTTTCTTTGCATCATTTATTCTTAATATTAGACACACTTAAGGCTAGGATTGCATGCACATTTCATGTTTCAAATCTATGTTCTTCATCAAGGTTTATTTTCCAAACTTGGGATTTGACTGAGGTAAACCCATATCCACCAAAAAATAACAAATTTTGTTTTGCTGATTTTTTCTAGATATAGTTCCACGAGTGGAGGTATCAAGTTATAGGGAATAATTTTAGGTCTCAGACTTCAATCTTAGATTTAGAGTATTTCAAAAAAAAAAATTAGGACCCATTTTCCCTAGGGTGAATGAGTCCTTGTTTAGCTTGCAGAAAAAACAACCTTTGAAAGGTGCAGAACACTTATTCCTTTCAGTTTTTCCAAAAAAATTGTTGGCTCCTTCAATTTTATGCTAAATCTATTAGATACAATTTTTAGAAGGAATTTTGGAGTAGATTTTCTATTTTTAATCTTTCTCCCCAAATTGTTGTTTGGCCTAGACCCACGTCCTTGCAAAAAAGGGAAATTTTTAAATTCACACTTTGAATTGACTCACGTCAAGGTTAATAGTCATATCATTGTGTGGATATTATTTCCTAATGAATTGAGGAAGAATAAGGCCCCTTTTCCCTCTTTTGATCCACTTTTCCATTTTAGGAAACCCTAGGGACACCCCTTTTTTTTCACCTTTTCATGACTATCAACAAAACTACTCGAAGTCTATTCCTTCTACTTCTGAGTAGCCTTTACACACAAGCCTTACCTTGTTCCTAAAAACTACTCCATTCTCATCCAACTTGTTTTGAAATACCCATTTAGTTCCAATCACATTCTTGTTTGCTAGTCTTGGGAGATTTTCCCAAATTTGATTCTTGTCAATCTACATTAATTCTTCTTCCTTATCCTTGACCCAATATTCATCTTTGCATGCCTCAATCACTATTTTAGGTTCAACTTTAGAAAGTAAACATAGATTTACATGTTCTTCCAAGTTATAAAAGAGTTTCTTCTTGTCCCTATTTTTCCCTAGGGATGAGAAGAAAGTCTTCTATAATAGAAGAACATGTAAATCTATGTTTACTTTCTAATATTGGACCTAAAATAGTGATTGAGTTATAAAAATATGAACATTGGATCAAGGATATGGAAGAAGAATTAATGCATATTGAAAGGGAACATATCCCAACACTAGAAAACAAGAATGTGATTGGAACTAAATGGGTATTTCAAAACAAGCTGGATAAGAATGGATAAGTTTTCAGGAACAATGCAAGGTTTGTGTGTAAAGGCTACTCATAAGTAGAAGGAATATACTATGATGAGACGTTTTCTCTAGCGCCAAGAATGGAAGCTATTAGGATGTTTTTGGCTTTTGTAACACATAAGGATTTCAATGTTTATCAAATGGATGTAAAGTTTGCATTCATGAATGGCAAGTTAGAATAAGAGGTATATATTGAACAACCAAAAGGATTTCAATTATTAGGTTATCTTGATATAGTCTATAGAAATTTAAGAAGGAATTATATGGACTCAAGAAAGCTCTGAGTGCTTGGTATGTAGGATTGGATAGATACTTTTTGCAACAAGATTCAATAAAGGTATTGTAGATAACAATATTTATTTCAAATTTGAGAAAGATCAAATCTTGATTATGGTTGTGTATGTTGATGATATAATATTTAGAGGAAATGAAGCAATGTGCATGAGATTTGTAGAGATGTAGAATGAGTTTGAAATGTCAATGTTTGGGGAGATAAATTTCTTCCTTGGGTTACAAATCAATCAGACAAAAGGGTATGTGTGAGATCATCATCGAAAAAATAGGCCCTTAAGTGGAAAAAAATTAAGAAAAATCAGAGTTAGGTGACTTGACATAAAAACTTGAATAAGTTATCTATATTATTTCAAAAATATGTAAGAATAGAATTTTTAGCAAATTGAATTTAGTTTCTAAACTACTAGGTTTTTTTTCTTAAATAAATCTATTTGGTGAAATTTTGAAATTTCAATGCAATAGTACTTAAATTCGAGGGAAAAAAAAAAAGTAGGTGTGCATAGACCCTCTAACCACAATAAAATGATATTATTTTTTTATAATATTTTAGATATAAGTAGAGGACTCATGTCCCAATATGATGCATTTTTTTAAAAAAAAAATTCTAAGTAAATAATTAATTATGAATTTTATTAAAAAATTTTAAAAATATAAAAAAATTATGTCTGACCACCTTTACTTGGTCAAAAGTTCATAAAATTCAAAAAAATAATAATCCTATAGTATGTGAAGCATAGAATGTGATGCATGTTTCAGATAAAAAAAATGTGATACCATTTGAAAGTTATAGATGTTTTTCTATCATCCTATCAATTAGGACTTTAGTCATAATTCAACTAGAAAATGAATAATAATTATTTATTAAATTCAAAGTAAAGCATAATTTATATTGGTGGAAAGTTGAGAATCTCCTTTAAAAACCCTAAGTTTTATTTCATCAATTTTGGGTAAAAAAAATTTGTTAGCCACATGGGCCATCATATCAGTTACATATCGCCATTTTTTGGCCCATCATGATCCTCCACATACCCAAAAAATGGTATCTTCATTTCTCAATCAAACTATGTTAAGAAAATATTGAAGAAGTCTGGAATGGAAGACTCTAAACTGGTATGTAGTCCCATGGTTACTGGTTGCAAGTTGAGAAAGAATGATGAATATTCTAAGGATCATAGAAAGTATAGATCAATGATTGGTGGATTTCTATACCTAACTGTTACTAGACTGGATGTCATGCATTCATTTTGTCTTAAGGCTAAATTTCAAGAAGATCCCAAAGAGTCGCATGTGGAAAAAGTAAAAAGAATATTCAAATACTTGAAGGGCACAATTATTCTTGTAGTTCTCCCAATTTACATGAGGAGAAAAATTAGGAAATAACTATAATCTTATGATCTAAATAGTATTTTTTAAATATTAAATTTGCATGTAGAAGAATTTGTAATGCAAAAAATCTATAAAGAGAGATCATATGTAATTGTTTTATCATAAAAAAAATAAAGTTGAGGTTGTCTATTTGTGTTAAAGAATTCTTTTTTCTTTTCTTTTGTCTTTTAGTGTTTGTTGTTTTTATCAATTTTTTGTGTTTACCTAACTTAAAAATCTACAATTAGTATTAGAGAATGTCAATTGTGTATGTTGGGATTAAATAATTGAAAAGAGTGAGATCAAGGCCAAGCACAAGGAGTTACAAATCAAATTTGGAGAAAAGAATGCAACCACTAGTTTGGAGAATTGTTGTTCAAGAGTCGCCCATACATGAAATGTTTGTTATTTTTTTCTATCAATACAAAGGAAGTAAAGTATGCACAACTTGTATAGCCTAGCCAATGTCAAGGAAAAGAGTTAAATAGGATCATATCAATATATATTGTAGTAAAATGCATATCCTTGCATTTTCACACTTTTTTGGGCCCGCCTTGCTTTATTTATCACTATTTATGTCTTAATTGGTCCTATTTTGCATCCACAAGCCCTATGAATTATATCTTTTTCTAGATAATCCCAACATTTTCCAATGAATAAATGATAATTTATTGATTTCATCTGACTATCCCTAATTTTTGGGTCGAGACTAAAATGCCACCTAGGGCGTCTTTGTCCCCCAAAGGTCTTGGGACCTTGATTTTGAGTTATCTTAAATGGGCCCCTTTTTGGTGTATGTGCCCCAAGTTTCATGACTTAGGACTATGACACCACCTAGGGCCTCTTAGTCCCCCTTCAGTTATTTTTGAAATTTAATTTCAAATTCTAGTAGGATTTAGCCTCCTTTATTTAATGAATTCATATGTCACCTTGGTGTGATGAAATTTCAGGATATTAAGTATAGATAAGTATAAATTCAAGGTTCATTCTCTCCTATTTTCACCTAGAATCATAACAAGCAATCTAAGCATCCAAGCATTCAAGCATTCTCGCATTCAAGAGCAATTCATCAAGCATTTGGAGCCATCATCAAGATTCAAGCATCATTTCAAAGATATTCTTGCATCATTTCTATTGTTGTGTTAACATTTGTGATGTAGGGTTTTGATTCAAGCAAGCAATTCAAGTCCATATCCATTGAGCATTCCTTTGGTTCAAGATCCATATCCATTGCAACCATTTCACACAAGTTTGTAGATTTTACAATAAGGGTTTGGTGAGTTGTAGCATTGCATGTTCATTCATCATTTCCCTTCACTATTCTATTTCATTTCAAGGTTTAATTACCAACAAGTGGTTTGACCAAGGCAAACCCCCATTCACTAACAATCAACAATTTTTTCCCCTCTTGCATATTTGTGATTGCAGATTTAGGTTGGAGACTTGAAGATCATTTGGAGTGAAAATTTTAAATGTTGCAAAGTTGCATTACAAAGTTGTCATCTTCATGGAAATGCACCTACAGGTCAAATCTAAAGGTTTCAGACCCTGAGATCAGAGAAGAAGAAAGATAAGACATCAAGCCTTAGGACCATATTCAGATATTTCAAAAATTCCAAATGAGACTAAGACAACAATAAAGGCATCTTAGAGGGTATTTTTCAAAAATTCTTCAAAATTCAGTTCTGACATCCAAAGATTTTGCATCTACCCCAAAAAATAGTAGTGAGACTACGACAATAGTAAGGGAATCTTAGTCCTCCATAGAATATTTTGGCAACTTCTTTGCATGTTCAAAATCCTCACAACATCTTCAGACTTCCTAGGTGCATACAACCTAACTCCCTATTGCATAATTTCATCATTTGCATCCTTCATTTATCTTGCATTATTAGATTTTGTGAGTTGAATGCTTGTTTTTCTTTTCCAAGCATTGCTTGGTGGTGAACCCTTAAAAGTTGAAAAAGCCCCCTCCTAGGTCTTCCTTGTTGTGAATTGACTCACCTTGTGAGGTTGATAGTCAATCCAATCAGGACTCCTAGTACATTATTGGATGATTGTGGGAGAAGAGTGGTACCATTGGTACACCCCCTTTTCACCACAAATCACAGTCAAGGAAGTTGATCATAGTTTTTAAAGTGGTTGTCATAGTTTAAAGTTGTTGCTATTCAAAGAAGGATCACATAACTTAAAAAAGTCTATTTCTTGTTGGTGAAGTGCTCCTAAATGTTGTGCAAATGTTAGAGCGGGTTTGAGGAGATTATAGAAGACAAAAATTGTTGTTGTTTTAAGAGGAAATTGTTTTATATTGCAACCAAACAAATGAAGGAATCAGAGAGTTTGATCACTAGAGGGAATTGCTGCTTAAAATATATTTGAAGTAAATTATTTTTTTGTTGAATAAGTGCTCCTAGTGAAAAAAAGGAATCAAATAAAAATAAAGAAGCCACCATTATTCAAGGGAAAGTATCACTATTTAAGTCATAGAGGAGTTTAACATATCATAGATAATAAAATTGCAATAGTCGCTACCCAAGGAGATGCAAAAGTGTTTGAAGTGTTGCATGGTATAAAAAAAGGAGATAGTATCCAATGATTTGTGAAGAAAAGAGGATGCAACAGTTGGCAAAAGAAAATTTCAAAAAATATTGTTTTATTCAGTGAAGTTATTGTCAAAGATAAATACCATCAGTGAGATTTAAGCTATTGAATGAGAAATTGTGGAAAGAAGAGTTGAAGATGTATACAAAGTTGTCAAAGGAAGGTAATAATTTTTTTAGTAGAATCACTATCAATTGGAGTTCTTAGAAAGGTGAGTTTAAATCATTTGTTTCAATGAGAAAGATTGGTAAAAGGGAAACAAAGAAACTACAAATTTAACGTGTGAGAAAGATAGTATGAAAGATGAATTGGTAAAGCTTAAAAAGTGTAACTCGAAATTGATAGAAAAGATAAAGGATTTTGGAAAAGAAAGATGTCAATATTTGTGTGCACATGAAAATAAGAATCTTGAAAAAGAAATAGAGAAAGTGAAAAAAAATTAAGAGCTAGAAGGGAGATTAAAGATGCATGATGAAATCAAGAAGAATGTTTGGAAGTTTAGAGTTTGGAGTTGTTGGAGACTTGAGTTGGTAGGGGATATTGTTGGATATTTTTAATGTTTTGATTAGTGTTTCCATTGATGTCAACCCCTTGCTTATAGAGGCTGTTGTTATTGAAGTATGTTGCATTATGTTGTGGTTTTATATCATATTGATTTCAATCCCTTGTATAATCTTGATGAGAAGGAGTTGCAATGTTGTCATTGATTTCTTGTATGGTTGTGATGAATAATTGTTGCAATTGTAGTACAAGTTCACTTGGTTTCCAAGAGCTTTTGAGAAATTTTGAATAAGAAAGTGTGCAAGGTAATAGAGGTATGTTTTGTGTTGTGCTCCACATTTCTTCATGATTGAAGATATTCTCATGCAGTTTGGATGTGATGATCAATGGTTTTTAGTAATATGATTATGATAGAATATTTTTGGATGTTGTGTAATGTTTTTGTTGGTAAGTAAATTAATTATGCATGAAGGCTGACGACACAAACCAACCGACCACACTATCCAAAACCATCTAGAGCCATCTCCTGTTGAAAATGTATTGAATAATGTTGTCTTTCCCCATCTAGAAGCTTCATGTTGAGACTATTTCACATGTCCTCATTAAATATTATACCTAACAACAATCTACAATAAAGGAAGAATTTATTATGTATATGCCTATAAATTTAATGGAAGAGCTATGACTAGTAGTGCTATGATTTCTGAGTTCTCCTATGTGTTTAGTCTTCTCCTGTCCATGTCTTATGTTTGTTTTAAATATCTCTCCTTCATTCTATCTGCATGGTATTAGAGAATGTTTCAATCTTGGGCAGAGGCATGGAGATTTTGTAGTGCGAAATTTTGATTTTGGAAGCTGCAATTTAGTTGTGAGCAGCACTAACATTCCTATGGAAAGTGAAGGAAAGAATATCAATATAGAAAGATTAGTGAGAAATTTTCATTTGGGTATTAAGTATTTTTGAAGTTTTGTTCATTCTCATCCAAAAAGGAGGGAATTTGTTATAATGGATTCTAATTAGGTGGAAAAGAGAAGTGAGGGTTATCACTTTTCTCCCACAATCATTCAATAATGTCCTAGGAGTCCCAATTGGATTGACTATCAACATCACAAGGTGAGTCAATTCTCAACAAGGAGGACCTAGGAGGGGGTTATTTAAGCTTTTAGGGGTTCACCACATAGCAAATGCTTGAAAAATAAAAATAAGCATTCAACTCACAAAACATAATAATGCAAGCTAAATGAAGGATGCAAATGATGAAATTATGTAGCAACAAGTTAGGATATGTGTACTTGGGAAGTATGGAAAAGTTGTGAGGGTTTTGGAAATGCAAAGAATCTATCAAAATATGCTATGGAGGAAAAAGATACCCTAACTATTTTCTTAGTCTCGCTTCTATTTTTTAGGGAAGATGTGAAATTTTTGGATGCAGGAACTAGATCTGGAAAAATTTCTAAAAAATACCTCTAGGAGGACTAAGATATCGTAGGTGGTGAATTAGTCTGGTCTGGAATTTCAAGAATCTCTGAATGTGGTCCTAAGACTTAATGTCTACACTACTCTTATCTCAGGTTCTGAAACTTCTAGATTGGCCTGTAGGTGAGTTTCTATGAAGATGACAACTTTGCAATGCAACTTTGCAACTTTGCACTTTGAATGATCTTCAAGTATTTAACCTAAATATGAAATCACAAACATACAAGAGGAGAAAAACTTGTTGATTGTTAGTGAATGGGGGTTTTCCTTGGTCAAACCCCTTGTTTGTAATAGAACCTTGAAATGAAATAGAATAATGAAGGGAAATGATGAATGAACAACATGCAATTCTACAACTCACCAAACACTTATACTATAAAGTTTGCAAACTTGTGTGAAAGTAGATATGGATCTTAAATCAAAGGAATGCTTGATAGATATGGACTTGAATTAAGCTTGAATCAAAACCCTACATCACAAATTTTAAGGGTATGTGTAGGATCATGATGGGCCAAAAAGTGGCAATATGATGGGTATGTGTAGGGTATGTCACTGACGACTTTTTTTACCCAAAATTGATGAAATGAAAAGGGTTTTTAAAGTAGATTTTCATCTTTCCACCAATATAAATTATATTTTACTTTGAATTTAATAAATAATTATTATTCATTTTCTATTTGAATTACAACTAAAGTCCTAATTGATAGGCTTATTGAAAAATATCTATAGCTTTCAAACAATATCACATTTTTTGAAGTCTAAACATGCATCACATTCTATGCTTCGCATACTATAGGATTAAAAATAATGAATTTCATGAAGTTTTGACCAAGTTAAGGTGGTCAAACATCTCACGATTTTATATTTTTTAAAAGTTTAAATAAAAAATAACAATTAATTATTTACTTGGAAAAAAATTACAAAAAATATGCATCACATCAGGACATGAGTCCTCTACTTATATCTAAAATATTATAAAAAATATTATCATTTTATTGTGGTTAGAGTGGTCAAACAAACACCTACTTCTTATTTTTTCCACTGAAATTTAATTGCTACTACATTGAAATTTCAAATTTTTCAAAATAGATTTAAAAAAAAAAAAACTAAACCTAGTAGTTTACAAACTAAATTTAATTTTCTACATATTCTATTCTTACATATTTTTAAAATAATATAGATTACTTATTCAAATTTTTTATGTCAAGTTGCCTAGCTCATTTTTCTCAATTTTTGCCACCCTAAGGGGCTTGTTTTTCCATGATGATCCTGCACATACCCTTAACAAAAAAAATAGATGATGCAAGAAGATCTTTGATATGATGCTTGAGTCTTGATGATGGATCCAAATGCTTGATGAATTTCTCTTGAATGCTAGAATGCTTGAATGCTTAGAGTGCTTGTAATCTTGCTTGGTATATCAAAATGAGGAAGGAACCTTGTATTTATACTTATCCATGCTTAATATCTTGAAATTACACCACACCAAGATGACATATGAACTCA
Organism: Sequoia sempervirens; assembly: GCA_007258455.2. Classification (NCBI taxonomy): domain Eukaryota; kingdom Viridiplantae; phylum Streptophyta; class Pinopsida; order Cupressales; family Cupressaceae; genus Sequoia; species Sequoia sempervirens. The sequence continues at coordinate 4,862,331 of VDFB02026320.1, forward strand.
TTAATTAAAGGAGGATAAATCTTTCCAAATTTGAAATTAAATCCCAAAATATAAGGGAACTAAGATGCCCTAGGTGGCATGTTAGTCAGGAGCATGAAACAGGAACATACTCCAAAAGGGACCTATTCAATTGCTTTTAAAATGAGGGTCCCAAGACCTTTGGGGAAAAAAGACGCCCTAGGTGGTGTTTTGTCCTGACCCAAAAATCAAGGACACGAGACAAAATCATTAATTTATCATTTATCCATTTGGAGAATGCGAGATTAGCAAAAAGATATAATTCATTGACCTTGTGGATGAAAATATGACCAATTAAGCATAAATGGATAAATAAGGCAAGGCAGGCCCAAACAAGTGTGAAAATGCAAGGGTATGCATTTTACTATACTACATTTAGCCCCCACTTTAGTGAGATGATGAACTTGCTTCAAACTCACACTAAAGTAGCCAACCATGTCAAGAGGGTTCAAATATACAAATGTTAGTGAGATAGGATGAAAAAATCAAGGGGTGGCAAAGCCCTAGGATCAAGATCCTATGGAAAACCAACATAAGCACAAAGGAACACACATGTGGATGATATATGAAGCCATAAATAGATCGGAAACATACACCATCAAAGAAAAAGAAAAAGAAAAATGCAATCAATCAAGCTTCGACTAGTTGTCCAACGCATTGTGGATTGGGTCTAGGTCATTTTTCCAAAAGAGGTTTACAAGTGGAATACATTGTCCACTATGAAAAAAGCACACACTCACAAGGGCTAGTCGAGCTAGGTGTCCACTAGGTAATCCCCAAGAGGTCCATATCAAAGTCATACTTCCATGACTATTATATGGACACAAAGAAAAAAATGCACACTCATGGGGCCTAGTTGCTGGTTAATAGTTTTGTCACCTAACTCTATATTCTTATGCCCATGGAGGTGACAAATGTAACTACAGATGAATCTGTAATAATGGTATTTTATACTAATTCTTTGCTTATTTTAAAGGTGATAGCTACCTTCATTAGATATTAATTGAATATATTTTTTTTTAATCAAGATTGATTTTAACCAAAAAGAAAATAAAAGGAGATGCTTTAACCCAAAATCTTCGAAAGGTAAACACATAATTCAAATGATGAAGATCTAATTACCAGAAAAACTGAAGCTATATTAAGAAAACCTATGCATTCATCACCATAAAATCTCAATTTAAAGATCAATATTCCATGGCAATGAAACTAATAACACATCCATCATCCCAATAATAGATGATTCAATGGTAAATTACTCATCATAAAAATAAAAAAAATTCATACACCATAACACAAAGATCTCATGTTTGCATGAATTTCACCACAGTCTTTCTATATATTCGAATAAGAGAAAAATAGTAAACTAAAGATAGCAGTTTTTTTTCTAATGAGTAAAAAAAAGTTCACTCAAAAGATCCTATAGCCAAATATCATCCCCATATTTAAAGATTACAATTTTTTAGAAAATGGTTTCTTGAAGAAAACTATTTTAGAAATTAAAAACAAGTCTTTAAAAGTATCAAGAGCCAAATTAAAGGAAATAACATATTCAAAACTAATCAACACCCTCCACACCAGTTCTTTCGCCTTCCATAATCTCCACCTCTTGTTGTTCCCGTAATGCTTCTTGAGCTTTCACTCTTTGCCTATATTCATGGTATTTGGTGATGATTGTAGTGATTATTTTTCTCCTTGGGGTTGTAGTAATCTGCAATCTCATTCTCCATTTTGATAGTGCACGACCAGATTGAGCAAGTGTTTCATAGATATCTTCACATTCATACCTGAATGCACCCAAATATGTTTGCAAATGGATCAATTTCTTAAATGAGTTGAAAAAAGTAGCTTCAGGGTCACCTACTTCCTTGTGATATCTCTCCTTATATTGCTTTGATATATCTGAGATATCTAAGAATTTTTCATCAAATTCATCAGTGAGATCTACCTCAAGAGCATTGAAATTTTCTTTTATCTTCACTAATATATCAAAATATTTCTCTAACACTTTGTTTATTTCTTTATTGTAATCCTCATATATTGATAGCTTCTAGTCTAAGGAGTCAAACCAACTAGGTTCAATATCTTTGGGATCATCAATTATTTGTTCACCAATCAACAAAATGTGTTCCATAGAAGACAATTCCTCTATTTCTTTAGAAAGTAAATAAGTACTACTATGTTGTTTTCTCATTTGTTGGAGCTTAGTCACCAATTATTTCCTTTTATCAGACACCTTAGTATAAAATTGCAAAAACATACGAATATAAAACAGACCATCACGATAAAGTCCTTCTACCCATTCATTAGCATCCTTAGAAAAACCCAAGTTTTTCTTAACTTTTTGCACTGTTTTAGAATCAATACCTAGAACATTTGAATTGGAAGCTTCCTTAGTGGCCAGAGTCACAAATGATGAAATAAAATTCTTTAAAGAAAGAATATTAGACTGCAACTGAAGATTCTCCTTTCTTTGCACCTTACCCCTTTTGATCAACACATTAACAAAATAGTCAACATGATAAACATCTCCTTCTAAAGAAGAGGGCCCCATATTAATGTGAGTCACCTTATAATCGACCTTAATCATCTCATTTTCATTTAAATCCTTTACACGGTCACCAATTTCTAGCAACTAATGCCCTATATTAGTGTCTGTGATCATTCGTGACATTCTTTTAGCCTTTTTAGGTTTTGGTGGGCCTTGTAGCAGCATAGCAACTATGTCCAACTCAACTATCATTGATGGGACATTCTTTCTTTTCTTTTCCATTGCCTTTTTAACCATGCTAGAGAAGAAGAAGCCATGATCTGGGTGTCTGTGTTTTCAACACTCACATTTTCTACTCTCTCGACTAACTCAACAAAAATAGAAGAATATTTGGGTAGGGAAGGAGGAATTTCAAAAATGGTAGGGAAAGGAGGGTCTTCAATTATTTTTTTGGAAAATGTCTATGGAATCAGCAAGTGCCAGTTTCTCCTAAGCATATTTTTTCTTGGGCACAGAAGGGGGTGTATTGTCTTGTTCATAGACTGTTTTTAATTTGGCTCTAGTGTCATCTGGTCTCTCACCATCTCCTCTTGATTGTGAGCTTGTGCTTGATAGTCTCATTGTCTATTTTTTGGTTGCTATATTTACACCATGAGCTTGCATAGTACTCCTTGCAAAATTTGTGCATTAGGTTGTCTCACATGCGATCTCCTTACAAACTTTCTTTTCTGCTTCCCTTTGTCCTGAGTCATTTAATTGTCCTTAGAACTTTCACCTACTTCATTTCCCAGGCCACCTTTGTCTTTACTTGGTTTCTATCCTGCAAGTAGTTCTCCAAGCTTGTCAAAGCTAGATCTAAATTTTTTCACACAAAGTTTTTCCTTCTCTAGCTCAACTGTCAAGTTTACTACCTCTTGTTCAAGTTTAGAGCATTCATTAGATTATTTTTGTACCATTGTATTTAGACATTCTTCAATTCTCTTATTTTCTTCTAAAAGCACTTTTAGTCCAATGATCTCTTGTTTTTGTTGCTCACTTACTTCTTTGTGTCTTTCATTGAATTTTTTTAATTTTTCTTTTAGCTTCTAGACACATTCATTAGCCTCATCTAGATTTTATTTCAATTCTATGTTTTCATTTTCTACCTTATCAAGATCTTCAAGTGGAGTCTGGAGTTCTTCTTTATCATCCATCTAATCAACCTTCAAAATCTTCCTCAAGTGGTTAAGCTCTACACCAATGAACCGAACCTCTCATACCAATTGTTAAATTGTGTAGGACAACTAAGAGGGGGGGTGAAATAGTTTTCACCAAATTAAAATTCAAAACTTTAAATACTTATTAGCTTCACAACCACACTATTTTGTTATTAAGTTTGAACATGAGATGCAAATAATAGAAAGTAAAATCAAAATAATGAACACTAGATTTTACGTGGAAAACCCAATGCAGGAAAAACCACAGTGAGGATTAACTCACAATATAAATTAGTTCCAAAACCAAATGTATAAGGCCCATTGCCTTGAAAGGACTCATTGTCTAGATATAAAAGCTCACTGCTTACAAGGAGGCCCACTGCCTACAAAATATTTACAAAGAAAAATTTGGCTTTACAACAAAAATAAACTAAAACGAGTGCACCTAACAAGTGTTTATTCAATTCTAGTGATGCTCAATCGACCGACTTAACACACTTCATAATTTTATCTCTTCTTCACTTTTGCATTTACTATTGCTTCATCGATTACCCCCTTTTAAAATTCAACCCTATCTAATATATATACTCGATTCATCTGCAAGCATCAATTAGGTCTACCTAATTAGATGCAATTCCTTGTTTATCAAAAAATACCAACGTGTCAACTACAAGCATTCACAAAATATTTCCAAAAGGAAATCTAAATTTCCAACACACTACATCATGTCAGCATGGACCTAAGATAGGTCGCACATATATCTACATAAAAAAAATTAATTCACCATATCATGACTTATCCAAGAAGTAGCCAAAAATAGACTTAATTGCAAAAAGTAATCAACAGAAAAATTTTGATATGTCATACGAGCATCAAAGCACAAGAGATTCTGAATTTACATGTTTTCAGCAATCATAAACTATTTCCCAAAACTGCAAGAAGCAACAATCAACTGTGAAGGAGGGTATGTGCACGATTATCATGAAAAAAATGGGCCCTTAAGTGGCGAAAAATTTAGAAAAATCAGAGTTAGGCAACTTGATGTAAAAATTTGAATAATTTATCTATATTATTTCAAAAATACGTAAGAATAAAATCTGTAGAAAATTGAATGTAGTTTGTAAACTACTAGGTTTATTTAAAAAAAAATCTATTTGGTGAAAATTTGAAATTTCAATGCAATAGTACTTAAATTTCAGGGAAAAAATAAGAAGTAGGTGTCTATTTGACCACCTTAACCACAATCAAATGATAATATTTTAGATATAAGTAGAGGACTCATGTCCTGATGTGATGGATATTTCTTTATAATTTTTTTCCAAGTAAATAATTAATTATGAATTTTTTATTACAACTTTTTAAAAATATAAAAACTCGTATATGTCTAACCACCTTAACTTGGTCAAAACTTCATGAAATTCATTTCTTTTTTTTTAATCCTATAGTATGCAAAGCATAGAATGTGACACATGTTTCAAATTCAAAAAATGTGATACTATTTGAAATCTACAGATGTTTTTCAACCAGCCTATCAATTAGGACTTTAGTCGCAATTCAAATAGAAAATGAATAATAATAATTTTTTAAATTCAAAGTAAAACATAATTTATATTGGTGGAAATATGAGAATCTCCTTTAAAAACCCTTTTCATTTCATCAATTTTGGGTAAAAAAGAGGTCGTCAGCCACATACCCTACACATACCCATCATATTGCCACTTTTTGGCCCATCATGATCCTGCACATACCCAAGATTGTAGACTAGAATACCAGAGGGTGTAGCTTGGATACCAATTTAGATACCAGACCAAAATATTGATTCAAGCACTGACTTAGACTTGCAATCACAACATGGTGACATCAACAACAATAAAAAACTATAGAGATGGTCATTCTTCTTCATTCTTCCAACAATCTCCCCCTTTGTCATTGATGGCAACATGTGCCAAAATTTTCAAAACACAACATTCTCCCAGCTCACATGATTCTCTCCCCACAAATTTATACTCTAACTGTCTCCCCCTTTGACATCAATGACAAAGGGTGATGAAAAAGATAGGATGTATATGATGATATAAGAATTCCAGCTTCTCATTTCAAACATTGAAATAAGAATGACACTTTTTACATGAAATATTTTCTTATACCTCTCTTATGATTGGAAGAATTCTTTTCTAGGAAAGTACAACTAAATTCATTCTTGCACTCATACCTTCCAACAAACATAACTACGTAAAGAGGGATTTTTTATCAGAAGATAGACACAGTTGTTCACAATTTTTAGCATCAGAGAGAATTCTGGAGAGATGATCTAACCGGACCTCAACAACTTCCTTAACCAACTAGAACGTTCTAAGCATATATTCTCTTTTCCTTTGAGTAGTTAGAAATTATACCTACTTTTCTTCAACTCTTATTCTCCGTTTACCATCCCTATCTTTGAAGAAATCAAAGTTATTTCCAATACTATTCATCTCAGCTTCAATAGATTCAATCCTACTTCTAAAATTATCAACAACTGCCCGCCACTGGAGACAATACCTGTAAATGCCAGATATTTCTTTGATGCATTCTTTTGTCTCATTCATATGTTTAGATAATACTTACTTTTCTTTGATTCACCTTCTTTCAAGCATAGCTTTGAATTTATGTCCTATGGGTCCTTCCAAAAATGTTCTCTCTTCAACAATCTCTACAAGATCATCTGGTAAAAAATCTTATGCATTTGAAACTGAAATACCTTTATTCAACAAATAATCAACCAACACATCATCAATTTTAAGTTTCTCAACTAGAGAGCATGCATTCCACATTTCACCAATCTTCTTCATTTCACCCTTATCCAATAACATTTGTATATCTTCTGTATTAGATCTAGACAAAAATTCTTCTTCATTCTTCTCTTTCGGGACACATGTTACAGTAGTTTTCTTCTTTTTCAATTCCGGAGGAGACTCGCCAATGATAACTTCTAACTCTCTCTTATCGGAGGATGAACCCACTTCAAAATGACTCAGTATTGACATGTACCAAAGCATAGATTTGTTCTTAAGGATGTGAAATATGATTTGTAATCACTTACATTATCTGCCAATGATTCCAAGTATCTAGACTTGTTTCCCAATAGGAATACTAGAATCCCACACTACATTTTCTCTTCCTGGTAGGGAGTTCAAAAAGTAAAAGGCTAAGCACACAAGCAACGATACAAACCAAAAGGGATAACCCTAAACCAACAACATTCATGTAGTCTCAGTTAGATTTTCAAGTAATAGATTACACAAATCAAACTACCTGTTTTCCTTAACCATCATATGTGCAATATATGCAACAATAGCTGATGTCGAGCCTTCATGATTTCTGAAATAGATTTTATAGGAAATGCCATATGTAACATACCTTACAGCTAAATCTAGAGGAATGTTTATCAATAGAGCTCGAGGATCTTTATTAATGCCAGTAAGTTCCTCCACATCTTTGTATTTCACAGTTTTCTTTCTAGGGAGATCCCCAATACTGCAAAAGCCATTAATCACTTTGATTGCTTCCTTTGTGATTAGTTATGGTTTTTCCAATATAATTTTTCCATTCTTGAAAGGACTCAAAAAGAATAAGATGAAATTTTATTAGTAAACCAAGGAAGTTCTCCCCATAAATCCATACCTAGGGTTTTTATATGCTATATAATTCATTTTCCTTCAGCCCTAGTTCCATTTCTTTCATCTTCCTATGATCAAATTCATCCAATTCAACTCCTTTCATCTTTAGTAGGATGTCATCACTCGATCCTCTATCCTTCATTGTGCTTAACTTTCTTGAATTTGTTAATGTTCAGTTAAGACTTCTTCTTTTCCTCCGTAGACTAAATAATAATTCCTAAGTATTCGTAAAAATTTCTTCAACTTATTTCAGAAATGCTTTAGATTGCTTCGAGATTGCTCCAATGCGCCTTTTCAAACTCTTCAAGTTCTCAACTAATCAAAGAGGCTTACAAATTTTACCTTATACACCATCGATTTTCCCTAATTCATATTAACTGTGGTAGACATCAAAAAGCTGCTAAAAACATTCTTCTCAACACAAAAAACCCTAGTTCAGTCTGCAAATTAGTATGTCAATATATGTTTTCTTCTGGTTCCTTTTCAAAAATCTCTAGTTATTCATTCTTCACATTCCCTCCTTGTACCATCTTCTAACATGCCATTCATCCAGGGAGGTTTTTACAATTTTTTGATAATGATCACCCTAAGACCATGCTACGTCTAATTCTTAAATGATTTTTCTGTACTGTATGAGGGCACAAATGCATCAAAAGTTTCAAGTTCTCCTTATTATTTCTTCTTCCATATCTTATTCATCTCTTGCTTCATCTCTTCTTTGTCGATCTTCTTTATCGGTTCATTTTTCTCTACCAGAGCAGACTACTTTCCCTTCTTACTTCTGCAAACCTTTGAGATATGTCCATGTTTGTTACAATTATAAGCAGACAACACTTTTTGATTAGTCTAACCTCCATTACTTCTTGATCTACATTGATTTTCTTTGTGTCCAAATTTGTTATAGGTATAGTAGTAGCCATTAAAGGATTGATTCATTCTACCTCCATTAAACCTGTTCATCATCACCTAGCTAATCATTGTCATCCGAGGGGTAAATGCAAGAAGATGAGTCCTGAAGCGTGGAAGGTTTTGCCTTAGGCAAAAAAAAATTTGCTTGCAAAAATAGGATCCCGATTTTTAATAAAGATTTCATTTTTAAAAGCGGGATCGAGCCTAAATTCAAAAATGGATCCCATTTTTTAAAATTTCCATTTTTGGAAAATTTTCAAACGAAATCGTTTTGAAATTTTTCCAAAACAATTTCCATTTCTTTTTCGCTTTTGAAAATTTTCATTTTGGAAAATTTTCAAAGCGGGATCCCGTTTGAAAACTTTCCATTTTTGGTAATTTTCAAAAGCGGGATCCGCTTTCTTAGAACCATAAAAATGAAAGGGATCTCGTTCTTTTGAATGAAACGGATCCCGTTTTTTTATGATTTTTGGGGGTTTTGGCTTGTTTTTGGTTCGAAATGACTTGGGGACCCGAACCTAAGCTTTGGACCTGGTTTGACCTGCAACTTGAAGGTCTGTTAATATCACAGGAAAATAGTAACTTTGGACATTTTGTAGAGACCTATTTTTGGAATTTTTACGAAATTAAAACCCATTATAGATGAGATAGTGATTCCAAATATGTAATTTTTTAATAATTTGATTACTTTTCTATTTTTCAATTAATTTCTAATGAAACTAGTCCATAAACTTGAATTATCAGGTTTTTTAGTATTTTAATAACTTTTGATCAACATAACATTTTGACAAATGGATTGCACGAGAACAAACTTCAGACAATTCTTTTCAATTTAAAAAAAAAAATCAAAAATGATAAGTTTAGGTCATCTTATGTGTGTCGTACATGATGATTTTTCAAAATGACAAAGATGCCTAATAAAAATTTAACAAAAAAAAAATATTCAATAAAAAATTACAAAAAAATATCAAAAACAAGCTTTAGTGAGTCACAAATCTTTTCCCAAAAGGATTTAGAAAAATATGATAATTTAGGTCAAAATATGGATGTCGTACACATGCATGGTATGGTATAAAAAGTGACTTTTAAACAGTGTTTTTAGAAACGCCTATTGAAACTCAATTTTTACAATCTAGGTATTGAAATAAATTATATTTGGAAACTAGACTCCAAGTACTACATTTTATGATTAGTGATTTTTTGAAGATTCCATCTCTAAGTGCTTCAAATTTTAAGGTCAAATGTGTCAAATTCTAAAAATCAAGGAAAAACTTCCACTTTTTGGCCAAAAAGTGGACTCAACTTCTTGCACACACCACGAGATCTCCATTCAATAGCTTTATGTCCAAATTTCTTACATCCAAAACATTGTCTGGTGAAGGGTGAAGGGACCAAAAGATTGATTCATCCTACTACTATATTTTGTTACCTTGTGACCATATTTATTACAGGAAAAACAAATACCATTGAAAGAGGGATACCTTTGTCCATTAGGTTGTCTCACAGGCGGTCTCCTTGAAAAATTTCTTTACTACTTCCCTTTGTCCTAAGTCATTTTATTGTCCTTAGAAATTTCACCTACTTCATTTCCCATACCACCTTTGTCTTTACTTAGTTTCTTTCCTGCAAGCAGTTATCCAAGCTTGTCAAAGGTAGATCTGAAATTATTCTCATAGAGTTTTTCCTTCTCTAGCTCAACTCTCAAGTTTACTACCTCCTCTTCAAGTTTAGAGCATTCATAAAATTTGTTCTATACCATTGTATTCAGACATTCTTCAATTTTCTTCTTTTCTTCTACAAGCACTTTTAGTTCAATGATCTCTTGTTTCTGTTGCTCACTTACTTCTCTATGTCTTTCCTTGAATTTTTTTAATTGTTCTTTCAGCTTCCAGACACATTTATTAGCCTCATCTATATTTTCTTTCAAGTCTTTGTTTTCATTTTCTGGGTTATCAAGATCTTCAAGTGCAGTTCAGAGCTCTTCTTTATCATCCATTTGATCAACCTTTAGGATCTTCCAAAAGTAGTTAAACTCTACACCAAGGAACCAAAGCTCTGATACCAATTGTTAAATGGAACAATACAACTAAGAGGGGGGCCAAATCAATTGTCACCAAATTCAAATTCAAAACTTTAAATACTTATTAGCTTCATAACCACACTATTATGTTATTAAGTTTTAAAATGAGATGCAAATAAAAAAATGTAAAATCAACTCAATGAACACTAGATTTTAGGTGGAAAACCTAATGAGGGAAAAACCACGGTGAGGATTAACTCACAATTATAAAGTAGTTCCAAAACTGAATGTATAAGGCTCACTTCCTTGAAAGGACTCACTATCTGGATGCAAAACCTCACTACTTACAAGGAGAATCACTACCTACAAAAATATTTAGAAAGAGAAATTGGGTTTTATCACCAAAATGAACTGAAAAGAGTGCACCTAGCAAGTGTCGACGTAGTTTCGATGATGCTCAATAGAATAACTTAACACACTTCTTCATTTTCACTCTTCTTCACTTTTGCATTTACTACTGCTTCATCAATTACCCCCTTTTAATCTTCAATCCTGTCTAATATATATACTCAATTCATCCGCAAACATCAATTAGGTCAGCCTAATTAGATGCAATTCCTTGTTTATCAAAAAAATACCAACTTTTCAACTACAAGAATTCACAAAATCTTTCCAAAAGACAATCCAAATTTCTAACACACTATATCATGTCAGCATGGACCTAAGATAGGTCGCACATATATCCACATAAGAAAAATTAATTCACCATATCATGACTTATCCAAGAAGTTGGCCAAAAATAGACTTAATTGCAAAAAGTAATCAACAGAATAATTTCGATACGTTGTATGAGCACCAAAGCACAAGATATTTTGAACTTACATGCTTTCAGAAATCATAAATTGTTTCCAAAAACTACAAGCAGCAACAATCATCTATGGAGGATTGTAGACTAGAATACCGAAGGGTGTAGCTTGAATACTGATTCAGATACAAGACCAAAATATCGAATCAAGCATTGACTTAGACTTGCAATCACAACATGGTGACATCAATGACAACAAAAAACTGTAGAGATGGCCATTCTTCTTTATTCGTCCAATAGGATTAATGTCTACATCATATTCTTGTACCTTTGCTATCTAGGAACCTCTTTTATTACATCCAATTTCCTGTTGGGTGAGGATACCCTTCACAATGGTCTTAGGAACAAGAACGGTTATATGAGAGTGTAGGATATAAAATATGAAGCTTTTCAAGGCTTTCACAACATAAGCATGTTTCTCTGGAGAATACTTGAGTTCATACTTCTTGAGAGAAGTACTAATAAAAGAAATAGGATCCTCAATACCTTGCTCATTTTTCTACAACAAAATGGCTGATAGGGTGTGCTCCAATGCATAGCTATATATGATAAAATCCTTTGTAAAATATGGATGCACTAAGGTTGGCACATTCACAATGGAAATATTTATGTCTTCGAAGGACTATTTTGCCTCACTACTCCATTTGAAAACGGGATGATCTTTCATCATTTCAAAGATAGGTTTTGTTAACTCAACAAAATATGGCATGAACCTACTCAAAAAATTGACTTGGCCAAAGAAATATCTAATGTATTTATTTGCAGGAAAGTTGAGCTACATGATAGCCTTTACTCTTTTAGGATCTATCTTAATACCATATTTTGAGATGATATGACCTAGGAGTTTCCCTTTAGTTACAATGATTGGCTTACTTCTTGGAAAAAAATGTTAGGTCATCCAAGTAAATTACAATGATTTTATTCCTAAGTCACCAAAGGATAAACCCTTGGCCTTTTGAAAAGTTTCCCATACATACATAAGACCAAATGGAATTCTATTATAAGCAAAGACACCAATAGGAGTAGTCGATTTTTTTTTATGCTAATCCTCTAGAGCCACTTCAACCTGGTTATATCCTATGAATCCATCAAGCATAGACATAATTTCAGATCCAAAAACCATTTGCAATATGTGGTCCATTACTGGTAGGGGATAATTATTCTTCAAAGAAGCCTCATTTAAATTCCTGAAGTCAACACAAATCCTTATTTCTTTGTATTCTTTCTAATAGGAACTATATTAGCTACCCATGTGGAATGATGAATCAGGTAGATGGTTTTTTCCTTCAACATCTTATCTATCTCATTAAAAATTTCTTTAGCTACCTTGGGGTTATAATTCCGTTGTTTCTATCTATAAGGTGAAGCACCGGGTTTTAATGGAATTTTATGTTAAAATTCTCCATTTCTAAACTTCTTTAAGTCAACATAGCACCATGCAAAGACATCTTTGTAACATGTTAGTAAAGAGATCAGCCTCTTCCTCTCCTTTAGAGAACAACATTTTCCAATACAAACAATTTTGGGATCATCTTTTGTGCCAATATTCACCCTATCATATTCAACAGACAATTCAACAAAAACTTTACTTTATCACCTTAAATACTTATCATGTCTATTGAATGAATCCTAAAGAAAAACTAAACTCTTAGGAATTTTATTTTCCTTCAATTGAATGACTTCTGCTTCAATTCTATCAAAAGTAGTAATGTCACCTTTAAAGATATCATTACTCTTATCATCACTTCCTTCAAAATAGATATGAGCAAAAGCTTCTTCCTTTTCTAAAAATTTAATAATCTTTTGATCATCATTAAACACTTGCTAATGATTCACATTATCAGGAACATTAGGTCGATACACAATATCCATTTGATAAAGCTTACATTTAAAATTAGGGTGTGGAAAAAGCAGTGATGCTGAGACCACCAGAGAATCAACTTTAGTATTTTTATCTATTGGAACAGAACCGATAGAGAAGGAATCAAAATATTCAATGCAATCCTAAACTATATTTCTACAATGCTTAAGCCGACCATTTTTAATAGTATACACCTTCCTGACTTGTTTCACAACCAATTCTACATCCCCCACAACTCTTAATTATTTAATAACTTTCTCCTTAGCTATGCTCAATCCGACCAATAGAGCTTCATACTCGATTGTGTTATTAGTATTAAAAAATTCTAATTTGAAAGAAAAAGGAAAATTATAACCATATGGTGATATCAGAACTACCCCTACACCTGATCCAACATTAGCACAAATTCCATTAAATTTAAGTGTCCACAACTAATTAACCAAATCTAGGTTGACAAGGATTGAGCTTTCTTCTTTATTAGAGATACACATATAAGTACTTGGGCCTGTTTCAAAAAACAAAATATCTGCCCTTCGATCACCAGATTTCAGAACTGTGAACTTGGCCTTGGGTTCAGGGTTTAGATGTATTTTCTTCCCATCTAATGGTATCAAGGTATGAGACTAATCCATTTGTATTTCCCCACCCAATTCTCTACAGAAAATCCTACTCAAGAGCATCCCATAATTGGTTGGGATATCAACAACTAATATGGTTGATTTCAATCTCTTCTTGGGGAAGGCATCCAAGGATACTTGACCATCTTTGATCTAACCTATGATCAGGACTGGGGAGCCATCCATAGAATAAAATTTACTCTGGGAAGGTGTAAAAGATACACCTAAGGTGTTGGCTATTTGGGCAGGCATCACATTTTCTGAGGCTCCAAAATTGATAATGCATAATTACTCAACCTAAAACCAGTAATGTATAATGACACATAAAAAGGTTATTGTTTTGAAAAAGTATTTGGTTGACTTGGAATCTTCTCCACAAAATTCAAGCATACTTGGTTATCCACAGGGACTTCACTTTCCAGAGATACTTGGGCATTGCATTGAGAAGGTGAAGGCTCTTGTTTAATGTATTTGACTAATCTGTTTAATTCAACATGGTTGAGTCTAAGATATTCAACTTAGGAAATCTGAATCTTTGTATTTGTGCATGACTCAACTATATCAAACGAACTAGTGATAGAAGAGTCAGAGGGAGGCGTAGGAGTTACCTTAGTTGTACTTTTGGACACAAATTTCTCTGGTCTCTTTTTCTTTGTCAGAATGAATTTACGAGATGACAATGAACCAGATGCTTCTCCCTTAGCATATTAAGCTCTTGTGAAAACAACACAATTCAGAAAATGAATCTTAATATACACATCTTCCCTTGATTTAGTATCTGGCACATATTCAAAGAAATTCATACCAGAATCTTGAGGTAGGCTAGGTTCCCCCACATATGGCTATTGTGTGCCTTCATTGGTGGACATCATTTGCATGAATCGAACCATCTCTGGATAGGTAGACCCATCATGATTTGAAGTCAAATGAAAATTTCAATGATTACTTTTGCTAGAAGAAGGGGTGCCTTAAATTTCTAACCTTTGAGTTGGGGCACCCAAAGACAATGTCTTATTGGGAGCTCCTTGATAGTTATAATCTCTTCTAGGGACATCTTGATAGGGAATTTGTGAAGGAACCTCTGGCATTTTTCTCTTTAGAGTAATTACATCATTGGATAATATTTGTATAATAGGGTCAGTGGAATTTACTAGTGAGGGTTTACTAGTTTTCAATTCCTTCCATTTTCCTGTGATAATCAAGTCATCTTATATGGATATAGCCAACTCCTGAGCAACCTATACATTAGCATCACCTTCTCTTTTGATAGTGAAGCTCACATGTGGTGGTAGGATGGTAATAAACATTTCCTTCAACAACTCATTCCTAGGTCTCATGTTTGCAAAAATCCTATTATACACTTTATTGAAACTTTCCACAAAATCTCTCATTGGTCCATAAACTTCCTTTTTCATAGAACCCAACTGTGCAACCAAAACTTGGTCATTTTCTGTAGTTTTAAATCCATTTTCAAATCTTGTCCTCAAGGTAGCCCAATTATTGATAGTGCCATTTGGAAGAGAGTAAAACCAATTAGCAACAACATCAATTAAAGATTCTTCAAAGAGTCTCATAGGAACATATTCATGTTGTACTGCAAGGATAGAAGTTGCAAAGAAGGCTTGCATGTGCTCTTCAGGAGAAATATTCCCATCTCTAATGAATTTTGGTATAATTTTCCCAAAACCCTTTGGAAAGTCATGCAATTGAGCTCTAGCTCCAAAGGTGAGGGGACCTATTATGACTCCCCAAGGGACGAGTTGAGCCATCACAACAAGATTCACATGAATATGAGGACGAAAATATATTTGCAAAGGAAGGAAAGTATTGTGCAAGAGAAGAGCTTGGAAAGATATATTAGAAACCCCAAAGACACTAGTTTTAGGGGTAGGGGAGGGTGGTCTGCTAACAAATTTAACCTTTCAGGTAGGTGGGAAAGATGAGAAACCAACTACTTCTAATAATTTGAAATCTTTATCAACAATTCATTTCTTCTTATTTCCACTTGTGTATCTTTTAGACGCTAGAGTTGAACAACAAGAATAAATTACAGAGTTGCCAACTCCAACTTGTTAATTATTCTATGGAAGATTTTGTCTATTTTTCAACTAATTTCCTTGATTCACAAACTCATTTGTAGGAGCTTGCACTGGAGGAGCTCTAACTCTTCTAGCTACAGGCACAACATTTTCTACAAAAACTATTTCTTGGGAATTTTCAAAACGCATAGCATTTTCTCTTATAATCTCTCCAAGTTCTTCTTCCTCTAACACTTCATTAACTCTGTAGTATTGGAGGTTGGTTCTTCTTTGCTTCCCAACATGTAGCCGAAGACTAGTACCTATATATTCCTGATCCCCAATCAACCAGACTAGGTTAGGTTGGAGAACAACAGTGTTACGCTTTTGAAGAACCATAAATATTCACTACAAAGCAACTCATAATGCAAATTTCCTTAGTTATCCCTAGTGGAGTCACCAAAAAACTATTGGTTAACATTTTTTGTTACCTAACTCTATATTCTTACACCCATGGAGGTGACAAATGTAAGTATAGTTGAATCAGTAAACATGGTATTTTATACTCATTCTCTACTTATTTTTAAAGGTGGCAACTACCTTCATCAGATATTCAAAGAGTAGTTTTTTTTTTTAATCAAAATTACTTTTAACCAGAAAGCAAATAAAAGGAGATTCGTTTAACCCAAAATATTTGAAAGGTAAACACATAATTCAAATGATGAAGATCTAATTACTAGAAACACTGAAACTATATTAAGAAAACCTATGCATCCATCTCCATAAAATCTCAATTCAAATATCAGTATTCCATAACAATGAAACTAATCACACATACATCATCCCAATAATAGATAATTCAATGGTAAATTACTCATACACCATAACACAAAGATCATGTTTAAATGAATTTCACCATAGTCTTTCTATATATTGGAATAAAAAAAAATAGTAAACTAAAGATAGTAGAGGTTATTTTTCTAATGAGTAAAAAAAAGTTTGCTCAAAAGATCCTATAGCCAAACATCATCCCCATATTTAAAGATTACAATTTTTTTAGAAAATGGTTCCTTGAAGACAATTGTTTTGGAAATTAAAAATAAAAGTCTTTAAAAGTATCAAGAGACAAATTCAAGGAAATAGCATATTAAAAACTAATCAACACCCTTCGCATCAGTTCTTTCGCATTCCACAATCTCCACCTCTTATTGTTCCTGTAACACTTCTTAAGATTCCACTCTCTTCCTATATTCATGGTATTTGGTGACAATTGTAGTGATTCTTTTGCTCACTGGGGTTGTAGTAATTTGCAATCTCGTTCTCCATTTTGATAGCGCACGACTAGATTGAGCAAGTGTTTCATAGATATCTTCACATTCAGACCTGAATGCACCCAAATATGCCTGTAAATGGCTCAATTTCTTAAATGAGTTAGTAGAAGTAGCTTCGGGGTCACCTACATCCTTGTGATAGATCTCCTTATATTGCTTTGATATATCTGAGATATCTAGTACTTTTTCATCAAATTCATTAGTGACATCTACCTCAAGAGCACTGAAATTTTCTTTTATCTTCACCAATATATCAAAATATTTCTCCAACACTTTGTTGATTTATTTGATGTAATCCTCATATATTGATAGCTTCCACTCCAAGGATTCAAACCAAATAGGGTCAATATCTTTGGGATCATCAATTATTTGTTCACCAATCAACAAAATGTGTTCCATAGAAGACAATTATTTTATTTCTTTAGAAAGTACATAAGTACTACTATGCTCTTTTCTCATTGGTTGGAGCTCAGTCACCAATCTTTCCTTTTATTAGACAACTCAGTATACAATTGCAAAAACTTACGAATTTAAAACAAACCATCATGATAAAGTTCTACCCATTCATTAACAACCTTAGCAAAACCCAAGTTTTTCTTAACTTTTTGCATTATTTCATAATCAATATCTAGAACATTGAAATTGGAAGCTTGCTCAGTGGTCAAAGTCACAAATGATGAAATAAAATTCTTTAAAGAAAAATATCGAACTACGACTAAAGATTCTCCTTTCTTTGCACCTTGGCTCTTTTGATCAATGCATTAACATAATAGTTAGCATGATAAACATCTCCTTCTAAAGAAGAGAGCCACATATCAATGTTTCACCTTATAATCAGCCTCAGTCATCTCATTTTCATTTAAATCCTTTACAGGATCAGTAATTTCTAGCAACTAATCCCTGTGTTAGTGTTTGTGATCATTTGTGACATTCTTTTATCCTTTTTAGGTTTTTGTGGGCCCTGTAGCAACATAGCTACTATATCCACCTTGATTGTCATTGATAGGACATTCTTTCTTTTCTTTACCACTTCCTTTTTTAACCATGCTGGAGAAGAAGAAGCCACAAGCTAGGTGTCTATGTTTTCAACACTCACATTTTCTGCTCTCTCAGCCGACTGAACATAAATAGAACAATCTCTAGGAGGGGAAGGAGGAATTCAAAAAAGGTAGGCAAAGGAGGGTCTTCAATTATTTGCTAGAAAATGCCTATGGAATTAGTAAGTGCTAGTTTCTCCTAAGAAATTTTTTTCTTGGGCGCATAAGGCGTTGTATTGTCTTGTTCACAGACTATTTTTAATTTGGCTCTAGTGTCATTTGGTCTCTCACCATCTCCTCTTGACTATGAGCTAGTGCTTGACAGTCTCATTGTGTTTTCTCTAGCTGCTATATTTACACCACGAGCTTGCACAATACTATGCTCCATTCTCTATGACGATCTTGGCTCTTGAGGAGAACTTGCAACTTGGCACCATCTCCCATTTAACCAATAAGAAGTCCTTAAAATAGTGGCTGACCAAACCATTAAGTATGAAATATCATCTTTTTTCTAGTCAATTCCATATGAAGGCTTAACAACAAACACTTGGTATTCTGGGTCAATGGTTACTGAATCCTCCTACACATTCTCTGGAATATTGAAAGAGATACCAAAATTCTATATTTTTTTTAGAGTTAGCCTCATAAAACCTCTCCTCTACACTTCATTCTCATATGATCAGTCTTCCCAAAAATCTTCAATGTCTGAGCGATGTTCATAACTACTCTAGCCCTGTGCAAATTTCGTTTAATATACCCTTTACTATCAAAACAAGATCTTACAAAAAGGGACTAAAAATTAAACTCACTCAATGTTCTCTCCAGACCCTTGGAAATACTATTTCTTTTGTAAGGGAACAAAGGCATATACAGAGGAAACACATAACCCTTCTTTCCCATATTGGTATATTTAACATTCACAACTGCCATTTGTCTACACACTTCAAGAAAAATCAAATAATCACCTGGGTATCAAGGAAATTTTAATGGAGCTATCTCGAAACCCCCGATCATGAGATAAGTAAATATATCAAATTGAATGAAAAAAATACCAAAATTTGTCACTAGGGCAGCTACTTTTGGTAAAACTCGAAGTTCAGGGTTACTATCAATTTTTCTCACAACCCCCATTAAAAATGCATCATTAACACAACAATAATTGTTCATTACCCCCTTAGTAAGTTGTGGAAAAAATTTGTATATGGGTGTTTCTAGAGTAGGAGACCCTTTCAGTTCTAATCCAACCTAGATAACCTCTTGGCTAGCTATGACATAGACTAGGCATGAACACAATGAAATACAATAATTTGTTGGAAATTGGCTATTTGCTCATTCAAATGATGACATATAATTTTGGCCCATTCAATAAATTCTTTCTCATCAAGAATTAATAGAATAAAGAAACACATCCAAAACTAAAAGGAATCTGAGCATGCATTCCCAACCATATGATGCAATAAGGTAATAGTCTATGAAATTTCATCTTTAAAATGCACCCTTTTAAGTTTAGTAGGTAATTGAGACTTACCTTTCTTCTCAGATTTCAGCCAGTTCCTCGCAATGGAGTTTTTGCACCACTCTTCATTTTCTCTGAAAAATTCTTTACCCATAGCTACAAACATTTCCTCCACAGCTTCTCTTTCTAGAATACCCAACGCATGGGAAATGGATTCAAGAGTGATTTTTGCAACCACAAACCTGTCTACTGCTCTTATCTCTTGAGCCTTAGGAATGTAGCCCTTTTCACACATAATTACCGGGTCGACACTTTGTATGGCTTTATGGAAACCTCTTGCATGTGCTAAACCACTTTGCAAAATTCTTTCTCCAAGAATCATTCTCTCGTTTTGCTCCACTTGCAATAAAAACTCTTTGAAATCAAGATGCCCAGCCTCTATGTCCCTCACCCCAGACCAATGGTTCTAAATTCCACTCTGCATGAGCACCAATCCAGAGAGAAGGAATGTGTGTACCTTGATAAGAAGCAACATATAATATGAATGTAGGAGAAATGACTTAGGATTTTTTTTCCACCTAAACATATGTTGTTGTTGATATACTTATGTGCATTAAATGAGGCATTTAATTTCATTCCTCGAGAAGATGGATCTTTAGACCTACATTCCTGTCAATAATTTTGAAAAGAAAACTCAAGGTTAGACCATACATAATATTAAATGAGGTGGTGATTCCCTTTGAAGTGAGAGAAGTCAACAATGTCGCGTGATCGTAGAAAATTGGAACCTTAAAACCTAAGTTGGGATTTCTAAAGTTCTTAAAACCTCCGACTGACCAATCTATCAACAAAGACTCAAGACTTAAGAAAGATAAACCAAGTTGGAACATCAGAAAGATAAAAATTTGAAACTATGCGACAAGGTTGTGAAAGTGTGAGGACTAGAGACCAAGTTAGGAAAAGCACATGATCTGCGAGCTTGAACAAATACAAGGGAAAATAAATAGCAAGGTGCATAAAATGAGTGAGGTAAAAACCCAAAAATGCATAAGGAGGGAAAAATTAAAATTGTTGATATTAATGTAAAATGTTATGGATAACACTAGTGAAGCTAGGTGTTCACTAGGTGAGCCCCGGGGGACCATATCAAAGCCATACATCCATGACTTAAAAAGGTACAAAAAGAAAAATTTAATTAGAAAAAAGAATGTTCAAAGGGGTTTTACTTAGTTCATGTGAGGTCTTATTCTTAGGGGACATCATGCTTAACATCTCCAAGAGAGGATAAATACAAGGTCTCATCCTGGGGAACATCATACCCAATGCTTGAAAGAGAGGACAAGTTTCCAAGAGACGCAAGTGAAATGTCTCATCCTTGGGAACATTGTATCTAATTTTCCAAAGAGAGGACAAGGAAATATCATGCTCTTGGAGGAATCAAAACCCAATGACACCACCAAGGAGGGAAAAGAAATGCATCATAAAAAGAAATAAAATCGCATCAAGGAACATGGAAACCAAGAAATGCAAATAAAATCATGCCCGAATAAATGCCAATGTATGCCCCCACTTTAAATAAATTGCTAACACCATGTTGTGAGAAATTAATTTAAAGTAGCCAAAAATGAAAAAGAAAAAGGAAAAGAGGGTTTTCCCCCCATAAACACATAAGGGATCTATGGATTTGGGGTCAGTATTTATCTTTGTTGCAATGATATCAGAGAGCTTTCGAACTATCATCATTCCCAAATACACATAGGGTGGAAGAGATGATACAAGGAGAACAAAAATAAGAAAATACTTTTTTGGTCAACATGGAAGAGACTTATGGGTGTCTTGTACCTTGTGTCATCCCAAAGGAAAACACAAGACATAAATGAAAAGGGAAGAAAAGAGATGAAAATATTTTTGGAGTCAGCATGGAAGAGACATAGGGTGTCATTTGTATGTCATCCCAAAAAGGAAAACACAAGACAAAAAGAAAAAGAGATAAAAAGGGTGAAATAAAGTGTGGGACATAGAGAAGAATGGAGATACAAAATGGGGAATGTCACAAAGAGAGAGAACATCAAATGGGAGATGTCACGAGGTTGAGCATTACACAAATGCAATCAAAAGAAAAGGAAAGTGAAAGGGAAAGAAAAGAAAGAAAAGAAAAAGAAAAGAAAAAGAAAAAGAATAGATAAAAGGAACTAGTAAAGGCCTGTGATCCGGCTAAGTAGGTCTTTTGCTTCCCACACAATCTCAATCTATATAAGCAGTAGAAAAATGAGCTAAGAGGGATAACATGTGCATTACTAGGACAAGGATATCTACTTCTTGCCCCCATTGAGTGCAAGACAAGAATGAGCTGAGGTAAGTGATGGGAAGGATCATGTAATAGTGAGAATAGATTATTCTACAACTATTACATTACAAGAAGGATGAAGGATATGCTATTTAATCACTAGATAAAAAGTATCTTTGTCTAAGTGATATTTACTCAATATGATCTTGAATGCCTGACACTCATCAATAGTGTGCCCAAGAGTCTTGTGGTATAGACAAAGTGGAATTTTTGCATATTTAGGATATAGTATTAGTCTATCTCTCTCTAGTGGCAATAGGATAAGTCCTTGGTTAAGAAGCATTTGTAATTTTCATCTTTTGACTTTTCGGTGGTGATCAGGGGCTAGATTTTGTAATTTGTAAGGTCATTTACATATTCTAGATTCACCAGCACCACTAGTTGAACTTCGAAGGAGAGGATCTAAAGGTGACCCTAATAACTTTGTCATTTTCATGAGTTGTGGTTTTTCTTTAAGGACACTCATGTCAGGGCGGGAATCTAAGATTGGCATACCATCACTACGAATCCTTAGGTATTCTCTAGGAGGTTTTATGTTGTGAGGGGGATCTTGATATCCTAACCCTTTTTTGTTTTCATTAGTTGGTATTTGATCTAGGAGTTGATGAATTTCATGTTCACTTTTTGTATCACATCCTTGTTTACTCAAGATCATGAATACCTTTCCATATGTTTCTTCTAGGTTGATAGGAGTGTTTGTCACTTTGTTATCATAAAATGGTTGAGTTCACCAAAATTATTAGGTGGAAAAGAGAAGTGAGGATTATCACTTTTCTCCAACAATAATTCAATAATGTCCTAGGAATCCTAATTGGATTGACTATCAACCTCACAAGGCGAGTCAATTCTCAATAAGGAGGACCTAGGAGGGGGTTCTTTAAGCTTTTAGGGGTTCACCACCAAGAAAATGCTTGGAAAAGAAAAATAAGCATTCAACTCAAAAACCTAATAATGCAAGCTAAATGAAGGATGCAAATGATGAAATTATGTAACATCAAGTTAGGATATGTGTACCTGGGAAGTCCGGAAATGTTGTGAGGGTCCCAAAATGAAAAGAATTTGTCAAAATATTTTATGGAGGAAAAAGATTCCCTTACTGTTGTCTTAGTCCTGCTTCTCTTTTTTGGGGTAGATCTGAGAATCTTTGGATGTAGTCGAATCAGAAGAATTTCTAAAAATACCTCGGGAGGACTAAGATGCCTTAGGTGGCAACTTAGTCCCATATGGGAGCTCAACAATCTTTGAATGTGGTCCTAAGGCTTGATGTCTACACTTCCTTATTCTCTGATCTCATATTTTGAAACTTTTGGATTAGGCTTGTAGGTGAGTTTTTGTGACGATGACAAATTTTCAATGCAACTTTGCAACTTTACAACTTTGCACTTAAAATGATCATCAATTATTCAATCTAAATTGGCAATCACAAACATACAAGAGAAGAGAAACTTGTCTTGTTGCTTGTTAGTGAATTGGGGTTTTCCTTGGTCAAACCCCTTGTTGGTAATTAAACCTTGAAATGAAATAGAATAATGAAGGGAAATGATGAATGAATAACATGCAATGCTACAACTCACCAAACCCTTGTAAAGTTTGCAAAATTGTGTGAAATGGATACAATGGATATGGATCTTGAATTCAAAGGAATGCTTGATAGATATGGACTTGAATTATTTGCTTGAATCAAAACCCCGCATCAAAAATGTTAGCACAAAAACACATATGATTCAAGAAGATCTTTGATATGATGCTTGAATCTTGATAATGGCTCTAAATGCTTGATGAGTTTCTCTCAAATGTTGGAATGCTTGAATTCTTAGAGTTCTTATAATGTTGCTTGGTATATCAAAATGAGAGAAGTAACCTTGTATTTATACTTATCCATGCTTAATATCCCAAAATTACACCACACCAAGCCGACACATGAATTCATTAATTAAAGGAGGCTAAATCTTGCCAAAATTTGAAATTAAATACTAGAATTAAATACTGCACAAACTCTAAAAAGGGACCTATTTAGGTGCTTTCAAAATCAAGGTCCCAAGACCTTTGGGGGACAAAGACACCCTAGGTGGCGTTTTAGTCTCAACCCAAAAATTAGGGACACTCAGACAAAATCATTAAATTATCATTTACCCATTGGAGAATGTTGGGATTAGATAAAAAAAGATGTAATTCATTGAGCATGTGGATGCAAATAAGGACCAATTAAGACATAAATAGGGATAAATAAGGCATGGTAGACCCAAACAACTATAAAAATGCAACGGTATGCATTTTACTACAATACAAATTTTATTGGCATTTATTTTCCTACAGTTAAATTAAATGGAAAAAAATATTATTATTGGGTATCTCATATAGAAATTTCTCTAACACTTCAAAATTTCTCTGAGATTGTTACTAGCAGTGAACAAAGACTAGCAAGTCCTAGAAAAGATCAAGAAGATTGGGATAAAAGAGACAAAAAGGCAGTAGCATTAATTAAGTTCACATTTTTAGAGGAAGTCTTTCCAAAAGTTTTCAATGAAAGAAGTGGAGTTAAAGTATGGGATATTTTGAAAAATATATATCAAAATTCAAGTGATGTATGGATCCTAACTCTCACCATAGAGTTATATAATATGAATTGTCAAGTTCACAAGAATTAGTCCCTTATCTAAGTAAATTAAAGGAAAATAAAAATAATCTTGCTTCTCTTGGAAAGAATATAGATTATACAAATTTGTGAAAATAATATTACAAAGTCTTATAGGATCTTGTCAATCATTCATAAGGGAACTAGATACTGTAGATAAATTAAAAGTATTAAATATGAAGAGTTATGTGCTAAGATAGTGCAAGAAGAAAAATGTTAAATTAAAGAAAGAGAATCATTAAATGGTGAATCTCAAGCATTCATAGTGAAGGAAAACGAAATTACAAAATGTCACACTTGAGATAATCAGTCTAGAGAAAGGAATTGGAAGTATGAGAATAAAAATGTCCCATCTAAGGATTATAATAAAAGCAAATGGAAATGTAATTATTGTGGAAAAATGGGTCATAAGGCAAATGAATGTTACAAGAGAAATAGAGATACAAAAAAGAAGAGAAACAAGTTTACAAAATATGTTTATTCCAAAAGAAAAAAACAATTCTATTGCACTTAAAGAAAAAAATTATTTTAAGGATGATTGGGTTATTGATTATGCTACTACACAACATATGTCTCACAGTAAGGAAAATTTTGAATCATTAAATGAGAGTAATGCAGAAAAATATATTTGGGAAATAATAGTGCTTTAGAAGTCAAATGGATAGGAAATGTTAAAGTTGATAATGGCATGTTTAAAAATGTGAAGCTAGTTCCTGACTTGGCAACAAATCTTCTTTTTATATCTCAAATTCCAAGTCAAGGATATAAAATAGAGTTCTACAATGACAAATGTTTAATAAGGATGTAAACAATAATTATGGAGTGATTGAAATTGGTAAAATGGAGAATGGATTATATAAATTTTGAGAATTTATTTCTAAAGATGGAGATGAGAATATGTGTGTTGTTGCCAAATATGATGATATGAGCAGGTTATTGCATGAGCGTATGGGACATATTAACTATCAAAGTCTCAAAATTATGGAGAAACTATATATGGTGCATAAGCTTCCAAAAATATCATCAAGTCACACGGTGTGTGAAGGATGTGCAATGGGAAAGCAACTTGTTGAAATTTTCCCACAAGGTAAATCATGGAGTGCAAAAAGTCCTCTACATTTGGTTCATAGTGATGTAATTTGGGTCCTTTTAGAACACCATCACTTGCACGATCAAGGTATGCCCTCGCCTTTATTGATGATTATACTAGAAGAATTTGGGTATATTTTCTAAAAAGGAAGAAGGAAGTGTTTGATAAGTTTAAAGAGTTTAAGGCATTGAGTGAAAATCAAAGTGGAAGATCTTTAAAGATAATAAGAATAGATAGAGGTATGGAATATATGAACAAAACTTTCTTAGATTTTTGTAAATAACATGGTATAAAGAAGGAATCAACTATCTCCTACTCACCCCAACAAAATGGAGTTGTAGAAAGAAAAAATAGAACTATAATAGAAATGGCTAGATGCATGCTTCATTCTAGAAATATAGAAGATAAATTTTGGGCTGAAGTAATTTGTACTATAGTTTATATTTTGAATAGAACACCTACTAAGGTAGTTTTGAATATAACACCAGAAGAGGCATGGAGTGGTAGAAAGCCTACAGTATCTCATTTTAGGGTCTTTGGATGTAATGCATATGCCCACATTGTTGATGAAAAGATGAATAAGCCTAAAAGGAAAAGTGAGAAGTGCATAATGGTTAGGTATAGTGAGGATTCAAAAGGATATAGGTTATATAATCCTAAAACAAATGAAATTCATATAAAAATGAATGTATGGTTTGATGAAGATATTTAAAGTAATCATTCTCCTACATTATCTTACTTTCCAATCTTTATTGAAGAAGATAAGTCTACTTATACTAATGATAAAAATGAAGGTGTGCAATCTTCTACAGGAGGAGAAGAAATACAAGTTGAAGAATCAAGTGAAAGTGATGATGAAAACACACAAAAGACTAGAAGCATTCAAGAAATCTACCAAGAACATCCTAGGAATATGTTTGCTAACTATAGCTCTTATGACTAGGGTGATAGAGATTAACACTCCAAGTACATATGAGGAAGCAAAAGGAAAAGAAGAATGGGAGACAAAAATGCAATATCAGTACAATTCTTTGATGAAAAATGGAACTTGGGAATTCAAAACTCTTCCAAAAGGTAAAAGTGTGGTTGGTTGTAAGTGGACCTACAAAACAAAGTTCACACCAGATGGAGCTATTGAAAAATATAAGGCAATACTAGTGGGTGAAGGCTTATCACAAATGGAAGGTATTGAAAATACCAAAATGTTTTCTCCAGTGGCTAAAATGAGTTCAATTCATACAATAGTTGCTTTAGCTACAAAATTTGGTTGGAAACTTTTTCCAATGGATGTAAAAAGTGCATTTCTATATGGTGATCATAAGGAAGAAATTTACATGCAAAAACCACCAGGATTTGTTAAAAGTGGTGAAGAACATCTAGTGTGTAGATTAAAAAAATCATTATATGGTCTTAAGCAAGCTCCAAGGGAATGGTAATCCAAAATAAATGAGTACTTTATAGATGCAAGATTTAAAAGAAGTAAAGTCGATCTAGGTGTGTATGTAAAACATAGTGATGATAAAGTTGTTATTATTGTATTATATGTGGATGAATTGATTATTATATGGGATCACACACATAATATTGAAATAACCAAGGATCAACTCAAACAAGCTTTTGAAATAACTGATCAAGGGTTAATGAACTACTTTTTGGGTATGTAGGTATGGCAAGAAGGAAGGATCATGCTTTCTTAAAAAAATATGCTCTTGATGTATTGAAAAAATTTAATATGAGTTATTGTAAACCATCTAATACACCATGTGAAGTAGGATTAAAATTGAGTGCTAACTCTACTCAAAAGAAGGTGGATGGAAAATTGTATAGACAATTAATTGGGAGTCTTTTGTATCTCACCATAACTAGACCATATATTGCATATGTAGTTCGTATTGTATCTAGATACATGTCAAATCCACACATTGAGCATTGGAAAGAAACCAAGAGAATATTAAAATATATTAAAGGCACTTATCAACTTGGAATTGAATACAAATATGGAGAGCCTACTTTAGCTATATATATAAATTCTTTAATTATGTAGGTAACATTGATGATAGAAAATCAACTTCAAGATACATGTTTCATCTTGGGTTAGTACCAATTTCATAGAGTGGCAGAAACAAGCAACATTAAATCACTATCATCTACAAAAGCTGAATATGTTAGTTCATCAAAGGTATCTCAAGAAGTATTGTGGCTTAGAAGACTACTTGAAGAAATATACCATCCATAAAATTCTCCCACTATTATATTTTGTGATAATAAAGCACTATCAAGCTAGAAAAATATCACATTTATCATGCCAAATCTAAGTATACAGAAGTGCATCATCATCTTTTTTGTGGCTTGATTGAAAGTCAAATAATAGAGCTACAATTTTGTGGAATAGAAGACCAAATCATTGACATATTTATGAAAGCATTGCCTATTGTAAAATTCGTCAAACTTAGAGACTTGTTACATCTCAAGATAGCTCCTATCCTCTCCAAATAAACATTAAATTATTGTATCAAAGTGTAGTAGCATGTGGGAGATTACTTTTTAGAATTTAGAAGAAATTGAATCTGAAGACTACATATCAGAAGATCATTTGGCAAGCAAGTTGATAAAGGAATTTGCAAAGAGGAATTTTCAAAAATAGAATTAGAATCTTTGATGGTCATCATTGTAGTAGTAAATAAGTGAATGTAAATGGGTACCTAACAAGGATTTAGGCTAGGACCCATCTTTTTAGATTATGGTGGGACAATTAGAGTAATTAACATCCAGAGCCACACTAGCCGACCACACTGTCCAAAACCATCCAGAGCCATCTGACCACACTATCCAAAACCATCCAGATCCATCTCCTTCCGACAATGTGCTGAATAGTGTTATCTTTCCCCATCCAAAACCTTCACGTTGAGACTATTTCACCTATCCTCATTAAATATTGTAGCTAACAACAATCTACAGTAAAGGAGGAATTTATTATGTATATGCCTATAAATTTAATGGAATATTTGTGACCAGTAGTGCTCAGATTTATGAGTTTTTCTCTCTTTTTATTCCTCTCATATCTATGTCTTATGTGTGTTTTAACTATCTCTCCTTCATTCTATCTACAATTTTTGTGTGCTTCACATGTTGTTTCTAGACCTGGAGAAGCATGTATGTGGTCATTTGTAGTGTTAGTTCAGGTTTGGCCAACCTGGCATGCTAGTGCTATTTATGGAGGTACCTTGTGGATTGTGGATCTATTGAGTAGTGTGGTGATGTATATTTGGGTTCTAGTTAACCATTGGTGTGGTCCACCTTTAGTTATTTCCACTACAGAGGTGTTTATTGTTTACCTATTCTAGTGGTGCACATTTGAGGTGTCTTTGTTTCATTAAGGGTTAAGGAGTTGTTTGAGGTCATGAATGGTATAAGGTAAATTGTTGGAGATGGTGTGCAAGTGTTGCAAGATGCGAATGTGATCAAGTGTGGTGATCTAAGTGCAATCTTGAATTCTTATCACTTTTGGATGCAACAAGTAGAAGGTGTTTACATTTCAATGTGCTTGAAGTTGTTGGAGGAAGTGAGCCAAAGGTTGCAAATGGCATAGAGTTGTAGCGGTGGATCTTCATGCTGCCCTGAGATATTGAATCTCTTTGTAATAATTTTTTCTATCTTCTTTCTTCCAAATAGTGAATCCTTTAGGTAGTGAGCCCTAGGCAATGAGGCTAAATGTGTTCAAATTTTTTATTCATATATATATGAGCTAATCCTCATTGTGATCTTTTCCTTCTTAATTTTTTCCATATAAATCTAGTGTTGTCATGTGTATCATGGTTGTGTTTTTATTGTTGTTTCATATGTTTACATTTTAATAATGCATGATAAGGGTTTAAAGGTTGATAAGGGTTTGAAATTTAATGAGGCATTGAATTTTTTAATGTACAATTGATTCACCCCCCCTTCCTCAGTTGTCTTATGCATCTAACAAAGAAAAATGAAGATTTGGAAGAAAAGCTAAAGTTGTTGAAGAAAGAAAATGAGTCTTTGAAAATAAATTCACTAGTTTGGGATGTCTCATATGGTACGAATGATTTATGTTTTTCATTTGATATATGGGTGATGTCACTAAAGCTTCTTCAAGTAAAGAATGTGAAATTGAAGATGAAGATGTGTTTGAAGAGAGTGTTTGCTTGAAAATTATGAAGAAAATGAGATATGAAGGAAAAAGTTTGGGAAAACATGGGTAAGGAATGAGAGAGCCCATTTAGCCAATTGTAAGGTCAAAGAATGAAGGCCTTGGATATAGTGAGAGATAAAAATGATGTAACAAGTGTTAAAATTTCATGCAATTCAACTAAAATCATGGATTTTATGCAATGTTTCCATTGTCATAGGGAAGGATATAAAAAAAGAAGTGTTGGGATCTTATCTTTGTACAATTTGTGGGTTGAAGAATCACTTTGAAAAATCATGTTGGAACAAAAAGTGGAATGGACAATCTGTGAAAGATTGTGTGAAGATTAATTAAATATGGATTGATGGATCCAATTGGTAAAAATTTACAAATATGTTTAAAAGTTTGTGCAAGCCTAAATGTTGGCATGTTAAAAGAAATGGTTTTCAAATGAAGTTTGAAGGTTTGATTCAAGTGGTTGATGACAATTTGTTATGATTGGTACATTGAAAGTTGTCATGTTATTTGAGAGACTAGGAGTCTTCTCTATGTTAGAGAAAGGAAGGGAAAACTTTGTGATCTCTCAAGAAAGAGAGAGAAATAAGTAAATGGGTACTTAGTGTTGGAAGAATAAAGAAGAATGATTATCTATACAGTTTTGTGTTGTCATTGATGTTACCATGTTGTGGATATAATTCTAAGTCAGTGCCTGATCTAGTATTTTGGGCTGGTATTTGAACTGGTATTCAAGTTGCACTAACTGGAATTCTTGTTCACATTCCTCCACAGTTAGTAGTTTATGCTTGCAGTTTTGGGAAATTGTTTATAGTTGTTGTTGACATGTATGATCAGAATATCATGTCCTTTGGTGCTCGTATGGTGTATTGGCATCATTTTGTTGATTACTTTTTATAATGAAGCCTATTTCTAGTCGACTTCTTGGATTAGTGGTAATATGGTGAATAAATTATGTTATGCAGATATATGTGTGACCTATCTTAGGTCTAAGCCAACATGTTGTACAGTGAATTATGCAATTGAATTTTGGTGAATACCTGAAGCTAATGGGTTGATACTTTTGGAAGAAAAGAGATGCATCTAATTAGGCCGGCCTAATTGATGCTCACAGATAGATCGAGTGTATATATATATGTATATATGCATTGAACAGTTTTGATGGGGAGGGAAAAAAAAGGGATAGTGCATATGAAGCAGTAGTGAATGTGAAAGTGAAGAAGAGCGAAAAATGATGAAGTGTGTCAAGTCAGTCTATTGAGCATCACTAGAACTATATCAGCACTAGTTAGGTGCACTATTCTCAATTCATTGTGGCTGTGAAGCCCAATTTTGTTTTGTGAATATTTTTGTAGGTAGTGAGCCTCCCTTGTAAGCAGTGAGCCTTTGTATCTAGATAGTGAGTCCTATTTAGGGTAGTGAGCCTTATGTATTTAATTTTATGCTACTTTATATTGTGAGTTAATCCTTACTATGGTTTTTCCTTTATTGGGTTTTCCACATAAAAATCTGATGTTATTGTGTTGATTTACTTTCTGTTATAATTTGTGTTTCATGCTCATACTTAATAACAAAATTGTGGGATTGTGGAATTAATAAGTGTTGAAGATTTAAGTTTGAATTTTGTGACAACTAATTCACCTCTCGCCCTCTTAGTTGTCTTGTGCCTTTTAACAATTGGTATCAGAGCTTTGGTTCCTTGGTGAAGAGCTTAACCGCTTGAGGAGAATCATGAAGGTTGATTAGATGGATGATAAAGGAGAGATTTAGAGTGCTCTTGAGGATCTTGAAAAAGTGGAAAGAGAAAATAGAGATCTGAAAGAGAATCTTGATGATACAAATGAATGTTTTTGGAAATTGAAAGAACAATTAAAGAAATTCAAGACATAAAGAAGTATCAGAGCAATTGAAACTAGAGATAATTGGTCTAAAAGTAACTATAGAAGAGAAGAAGAAGATTGAAGACTGCCTGAATACAATGGTATAGAATAAGTCTTATGAGTGCTCTAAACTAGAACCAAAGGTAGTAAACTTGAGGCTAGAGCTAGAAAAAGAAAAACTCTATGAGAATAATTTCAGATCCAGCTCTGATAAGCTTGGAGAACTAATTGATGGATAGAAACCAAGTAAAGACAAAGTTGGTTTGGGAAATGATGCAGGTGAAAGTTCTAAGGACAATCAAATGACTTAGGACAAAGGGAAGCAGAAAATAAAGTTTGCAAGGAGACAGCCTAATGCACAAAGGTATCCCTCTTTCAATGGTATTTGTTTTTTTAGTAATAAATATGGTCATAAGGCAATAGAATGCAGGAGCAGGAAGAACTAGTTTTCTGGTCCCTTCACTAGACAATGTTTTGGATGTAAGAAGGTTGGACATAAAGCTGCTAAATGTAGATCTCTTAGGTGAGAATGATCAGTTGGGTAATGATGAACAGGTTTAATGGAGGCAGAATGAATCAATACTTTAATGGCTACTACTATACCTGTAACAAATTTGGACACATAGCAAATCAATGTAGATCAAGAAGTAATATAGGCTAGTCTAATCAAAGAAGTGTTGTCTGCTACAATTGCAATAAACCAAGACATATCTCAAAGGTTTACAAAAGTAAGAAGGGAAGGCAATCCGCTCTAGTAGAGGAGAATGATCTAGTAAAGAAGATTGACAAAGAAGAGATGAAGCAAGAGATGAATAAGATATGGAAGAAGAAAGAAGAAGAAAAACATGAAACTATTGATGTGTCTATGCTCTCATCGGGTACAAACAATTTATTCAAGAATTAGACCTAGCATGGTCTTAGGGGGAGCATTATCAGATTATAAAAACCCCTTGATAAATGGCATGTTAGAAGTTGACACAAGGAAAAAATGTGAAGAGAGAAGAATCAAAGGTTTTGAAAAAAGAACCAAAAGAAATCATGCTAACATGAAAATTTATAGACCGAATTAGGGTTCTCTATGTTGGGAAGAATTTTTTTAGCAACTTTTTGATATTTGTCGCATTTAATGTGTTCTAGGGCAAATCGATGGTGTATAAGTTGGAATTTGTAAGTCTTTTTATCAATTGAGCATTTGAAGAGCCTGGTGTGATCTCGAAGTGATCTTGAAGCAGTTTGAAAGAAATCTGAAGGGAATTCGAAGAGATTATCACTGGTAATTAGGAATCATTTCTTAGTTTGGAAAAGGGAATAAGAAAAACAAAGAAGTCTCGATTAATCACTAACAAATTTAAGAAAGCACAACAATGGACAAATAATTGAGTGGCATCATTTCACTGAAGTTGAAAAGAGTTGAATTGGAAGAATTCGATCATAGAAAGATGAAAGAAATGGAACTAGGGCTAAATAAAAACAAATTACAAAGCATAAAAACCCTAGGTATAGATTTGTGGGGAGAATTTCTATGGTTTTTTGATAAAGATTTTGTTTTTTTCTTGTTGAATCATTTCAAGAATGACAACATTGTATTGGATAAACCCTACCTAATTACGAAGGAAGAAATCAAAGCAATTATTGGCTTATGTAGTATTGGGGATCTTCCTGGAAAGAAAACTGTGAAATATAAAGATGTGGAGGAACTCACCGACATTAACAAAGACCCTGGAGCTCTATTGATAAACACTTTTGTAGATTCGGTTGTAAGGTATGTTGCATACGATGTCTATTATAAAATCTATTTTAGAAATCATGAAGGCTCGACATCAGCTATTGCAGTTTACATTGCACATATGATGGTTAAGGAGAACAAAAACTTTGATTTGTGTAGCCTACTACTTGAAAATCTATCTGAAAATGTTTGAATGTTGGTGGTTGAGGGTTATCCCTTTTGGTTTGGATCCTTGCTTGCGTGCTTGGTCTTTTACTTTTTGAGCTCCCTACCAGGAAAAGAAAATGTTGTGTGGGAATTTGGTATTCCTATTGGGAAACAAGTCTACAAATACCTGGAATCATTGGCAGATAAATTAAGTGTGTGCAAATCATACTTCACTTTCTTGAGAACAAATCTATGCTCCAGTATGGCTACACTGAGTCAGTTTGAAGTAGGTTCATCCTCCAATAAAAGAGAACTAGAAGCTATCATTAGTGATTCCCCTTCACAGTCAAAGAAAAGAAAAACTATAATTGAGAACATCATTGAGAAGGAAAAAGATCCTTTCTCTGGATCTGAATCTTCTGATCCAGATGACATTCAGTCGATGTTGGTAAAAAAAAAATGAGGAAGATTGGTGAGTTATGGAATGTGGCTTCTCCTATTGACAAACTCAAAATTGATGACTCTCTGTTAGAATATCTACTTCGAAAAGGTATTGATGTATCAATTGTCTCTAACTCCTTACTAGAGAATTTAGTTGAAATTGTTGAAGAAAGAATGTTGCTTGAAGGTCTAGAAGGATGCAAGTTTGAAGCCTTGGTTGAAAAGAGATGTACTAAAGAAAAGTAGAGACTATCTAAACTTATCTTGGAAATGAAGAAATGCATTAAAAGAATATCAGATATCTACAAATATTGTCTCTGGTGGCCTGTTGTGGTAGACAATTTTAGAAGTAGGATTGAACCAATTGAGTTTGAAGTGAACATCATCGGAAAGAACTTTGATATCTTTGAAGACAAAGAAGGCAAACAAAGGCGGAGAGTTGGAGAATTGCAAGCTGAACTGATTGTTGTATAGAGACAAAGAGATGATATGGTAAAGACTTTCTGGCTCCTTAAGGATATTGCTAAGGTCCGGTTAGACCATCTTTCTAGAATACTTACTGATGCAGAATATTGTGAAAGAAAGTACACATATTGGTCATCTTCTTTTACTTTGTTGGCCCTATTGGTAAGTATCTGCACAAGAATGGATTCAGCTACATTCAACTGGAAGAAGTTATATCCAGTTATCAAAGAAAGGTACAAGAAGGTGTTTGAGGTGAAAAGTGTGATTTTTACTTGAATCCTGAATGTTCAAATTTTGTTGTTTTGGTTGTTTTAGAAAAAAGAAAAGAAAGAGAAAAAGGAATCTGAATAAGATTGAATTGTTGTTGAATTGATTGGAAGTCTTTGGATGGCTGGAAGTTTTTTGAAAATTTGGAATCTTTTTTGCAATTTTGATGTCACCATGTTTAAATCTTTGTTTAAATCTTTTTGGTTGCCCTTTTCCATTGATTTCAAAGGGGGAGAGTTTTGGGAGAGATTTGGAAAGTTGGGAGAGATTGGAGGAATTTTTTTGAAAATTCTGACACATATTGCCATTAATGACAAAGGGGGAGATTGTTCGAAGAATGAAGAAGAATGATTATCTCTACAGTTTTGTGTTTTCATTGATGTCACCATGTTGTGGATGTAAGTCTAAGTCAGTGCCTAATCCAGTATTTTAGTCTGATATCTAAACTGGTATTCAAGCTGCACTAACTGGTATTCTTGTCCCCATTCCTCTGTAGTTGGTAGTTTATGCTTGCGATTTTGGGAAATTGTTTATAGTTGTTGTTGACATGTATGATCAGAATTCCATGTCCTCCAATGCTCGTATGGCGTATTGGCATCATTCTGTTGATTACTTTTTGTAATGAAGCCTATTTTTGGTCACCTTCTTGGATTAGTGGTAATATGGTGAATAAATTTTGTTATGTGGATATATATGCAACCTATCTTAGGTCTAAGCTGACATGTTGTAGCGAATTATGCAATTGAATTTTGGTGAATACTTGAAGCAGATAGGTTGATACTTTTGGAAGAAAAGAGATGCATCTAATTAGGCTGACCTAATTGATGCTCATGGATAGATCAAGTATATATATATATATGTTGAACAGTTTTGATGAGGAGAGAAAAAAAAAGGGAGAGTGCACATGAAGCAGTAGTGAATGCGAAAGTGAAGAAGAGCGAAAAATGATGAAGTGTGTCAAGTCAGTCTATTGAGCATCATCAGATTGGTTAGGTGCACTATTCTTAATCCATTTTGGCTGTGAAGCCCAATTTTGTTTTATGAAACTTTTTGTAGACAATGAGTCTCCCTTATAAGCAGTGAGCTTTTGTATCCAGACAATGAGTCCTATTCAGGGCAGTAAGCCTTATGTATTCAGTTTTATGTTACTTTATATTGTGAGTTAATCCTCACCATCATTTTCCCTTATTGGGTTTTCACGTAAAAATATGGTGTTTATTGTGTTGATTTACTTTTTGTTATTTGTGTTTCATGCTCATACTTAATAACAAAATTGTGGGATTGTGGAATTAATAGGTGTTGAAGATTTAAGTTTGAATTTTGTGACAACTAATTCAATCCCCCTCTCCGCCTCCCCAATCCTTTCCCCCGCCACCTCCTCTCAATTGTCCTACACCTTTTAACACTTAACTTCTACAAAAAGGGTATTAAGAGGGCCTATAAGATTTGAGTGATAGTAATCTTGCACATTGAGTTGCTCAGGTTTAGTTTACAAAACTTCAAGACCATATTGTGAGTCTCAACATCAACAGGGAGTATGTTGAAAAGTGATGCATAAATTTCACCATCATGCAATTCACCTTAGCTTCCATGCACAATTCTTCTTATAATTCTCCCACTTTACATGAAGAGAAAAATTAGAAAATAACTATAATCCTGGATGAAGATAAAAATAGTATTTCTAAATATAGAATTTGCATGTAGAAGAAGTTGTAATGCAAAACCTCTATAAAAAGGGATCATATATAATTGATTTTATCATCATAAAAATAAAATTTAGACTGTGTGTCTGTGTTAAAGAATTCTCTGTTTCTGTGTTTTAGTATTTATTGTTTGTGTTCTTTTTTTTTTTGTGTTCGCCTTGACTTAAAAGAAATGAAGCCCCACCGCCTCACCTTCCTCCTACAATGCCTGTACCAATGTATTCTCCTCTTCAACAAGGTTTCTTTTCTGAGATAATGTTTTCAAAGTCAGATTGTCCTCCACCTTTCACCCCTTCTAGATGGCTGCATTTTCTTGCTCTATTTCTACAGATAAACCAAGTACTTCCACACACCTCTTGGGCCATTGAGGTCAACCATAAGTATGCCCAAATCTTCTTTATCATGTAGTTATTGTTAATATAGCTGGACATCCTGCCAAAATCCAGGGGTTAAAGTTAGCAGCAATGTAGTAATTCTTTCATAAATAGATCTTGGCTCATTTGCGATAGTAGTGAAAAGATAGCAACGAAATTGGTGAAAAGTTGTTGCCAATCGTTTTCAAAGATCTGGATAGAATCTTGTTCGAAAATAAAGTCATCAGTTCTCTCTACAATGTGCACTAACATTCACGTGAAGTCCAATCAGTAATTTAGCTTTATTTTTTTATGTTATTCGTTTTTGTTAATGGATTTCTAGTGCCCGTCTCTCTTCTTTACATTGCAGTAGTGACTGCCGTGATGATGATGATGATGATGATAATTAAATTAATGTTTCAAAATTCCTGACATGCATTATTTAATTAGATAACTTAATACAATTTTTAATTATATTTTTACATATCTGTTAGGACTCAGACTTACAGACTTCTTATTTGTGCCTTCCATTTGTTCTATCTTTTAGTTTTCAGATTTCTTGAAAGTTAAGGTATAATCTATTTTCTTAAATAGTGCTCTGTCGAGTTATAATTAAGTGTTTTTATTGAGAATGCAATTTGGTGTTTTAAATTTTTAAATAATATTATTATATTTTTTTTGTGAACAAGATAAAATTACAATTTAATGATTTTTATTTGTCTATTTGAATAGTATATTATTTAATTATTCATTTTTTGTCTAGTTTAATATATATATTTATCATTTAAAAGTATTGTTTTATTTTTGTTTAGATTAGTCTCAATTCTTAGATTAATATTTTTCAATTGAAGTTTATGATATTGCTATCTAGAATTAACCATGTAGATTTTTGAGTCAAACTTATTGACTCATGTTTCATGAGTAATGGTTCACAAGAATCCACCTCTCATGATGATGCTCCACTCAAATCAAAATTGTCATCAGCACTATGATCTAAGCTAAAATGACCATCACAACTATGACCTAAGTCATGACCACCCTTAAAATCTTGACCTTTTTAATTATAAATTCAAATTTTATTAAAACCTAAAATTTTAAATTTTATACTAAAAAAATTGTAATATAGAAAAGCGGGCTCTAGGAAAATTCACCAAGAGCAATTCACCATCTGAAAATTCACTGCCAACAATTCACCATGGGAAAAATCACTACCATGACAAATTCACCTCAAAGAAAATTCACCACCAGGAAAATTCATGGCATTAAAAGTTTGTGGCGGTGAATTGCTGGTGGTGAATTTTCCTTGAGGTGAATTTGTCATCGCCCTAAATTTTCATGAGGTGAATTGTACGGTGAATGGTGAATTTTCCTTGAGATGAATTTGATGAATTTGTCATAGCCATACTGTGAATTGTTGATGGTGCATTTTCGATGAATTTGCCTGATGCCCAAAAAAAAAAACGTTTTCCCTGACCGTATCATTATCATAACTCTATATTTAGATCAATCACAATATTTTGACCAATTCTTGCATCGACAATAATAAAACCTTTTAACTTTCATGCACTCTGATCTCATGTATTCATTACATCAACATCCATGGTTTCTTCTCTTATTAAGTTTGTGTTCACATCTTAGCCGTAGTACATACGTTGTGGGCTGTAACTCATCGTGTATGCTACGTAGATCGAAAAGGCACTGTAATTTCTACAAAGATTTGGAAAACCATTGCCTTTTGTTAATTTGCAACGCTTTAATCAAAAGGCTGAATTTTATGACTTGCAGTCAGAAACGAATGTAGAGTCGAGTCAAATAACAGGAGTCAAGTTCCGTGGAGAATACGTATCGTAGCATTTCATGTCAAAGAACTGGTTTACAGATTTTTCGGAGGATTCATACCAAAAAAGTGTTTCGACTTTAGTGTAAGCCGTTCAGAAATTGCCGTGGCCGAAGGTACATATGCCAAAAACATTAAAGGTGCTATGAACGCACGCCATGAGTCATGGGTCAATCATTCTACATTTGAATGTGCTTGTTTATCAATGTTATATTTTTTAATTTTATATCATATAAAGAGTAAAATAAAGATGAATATGTAAGGTCAAGATTAGGAAAATCTAAATAGTAAATGCAATACTTTCAGGAGGAGAATCTTTATCATTAGGATTGTCTCAAAAATCTATGCGATAAAACTATTAGTTATCTCCAAATAAGTGAGAACACCAATTTCTTTAAAATGGTCATTGAAGAGTTGCTAAGCACAAACTGGTAAAATGATTAACTTCAAGTGAGGAAACTTGCTAGAGTTGAGCCAAAAAAGAGCACCTCCATCCCTATGAGAAGAGGGAGAAGGCAACTTAGAAGGCTGAATTCATTCACCATGAGTAGGATTATCTTTAAGAACTAGAGGTTGAGAGCCACAAGAACCACTATCATGCCTAAGAAACTAGCTTCACCCAAACCAACATGAGAGGATGGATCTAATGAACCACAACTCTTTTTAAACATTATTGAACACCATATTGTACAATATTTGGGATTTTATATTTCATCACATTAAAATATGTATATTTATTATGATTTCAATTGATTAACATTTATTTTTTATTATTGAATTGGATGATGTCCAAATTTTGTCTCTAATAATTAATATTATGTATATAGGTCAAAATTTATATTTTACTATTTAATTAGATGATGTGTAAATATATTCAAGAGTAATCCCTCATAAATGGTAGGGGCTAATAAATTCTCTAAAAAATTTGTCTATTAAAAGATGTCAAGTTTGTAAACTACTTTATTTTTTAAGATAAATGTAATGAATAAAAATTTAAAGCCAACATTCTAAAGTAATCAAGAGTAAAGATTATTTGCGAGGATTGGAAATATGAGAGACCTCGAAGTGACACCATGCAATTGGTATGAAAAAAGAGCTTGATGATTAAACAAAATTACATGGTGGAGACTTTCTTGGTAAAAAGAAGGATGGTAAGAATAAACAATGAGTATTTTAAAAATTCAAAAAAAATATTTCTTTTGATTTATTTGTAATGTCAAAATGTTTATTATGGAATGGATAAATGAGATTATGTGATAGGGTTTTTTGGAAAAATAAAATTAATGGGTAAATGTACATAGTAAGTCCTCTTTTAAAAATGTGTGTATTCTAGAAG
Organism: Sequoia sempervirens; assembly: GCA_007258455.2. Classification (NCBI taxonomy): domain Eukaryota; kingdom Viridiplantae; phylum Streptophyta; class Pinopsida; order Cupressales; family Cupressaceae; genus Sequoia; species Sequoia sempervirens. The sequence goes on from VDFB02026320.1 coordinate 4,902,207, forward strand.
CTTTTGTAAGATTTTCCTTGATTAATATTGCTTTGATTTATACAAAAGATTAGCTAAATTAAATAGTTTGTTTTAGTGCACTAATAAAATAAGGAAAAAATTAATGAATTATATATATATAGGCTTACATAAATTAATATTAGAGGAATGATTGATTAAATAGATAAATAGTCTTTATTTATTCAATTAATATTAGAAGTATTATATGAATTAATTAAATAATTAAATTATTTAATCAGTGTTAATAGATAAATTAGGATGCTTGATTAAATGAATAAATTTATTTAATTAATTTATATGTGATTATATAAAGTGAATTGATGATAACAAAATTATGTAGAGATGATTATAGATGTATATTTTATCCCTCTTTGAGAGAACATTAAGTCTTAATAGAAATGAAATATAAATTATAATGGTTTTTAGATGAAAAAGGTGGTGACATGTCCCAATTGAAAAATTATATTAGTGGCATGGAGGTTGTTAGAAAATGTGTCTCAAAACTTACTCCTATTAATAAAATTATAAAAAAAGTGTAATTTTAGGTAAAGTTAGTTTTTATCCAAAATAATTTTTTAGATTTTTTAGCACCAAAAGAGTGGCTTTCTATAAAGGTATCTTTGAGCTCTGCAATTTTAAAGAAAAGAAATATACTCAAACAAAGCTCTCAAATTAAAATTTATGGCTTTTGAAAGTTTACATAGGAAGTGTAAAAACATCTTGGACATATAAAAGAGCTATAAGGTGGAGTTTACACTTGTCCAAATTATGATGCAAGTTGTGAAATGTCATAAGGAACATTTGATTGGAGATAGTAGAACTTGTAGTCTCGTAAATTGTCACCCTTGATAATTTCACACTATATTTTCCCCCCCCTAAATTATTAAGCCTAATTGAGTCCCTAGTTTCTTAAATTATGCATTCTAGATGGCATATTTTTATCATTTTTTAAGAAGTTACAAGCATTGAATAAATGCATTAATTTTATGTTTTTCCCCCAATACCCTAATAGGTCCAAGACCTTTGGTGTCCCAATCCACCTATTTTGTCAGATCCAAATTTGAATATGTCAGTTTCGGCATTTTAACATTTGAAATTAAAATTGTAAATGTCAGCTATCAAGATTTAATTTTGGGGAAATCAGAGAAATACCTATAAATACCTAGTTAATGCATCATTTCAAATCTATCTAGCAACAAGTGAATATTAAGAGCAAGAATTATTGTCAAGAGCATGTCAAAAGCAACATTTCAAAGCTTTCTTATAGCAATTCAAGATCCTAACATCATGTCAAATCTTATGTGAGTTTATATGTGTTTATGTTATCATTGTTTGTAAAGGATAACCCTTGTTGTAGGTCTCTAATAAATTCAAGGAATCAAGCAAGCAAGATCCAAGACCTTGGTCTAATGTGGATGAATTTATTCCTTCAAGGAAGCCATTTAAGGGTGTTGAGTTGCAACACTTTATTGATTCATCATTCCTTCCTATCATTTATCATTTTTATCATTGACATTGTCATTGTGAAAGTAGAAACACTAACACGGGGTTTGACTAAGGAAAGCCCCTAAATGGCACAATATTTCTTCTCTTTGTGAATGTACAGATTGTAGGTTTAGAGAGGATTGAAGGAAGTTTGAAGATCATTTATTCATTGTTGCATTCAAAGCCTTACATCTTGTCAACTCACAAAAAATCACCTACAAAATTTTTTGATAGTAATCTGAAAAACTTTGCAAGTGAAAATGGAGATCTCATATCTATCATTAGAGGATTGTAAAAGTAGAGCAAGAAACCCCTACAAGGAGTAGGATTCCCTTGGGTGGAATTATTCTCCTACAATGACTAACACCTAACTTCCTGGACAAGTACACATCACTCTACCCTTCCCAAATTTGCTTGCAAATATCTATTTTTGTTTATCAATTATTGGAAGCTTACATTTAGCATATTAGGTTATATAATCTAATTAGGTTAATCAAGTAAAATCAATTCCATTCATTTTAAGACGTTAAAATTTGTAGATCTAGGTTTGATTAGATCACCTTCATGGTTGAAATGCAATATTATCGCCTCGTTGATCTCCATCTTAGTGAAACAATAGAAATATACACCCACACATCACACATAATATTTCACTAAAACACAAAATTTGAATCCTAGGTTTATCACATTAAACCTAGGTTTCTCTTTCTATTTATTTTATTTTGGTTCTAACCTGTTAGCATTACATACCTTGTGAAATTGCATCTTAGATCTAAGGTTTTCATTGCATTATTTTGCATTTCCAATTTAAGGTTTCATTTTTGTATCATAAAAGATAAAAATTCAAAAAATTGCATATCATTTTGCATCATAGGTTGCATTTAGGTTAGTCACCTAGATCAGATCTACATTGAAAATTTTGTTCATAATTATCATTTTCATTGTTACACATTAACATTTAAGTCACATTGTCTTTAATTAAGAAAATTCTAGAAAAGTAGTCAATTGCAGACGTGTTTGTACATAGAAATAAGGGACTTAGACACTCTAATAAACATTCACTTTTTTAGTTTTAAGAGACCTTAGCAAGGACATAGACATCCTTAGGTGCCTCTATCCTTTTGCACTAGGATCAATAAAATTTTACACAATACTTTGTCTTTGTGTCTTTAGTCTATGTCTACTTGTAGATCTCTATTTTGGAATTCTTAATTACGGGTAAGTGCACCAAGATGGTTCCCAAAAAGGGGGCTTAAGTGGCCACCTTTTTATGAAATCAGGAAATGCTAACCTTGGACGTGAAATTGAGGATAGTTACACTCAAAATTTTGAGATGGAACAAAAACAAGGATCAAAGTGCTCTGAGTCTACTTTCTAAACTACTTATTTATTTTGAAAATGGTTGAGATTAAGGGGTTCAAAAGAGGGACGTACACAAATTGGTGTTGTTTTTGTCAGAAAAACATAACATAGCAACTCTTCTAGGACCCTAGCACGGTGAACTTTTTTGTAGTATTTTTAAAATCGCTATGGTCAAAAGTTAGATAATAGTATCTAGTTGATGCACAATTTTTCTGATAATTTTTTAATGAATATTTATTTTTTTACTAATTTTCTAAGTGGGCACTTCCTGAAAAGCAGAATTTTGGTCATGCTCCCCCTACAAATTTTGGAAAATAGTTGGATTTTTTTTTTTTTTTTAATTTGTAGAATGGAGTCTAGTTTCTACAAATGTAATTTATTTGAAATTTTGATGAATGGTTAATTTATAACAAAAAAAAAAAACCAAACACTGCTTTTTGGCAAAAAAATAGACATACAAACAAAAGAAATTATGGATGAAAGGATTAACATTGTCAGAAAGTGAAAAAAATTACATCGTTGGATAGCTAAGAGAGAACCTAACATTACACATGTGTTTTATTTTGTCGATATTGAACTAGATGCAATCTTGATGGTGAGCACGGACCCGATTATGTGAAAAATTATAGAATTTGCAAAAACACGTCTCTGGCCTCGTTGGGAATTCCCTCCAAGCCTTTGGGTTGGTATTCCAAGGAAAATAATTTCACTTTTTTCTTTGTTTTTAACGTGAAAAAACGTAGCGCATTTTTTAAAACTTTTTTTCAAAAGTGGCCACAAAATTGCTACCCAACTTCATGCACCTGCCCTTACATTCATTTAGGAATCTTTTGTATAGCTCAAAAAGTGAAAAAATGTAAAAAAATGGCATTGTTTTGTTTCAAAATTGCATCAAAATCATCATTTTTCAGATTTAGGCATCTTACACTTAGTCATTTTTTGTATTCTAGATCAAAAAAATGAATTCAAAATTGTGATTTACATTTCACATATTGTTACACACTTGCATTGGCATAAATTAAACAAATTCTAAAAAGATATTCATTGTCAGAATTGTCTGCAACTAGACCTAGAATCCTTGAACAAAATCACACACATTTAGACTTTAAATTTCTAGAAAACTTTCCCAGGACACAGATTTCGTTGGGTTCTTCTTTCCCCCTATTTTTTTCTCAACCAACTTTTACATAGATATTTCTTGTTGTATTCTTTGTCTACTTTTATTGTTTGAATTTTGTTTTTGAGTACTTTGTTATTATTATTTGATAATTTAGTGTTCATCTTGGGTACACTTAGCATTTTGAAACTCGCATGAGCTTCATGACCTAGTGTCCTATTTCCAATAATTAAGTGAGATGTAGTTGTAGACTTATGGGATCCCATGCTGTTATTACATCTGTTATGGATCTTGTGTCTTCCAACTCTTTCATGAAAAGTTTTTTCAATACTCAATCCATTTTCTCTAGGCTTTTTCCCTAATGTTATCATACCAATCACAACCTTATAATCAACCATTCTTTTGGATGTTGAGACTGTCATTGTCCATGTTCCCGAAGACAAACTAAAACAATTAGAAAAAGATCTAGGACTTCAAGACAATGTGAGTGCTGAATATCTAGTTGGCTTAGCGGTACTTATAATATATAACATTAGAAAATTGATTAGTAATTCTCAAGGATAATATTTTCTGCATAGCTTGGCCCATATAGTTGATGCTAATGTACCTACAATAACTAGTTTCACTTAAGCTTTCAAGTGCACTCAAAGTCAAGGAGTACATCAAGTATCTCTCCCTACAACCATAGCCTCTATTCCCACATACACAAATCCAACTATTGCTTCAAAATATTTTTTATTTTGCAATGTCATTAGATATGGTATCTTGGAAAGTTTGGGTGTTTCACCCCCTTATAGATTGTCCAAAGTTACTAGGGACATTATGCGCCCTAAGGAGGTAGAAGGAACACAAGAGAAGCATAATTTGGATGATTGGTTCCTACATTCAGAGTATACATTGATTAGGGCCTATGGATCTAAGGTGGTAGCACATTGCTTACCCTTGTATGTTTCTAACAGATTAGCATTCATGGAGCTGATGTGGTAGCTTTATTTTATGGACAAGGAGCTATTTAGAACTCCTAGGAAGGGCTTAGTTGTTGTGCCACAGTGTGCTTTTGGTTATTTCAAATCTATTGCTAAAGAAGCATATGAGAAGTTTTGGATAACGGTAAATAGCCTCAGGATTCCTATTGATGAGGTTAGGATTTTTGACCCTGAGGGATTTGTTAGTGATAAGAGGAGAAGTAAGGGCTTTTTTGGTTTTTCTCATGTTTTTATGTATATTGATGATGTATTAAGTAACTTGAAAATTGATGGAGCAATCATTTCAAGAAAAAAGGAATGGACAACTATATGTGATATTGAGGAGGACATCATGAAGAGAAATGTTTTCTGTGTAAGTCCATATGATGAAATTGACAACCCTTTTGAAAGGGATTTTACATAATTGAATGATAGCAAAATGGAGAATTTAAGGCAAAGGTCAAGGAAGATGTGGAGAGCACACAAGCTCTCTTAGAGCCACAACCCCAGGCCATGGATGTTCCATAGCAGAAAGAAGAGTTTCAAGGAGGGGATGTTGAAGTGATTAGGAAAGAACAAATGGTAGAGCATGTGCCCGATGATGAGGAAGTGGAGAGGAGATTCCCCTCTCCTAAGATTGATGATGCTCTTGATTTAGATATCCCTAGGACATAATGGTTAATTGGGAGTATGATGAAAAGGCCAATGATGATCCAAGGATCAAGGCCTATGATGAATTCCTTATTGATGATGTAGTTGTGCAAACAAAGGAATTCAAATAATTCATTATTCAGTAAAGAAGTAAAGAAATAAAAGAGAGGATTGAACAAGCTAAAGTTGGTATGGACCCATCTCAACAAGAGGAAGCATAAAAGGTAGAGGAAGAAAAAATCATGAATGAGATTGCAGACATTGCTCCTGCTAAAGACAAAAAAATTATTGTAGAAAGTGGGATAATGTTTCTTCTTGGATGTGCCCTCACCTCAACTATTTCACTTGATGCAATAAGAAGAGACCCACAGGATTTTATAGCTAAGGATCATCTTGACAACCGAGTGTTTGGGTCTAGGTATAGTCCAAAATTTCCCATTCTTGCAATTTGGTCTATGGCACCCAACACTAGAAAACATGAGGTTGTCAAGCCTATAGAAGAATTCATTGGTTCAATGGGGGTGAAAAGGGTTGAAAATGTAACTCTTGTTCAAGCAGCAAAACTAACTGCACACGATGCAATGCTCAATGTTGATACAACACAAATCTCTCAAAAGAAATATGACGCCTTGTTGAAGGATTACAACAAAGCTTTGGATGATATAAATAAGATGATAGCCATAGTTCAAGAAATCCAATCAATACTTGAGCATTGTCATCACCTTCCTCTTCAGATTTGTCTACACAAGACATGGAAACATTGGCATTAAGGATTTAGGATTTAAAAAATGGATGATAATGGATAATTAAAGGAGTTTTCTATGTGGAAAGATGAATTGGGAGATTTTCTCCCTCAAGAAAAGCTGATGCTAAGTGTTACTGATTATTCCATGTTGAATCCTAATATTGATAACATGATTGGAGTTGAAGTAAGAATGAACACTTTCATTAAAGAATCCATAGCTTTAATTGATGCAAGATATAACCAACACAATACAAAGATACAAATTTGTTGGATGAAAAATGGCCAACTGAGGATGAATATAAGAAATGGTTGGAAAAGTTTACAAATTGAGCATGTGTTATGAAATTTGATAGAAAACATGGTGAATAATGGATGGGAGAAAACAATGCATAGCTTGGAACTAGTACAAATTAGGATTTTGCTAAAGTATTACAAAATATTTTTTTCTCCCCAATATTAAGATTGATGACAAAGGGTGCTAACATGGGTGGGTCTACCTTCTCTTTTTTAATTGCTTTTCTTGCTTCAAAGTTTTGCTAACTAGACATGCACATGGAGAAATTTTTTGGCTCATCAAGAAAATGGTTTGATGTTGAAACGAATGAAATATGTGTTTTGGAAGGTGGGTAAATCTTCTTCAACAAATGGAAATGAATTTTGTCCTATATGCTTCCCCTTTCTTTCAAATGATGCAAATATAATCACTTGGGGAATTTTGAAATTAAAATGCAAATGTGTATCAAATGTAAAATGTGACTTTAGGTGTAATTTTTCCTAAAGCTTGTTGCTCCCATCTTTTTATAAATGGGAATTCAAGGCCAATTACATGGGTTTTTTGATGGTTAAGCATTTGAGCTCGTGTTAAGAGAAATTTTGTAAATTCAAGCATAGAGGAATATAATAGTTTTGAGTCTTAGATGTGAATTCTATCTTGTAATAGGCATAATGCTTTTACGAAAACAATGGCATATAAATTAGAATTGCAAATTTTGGAACAGTTTCTCTCCCATGTATTTTGTTGCAAAAATCATGAATAAAATGATCAATGATCTTTTATTTATCTTCAATATTATCATTTGAATGTATAGTTTTTTTTCTTTAGTTCAAAGAACTAATTAAATGCTTTGATGGAATCATAGATCTGTGCAATGGAGTATTAGGATTACTATGCAGTTTTTGTTCTAGATATCTAGAATTGTTTATTGCAAAGCAATATGAAAATAGTCTTTGAATGCTAGGTTGAATTGCTGATGTATTACAGTTTGTTAAAAATATGAGTATGTCACCCATGGATAAAGCACTATTTTGTTAATTTGGTCATCTTTGAAGTCAATTGAGTTGGTCTTACCTATCAAAGAACAAATTCATATTGAAAATTACTTACAAGTTATAAATTGTTGCAAATTTGTATGAGATCTACCCATTCCTAGCTTTTGGGTATATGCAGGTTAATGGTGGGCCAAAAAGTGGCAATGAAGAAAAAAACACATCTTTCATCAACTGAGAAAACGTGAAAAGAACATGTTGACTTTTTGTAGGCTTGGGTGTCACCATACCAAACACCAAAGCTACTTTTACACATCGGATATCCGATCCAAATCGGATATCTGATTTGGATCGGATATCCAATTTGTAAAAAGTATATATTAAACACTTTTGTCTCTTTTTTGAACTCATTCGGCTGAGAAAAACCCGCGGGCACACTGTTCATCCATTGTTCGCGTAACGGATATCCAATATAGGCTAAATTCGATTTGGAAAGGTAAGTTTATTTATTTTCATTTGATTTGATTCAATTTTGATTTTGATTTTAATAATTTAATATGATTTTTGTTGATTTTTTTTTAAAAATAGGGTTTTTGATTGAGTTTTTGTGAAAAAATTGAGTTTAGAATAGATTTTGATAAAAAATGAATGTTTTTTGTGGATTTTTTTTCACAATAGGGTTTTTGATTGAATTTTTATGAAAAAATTGAATTGAGAATGGATTTTGATAAAAAAATGAATGTTTTTTGTGGATTTTTTTTCAAAATAGGGTTTTTGATTGAATTTTTATGAAACAATTGAGTTCAAAATAGATTTTGATAAAAAAATGAATGTTTTTAATGGATTTTGATTTAAAAATAGTGTTTCATTTATATTGTCTAATTTTAGATTAATTATTTTTTAACTTTAATCAGGTATTATGGTTGTCGAGAATGAAAATGCACAAATTCCACCAGTTGAAAATGAAAATCCACCAGCTGAGAATCAAAATGCAGAAATTCCAAATGCTCCACCACCTCCACAGCCATCAATTGAACAGTTAATTCATGAAAAATTGGAGCAATTGAGGGGCATTTGTGATGTTTATAGGAAAATCCCTCGATTATCCCATATGTCAACCACATTGACAGGAATAATTACAAATGTAGAAACCCTCTCCACCCAACATAATGCATTTCATTCATGGCGAGAAACCATGAGGCAATATTATGCATGTGGAATGTCTTATGATGATGTGAAAGATCTCCAAATAACAAAAGCCCAAATAGCCTCTTTATTTATTAACCCCAGCAATGGTTTGCCAGTTAATGTTAACAAGCCAAAACTTTCTATAAAATGGTGCACACATAGGGGCATAGTAGATAACTTTTGGGATCGTTGGTGTATGGTTTTTGATAAACCACCCAACAATAATCTTGATGTACCTTTTTACTTTATTAAAAAATTATATGCTGATTTTTTGTTAGGGCATCATGTCAATTACTTTGACATTAAACCCTTCCAGGGCGTTGGTAGAGGTATGCCTTAGGATAGGCCAGGGGCAGCTAGAGTAGTTAGGCGCCCACATGTTCCCCATCCTCCCCTTCCTCTGCCACCTCCAGTACAACATCCAGATATTACGGAGGATGCAACCACACAAACTATCCAGGCCATTCACTCTTTGAGTGGTCTTTTGGTTTCCCATGCTTCTTCAGTAGCTTAGCCATAGTCTGGTGATCTTGGTGATGGATCCAGTGCTGCTACATCATCCTCCTTGGGTCCACATTTTGTGTGCCACATATTTGCAATACGTGCCAACAAATATGTTTGGGTCCTATTGTACAGCCCCCTGAGCATCCATTAGACACTTCTGATTATGACATCCAGGATGTGGAGATTATAGCAGATCACACAGGGGAGTGGAGCACACCCTATAGAGTCCTCTCCTGCTAGAGAGGTGGACATTGGAGTAGTTACATAGGTAACATTTAAGGTGTAAATTCATAACTTGCATTTTTTTAAAAATTAATATTAATAAGAGATAGTATCAAGTACTAATATTTATTTACATGGTCTATTTAACAGTTAATGTTTGAGGAGGAGCTCACACAGGTGACGGATAGCACCCTTAGGGCCATTTCATTTGGCCTTGACATGCACACAGTATGTATTTTCTCACTCACTCATTTACATTTTTTTACTGTATATTTGCTTGTCATTTGAATTGTCCATAATGAAATTATATATTAACTTATATTTTTATCTTACTCTCTGCTTGTAGCAAACACCTAGTGCGAGCGAGGTGCGACGCTCTCCAGACTATGGAGGCACAGTGTTGGATAAGGGAAAGGTAATTGAACTCAAATTTGATTGAATTAAAATTTATAAGATCTTTTATTGATTATGCATACATTGACATAGATTCGTAGTTTCATATGTACTTGTCATTTTTATGTACAGGTGGTTGTGAGCTATACATCACTATTGATAAGTTCCACAACACCCAAAGGAGTAGGTATTCGAATTCCTGAAGGAGGAGGTGTTGAAACACCTCAAGGAGGAGCTATTGAGACACCTAAAGGAGATACAGAAAAAGATCAACCTAAAGAGGTATGTGTTTATTTTATTTTGTGCTTGGTAAATATGTTCTTATTACTGACAATTCTATGCTAACTTGGATCAATTTCATGTTTGTGTTCACATATATAGATTGACGTTACAAAATTTGGTTTGGTTAGTTCTTTGAGAGGGGTATATTCTAGGACTCTGACCCTTCAAAGAGACGTATATTTCAGGTAATCAAGATTTCAATTTTAGAGTTCAATTATAATTCAATGTGTATTGATTTTTATGTTAATTATTCAATTTTAAATTATATAGTATATCTAATCTCAATTGTGGTTTGACTTTTTCTTGTGCAGCTACCTTCAGAGCCAACGAGTGCTTCAAAGAGGCTCCATTTTGATGATCCACCAGTAGTTTAGGATGAGATAGACATTTTGGCATGTAAATTTTGAATAGATACCGAGATGGCATATGCCACATATTGTAAAACTTTGTTTGAGTTGGCATTGATGCCATTTTTGTATATGGACATACACTTGATTATTGGATAATTTGATATATATAGAAGTTGACAATTGAAATTTAGTTTCCTCCTCATGTGCATGATTAAACTCTTTGAAGCAATGGTTAAATATCAATGTACAATAGCATAAAAAGAATGGTTAAATATTATGTAGTTTATATTCATATTGCTGATTACATTGCATTGCACATCTTTCAAACTCAAAGCATTATTTCACATTGCATAAGTAACAACTAGATACTCATATGATTAACCCTACAAATTTCATACATTTCAAATAATTCAATGATCCTTAACTAAAATTCATAAATTTGGAATAATTCAATGAAAATCAGCCAAAACATTTAAACAAGATATTTAGATCTAAAACATTCACATATGATAAATAGATCTACACATATAAGTTGGTTGGAATAGAGTATTTAATTCAAATAACTCACTTGATGATTACAATTTTTTTGCTTCAATTGTTTGCTCATAACCAAGATTACAATGATCAAAAAAAAAATTAGAAAAATATTGGGATGCTAAAATCCACTATGCTTGGCATACAGATGCAACCTTTCTGTGAAATTTCCCTCACAAATCCAAACAAGTTTCATCCTCCAAACTGGTGCAGGAGCACCTTAAGGTCTTTTGGAAGATCTTAGTGATTTTTGGCTTGTAGGTGGTTCTAGCCAACCACCAAGGGAATAAGGACTATGATATAAAGTCCCTAGGTTGTTTTTAAGAGTGTGTTAGGGTAGGTTTGGCTTAGAGTCTTGAACTTTATGAGTTCCTAGACAAATCTTGGCAATTTGAGCATTTTGGCAATGTTGCCTTGGCAATTTGGCCTAAAAGTTGAAAAATAGCATTAATGTTGTTCTAAGTCCGACCCAAGGGTCCTAGCACATGGGAGAAAGGTATATAAGGTCATCCAAACCCTAATACCTAGGTTGGAAGTTCATTTTCATGAATTGAGACTTGGAGAGCATTTTTGTGTGATTGGAATTCAACAACTTTTGAGTGCATTTTTGTGTTTGAGCCTTAATCTAGTCAAGAATGGATTGAAAGGACTAACCTGATGCTTTGAGTGTTTCATTTGTTTCATTTACTTACTGTACCTAGCATTAGATTAGTCATTTAGACCAACTGGTTAAGGTTTTGCAAGTTTTTGGGTTTTTGGACTCACTGCCGGTTTGGGCCAGTTTTGTGAATAATGAGTCCCACTTGAGTTCCTATGGATTTTTTATAGGGATGGGTCAGAGGAATCAATCACAGATTCCTGCTCTAAGGTCTTGCTTGCAAGACCTTGGTTTTTTTCTTCACCACCTTAACCTATAGGTCCATTCTCATGTTTAGGTACCCCTGGTTCTCCTGGCCAACCCCACTACCATCGCCATTCAACCAACCAAGTCAATCTTTGTGCCATAGCTCTAACTCTTCCTTAGCCTTTAATCTTCCCTAAAGACTAACAATACCTCCAAAGATTGAACTTTGATTTGCAGGGGTGTGGAGGTGTTTCAATTCATTGCAATCCATCCAATTTTGGTTCTTGAGTATCCTCCTAGCTCCATTTCTTGGTCGCTTTCAACAAACCCTTGTTTAGGTCTTAAAAAGGCTACTAGCCTAAAAGCCCCAATTAGGTCTCCTTCTCCAAGAAAACTAGTTGACTCTCTCAATTTCTCCAAAGAACCCCCAATCTTTCTTTGAGGTTCTTGCTTCAAATGGACACCTCTCAAGGATTTTTGAGGTCTTGGGTCTTAACTGCCCGTACAATGCCTCCACTTAAAAATGGGAAAAAACTAGGTTTTTTAAGCCTTTTCTGGCTGCTTTCAATCTGCTAAGTTTTTCTCACACCAGATGGACTGATGGAGTTTCCTATTGAAAACCAAGTCTTGGAAAGACACACATCTACCTTCACAAAAAGGAAATTCAACAAAATTCAATCACCCCTGCAAGTTATGTGCTCTGCACTCCTTGTCTTCCCTAGCCAGACTCTTCCTGGCTCACCTAGGGAAAGACTTTTCCAACAGCTCCTGTGCTCACACAAACCCTAAAACCTACCATATGTACACACATGAAGTCTAGTCACTGTTCCCAAAGGGTCATACAATTTGTACGGTGGGAAAGTGAACTAACACCCCATTTCTACAAAATTGTCTGGTTCAGACTAGCAACAGGGTTAAAGCAAACTATTTACAAACAATGATTGAAATCAAATCAAAAAGACTAAAAGATGGCACACTAAGCTTGAGAAAACACTAAAATACATCCTCCACATAACACAGTAACAATTTCAAACCATTCAAGCTCTACTTTGAAGCAAAAATGAATAATAACACACAAAAACACTGTTTTTCTTTCAATTCACAAAACTTTCCCACAATACCAATACTTCCAACCCTGCTCTCAAGTCGAGGCACACCTTATATAGGGTTCCTCAATCAGTTATTCTCCCTTGGTCGAACACGTAAGTTATCATGTGGCAAAGTTGCAAAGTGTACCAGTTTGCATCTTTTGCCAATTTTCTTGAAAACTAAGTAAAATGAGTTTTTAAACACATTCACCCTTCCTCAAATTCTATCCTAAAGATCAACCACATCCCTAAACTATCTTCTCTACTCAATGGTCAACATGACCTTCATGATAAACATCAAAAACAAAAGAAATGCATCCTAGACTTCCTAAATGCCTAATGTTTCATAGGTGCTCCTACACCACTTTCCTCTCATGGCCACTTGGAATAAAGTTGGGGACTATGTAAATAATGTACATATAGGTTTAGGAGTCTTTGTTTGCAGGAGAAGTGAAGAAACTATCAAGCACTAGGCGAGTGCAAGTACATTCTAGCTAGTGGCTTGGAGAGGACAGCAGTAAAGAAAGCTGCTAAATGGATTGTTTTGTGCCAATCAAGAGCATGGGAGTGTGGGAACATGTATTCCAGACATGTGTGTGCAAGGAGGAGAGTTGAGGAGGTCATTGAAGCCCTCAAAGTTGGAAAAAGGAGCAAAAACCCTTGAAACCCTTGAAATTGGGGAGGTATGAGGACAGTCATATGAACGGCCACTTGGGAGACCTTACACCTAGTAAATATTGAAGCCTAGGGTACCACTAATATCAAAAAATATTTTGGGGTTGTTAAGACCGTTTTTGAGAAAATCCAAGAAAACGGGTTCTAGGAGGCCTAGTTGGGGCAAAAGGCTACAAGGCCTAAAATGGAGTTTTTCAAGAAAGCGATGGGAGAATGGTGAAAGAATCCAATGAGATGGATCAATGAGGTTTCAAATCAACAAAGAGACAGTAGAATAACCTTTCTTAGCCCCTGGAGTGGCTAGGACACTTTGGGTCAGTTTGGAGCCCAGGGAAGCCTAGTGGCGAATTGAGAGTAATGGAGAAGAATTTGAAATTGGTGGAGAGCCTTATGAGGTGAGAGGGGTTTAGGAGAGATCCCTGAATAGGGTAGAGAGGAATACCCTAGGAAGACCAGAGAATAGGTCTTGGGAAGAGCAAGAGTGCTCTTGAAAGGTAAGTCTCCCCATCAAATTGGTAAAGGAAGAGGTAGAGACTCTAGAGGTGGACAACTCAGAGAAAGGAGAACAACTCATGTTAAGAAGGATTTTGATCAAAGCACCTACCGAGGATGAACACAAACAAAGGAGAGCTCTTTTTAGAGTCAAGTGCAAGATACAAGGTAAGGTTTGCAAGGTCATCATAGACTCAGGATCAACTGATAATGTCATCTCAGAGGAGGCAGTACAAAAGTTGAAACTCATCAAGATACCCCATTCTCAGTTGGCCTACTCCAAAGACAGGGACAGAAGTTAGGAGTTTCCATGGATTAGCTCAGTTCTAAAGGAAATTTGTGAGAAGGTTTAGTGAAATTTGTGCACCGGTTCTTGACACCATCAAAGGAGGACTGAAAACAAAGTTTGTGTGGAGCAAAGAAGCCAATGAAGGATTTGAAAGGTTGAAGAGGGAGATAGCTACCCAACCTATCTTAGTTTTACCAAGTTTTGACAAACCATTCATAGTAGAATGTGATGCAAGTAACATAGCAGTAGGAGTTGTCCTAAGCCAAGAAAGTTAAGATGATGCAAGTAACATAGCAGTTGAACAATTTTAGAAAAAAGAAAGTTGTGTCACGGTCCGCATTCAATCCAACAAGCAAAAATCAAAGCTCAGCCTCTTCGAATGAAAATGCTTGTTTGCAAAACAAATGAATAAGAATGAGGTAGTTAAGGTGTTTGAAGTTATTTAGAGGTCACTTTTAGGGTGGAAGGCTTAAAAATCCATTTTAAATGCACAAAAAAGAATGAAATTACTTCAAACCAAGTTTGTGAAGAAGTTAACTATGTTGCCCACTAGTTTCCCTTAAGAGTCCAAAGTGCTAAAAGGAACAATATTTGAAGGTCTATTTCTCAGAGACCGTGATGCTTACA
>VDFB02026320.1:4917385-4974043 GCA_007258455.2 Sequoia sempervirens
AATTCATAACATTAAATCATCTTCAAGTTATAGAGTATGGAGAACTTGCATTGGAAATCACTATAAACTCTAAAACCTATACCTTTTGGGTTTTAGAAAATATCTTTGAGAACATGAAGAGTCCTGATTCAAACCTTAGACATGAGCACCTTGTAAGTAACTTTGTAAACCATGAACACCATTATGACACCAATGTCAAGCATTGTACCCTTTGTACCAAAACAACCATGTGATAGCAATTTGCAACACCATGAACACAATTTTGACACTTTGCTATCAACCTTTCCTCAGACACCTTTTGCATCATTAACTAAATGGAGAATCCTTTGGTCATTTCAAAACATGACAAGTCTCTTGCAATGAGACAAATACCATCATGCACCATTAACACCAAATTTAAAAGACAATGGACACATTCCTTTGCATACATCACATACACCTTTCACTTTGAGACCCTTTATTTGATATCCATTTCCATCAATTATACACCTTTGAAATCAATGACAAAACATTACCAACAATTCCATCTTTTATTATATTTATACTTTAAGCTTAAGGAAGGTAGAAATAGATTCATGACTTATTAAGGTGATTTGACGTCTCCTAAAGTAGGTCTCCATCATTGTGCATGTTCATTTAGGGATCCTATTCTAACACACTTCAGTAGGGTTTCTTTGCATCATTTATTCTTAATATTAGACACACTTAAGGCTAGGATTGCATGCACATTTCATGTTTCAAATCTATGTTCTTCATCAAGGTTTATTTTCCAAACTTGGGATTTGACTGAGGTAAACCCATATCCACCAAAAAATAACAAATTTTGTTTTGCTGATTTTTTCTAGATATAGTTCCACGAGTGGAGGTATCAAGTTATAGGGAATAATTTTAGGTCTCAGACTTCAATCTTAGATTTAGAGTATTTCAAAAAAAAAAATTAGGACCCATTTTCCCTAGGGTGAATGAGTCCTTGTTTAGCTTGCAGAAAAAACAACCTTTGAAAGGTGCAGAACACTTATTCCTTTCAGTTTTTCCAAAAAAATTGTTGGCTCCTTCAATTTTATGCTAAATCTATTAGATACAATTTTTAGAAGGAATTTTGGAGTAGATTTTCTATTTTTAATCTTTCTCCCCAAATTGTTGTTTGGCCTAGACCCACGTCCTTGCAAAAAAGGGAAATTTTTAAATTCACACTTTGAATTGACTCACGTCAAGGTTAATAGTCATATCATTGTGTGGATATTATTTCCTAATGAATTGAGGAAGAATAAGGCCCCTTTTCCCTCTTTTGATCCACTTTTCCATTTTAGGAAACCCTAGGGACACCCCTTTTTTTTCACCTTTTCATGACTATCAACAAAACTACTCGAAGTCTATTCCTTCTACTTCTGAGTAGCCTTTACACACAAGCCTTACCTTGTTCCTAAAAACTACTCCATTCTCATCCAACTTGTTTTGAAATACCCATTTAGTTCCAATCACATTCTTGTTTGCTAGTCTTGGGAGATTTTCCCAAATTTGATTCTTGTCAATCTACATTAATTCTTCTTCCTTATCCTTGACCCAATATTCATCTTTGCATGCCTCAATCACTATTTTAGGTTCAACTTTAGAAAGTAAACATAGATTTACATGTTCTTCCAAGTTATAAAAGAGTTTCTTCTTGTCCCTATTTTTCCCTAGGGATGAGAAGAAAGTCTTCTATAATAGAAGAACATGTAAATCTATGTTTACTTTCTAATATTGGACCTAAAATAGTGATTGAGTTATAAAAATATGAACATTGGATCAAGGATATGGAAGAAGAATTAATGCATATTGAAAGGGAACATATCCCAACACTAGAAAACAAGAATGTGATTGGAACTAAATGGGTATTTCAAAACAAGCTGGATAAGAATGGATAAGTTTTCAGGAACAATGCAAGGTTTGTGTGTAAAGGCTACTCATAAGTAGAAGGAATATACTATGATGAGACGTTTTCTCTAGCGCCAAGAATGGAAGCTATTAGGATGTTTTTGGCTTTTGTAACACATAAGGATTTCAATGTTTATCAAATGGATGTAAAGTTTGCATTCATGAATGGCAAGTTAGAATAAGAGGTATATATTGAACAACCAAAAGGATTTCAATTATTAGGTTATCTTGATATAGTCTATAGAAATTTAAGAAGGAATTATATGGACTCAAGAAAGCTCTGAGTGCTTGGTATGTAGGATTGGATAGATACTTTTTGCAACAAGATTCAATAAAGGTATTGTAGATAACAATATTTATTTCAAATTTGAGAAAGATCAAATCTTGATTATGGTTGTGTATGTTGATGATATAATATTTAGAGGAAATGAAGCAATGTGCATGAGATTTGTAGAGATGTAGAATGAGTTTGAAATGTCAATGTTTGGGGAGATAAATTTCTTCCTTGGGTTACAAATCAATCAGACAAAAGGGTATGTGTGAGATCATCATCGAAAAAATAGGCCCTTAAGTGGAAAAAAATTAAGAAAAATCAGAGTTAGGTGACTTGACATAAAAACTTGAATAAGTTATCTATATTATTTCAAAAATATGTAAGAATAGAATTTTTAGCAAATTGAATTTAGTTTCTAAACTACTTTATTTTTTTAAAAAATAAATCTATTTGGAAATTTTGAAATTTCAATGCAATAGTACTTAAATTTAGGGAAAAATAAGAAGTAGGTGTCTGTCTGACCACCCTAACCATAATAAAATGATAATATTTTTTTATAAGATTTTAGATATAAGTAGAGGACTCATGTCCCAATATGATGCATTTTTTTAAAAAAAAAATTCTAAGTAAATAATTAATTATGAATTTTATTAAAAAATTTTAAAAATATAAAAAAATTATGTCTGACCACCTTTACTTGGTCAAAAGTTCATAAAATTCAAAAAAATAATAATCCTATAGTATGTGAAGCATAGAATGTGATGCATGTTTCAGATAAAAAAAATGTGATACCATTTGAAAGTTATAGATGTTTTTCTATCATCCTATCAATTAGGACTTTAGTCATAATTCAACTAGAAAATGAATAATAATTATTTATTAAATTCAAAGTAAAGCATAATTTATATTGGTGGAAAGTTGAGAATCTCCTTTAAAAACCCTAAGTTTTATTTCATCAATTTTGGGTAAAAAAAATTTGTTAGCCACATGGGCCATCATATCAGTTACATATCGCCATTTTTTGGCCCATCATGATCCTCCACATACCCAAAAAATGGTATCTTCATTTCTCAATCAAACTATGTTAAGAAAATATTGAAGAAGTCTGGAATGGAAGACTCTAAACTGGTATGTAGTCCCATGGTTACTGGTTGCAAGTTGAGAAAGAATGATGAATATTCTAAGGATCATAGAAAGTATAGATCAATGATTGGTGGATTTCTATACCTAACTGTTACTAGACTGGATGTCATGCATTCATTTTGTCTTAAGGCTAAATTTCAAGAAGATCCCAAAGAGTCGCATGTGGAAAAAGTAAAAAGAATATTCAAATACTTGAAGGGCACAATTATTCTTGTAGTTCTCCCAATTTACATGAGGAGAAAAATTAGGAAATAACTATAATCTTATGATCTAAATAGTATTTTTTAAATATTAAATTTGCATGTAGAAGAATTTGTAATGCAAAAAATCTATAAAGAGAGATCATATGTAATTGTTTTATCATAAAAAAAATAAAGTTGAGGTTGTCTATTTGTGTTAAAGAATTCTTTTTTCTTTTCTTTTGTCTTTTAGTGTTTGTTGTTTTTATCAATTTTTTGTGTTTACCTAACTTAAAAATCTACAATTAGTATTAGAGAATGTCAATTGTGTATGTTGGGATTAAATAATTGAAAAGAGTGAGATCAAGGCCAAGCACAAGGAGTTACAAATCAAATTTGGAGAAAAGAATGCAACCACTAGTTTGGAGAATTGTTGTTCAAGAGTCGCCCATACATGAAATGTTTGTTATTTTTTTCTATCAATACAAAGGAAGTAAAGTATGCACAACTTGTATAGCCTAGCCAATGTCAAGGAAAAGAGTTAAATAGGATCATATCAATATATATTGTAGTAAAATGCATATCCTTGCATTTTCACACTTTTTTGGGCCCGCCTTGCTTTATTTATCACTATTTATGTCTTAATTGGTCCTATTTTGCATCCACAAGCCCTATGAATTATATCTTTTTCTAGATAATCCCAACATTTTCCAATGAATAAATGATAATTTATTGATTTCATCTGACTATCCCTAATTTTTGGGTCGAGACTAAAATGCCACCTAGGGCGTCTTTGTCCCCCAAAGGTCTTGGGACCTTGATTTTGAGTTATCTTAAATGGGCCCCTTTTTGGTGTATGTGCCCCAAGTTTCATGACTTAGGACTATGACACCACCTAGGGCCTCTTAGTCCCCCTTCAGTTATTTTTGAAATTTAATTTCAAATTCTAGTAGGATTTAGCCTCCTTTATTTAATGAATTCATATGTCACCTTGGTGTGATGAAATTTCAGGATATTAAGTATAGATAAGTATAAATTCAAGGTTCATTCTCTCCTATTTTCACCTAGAATCATAACAAGCAATCTAAGCATCCAAGCATTCAAGCATTCTCGCATTCAAGAGCAATTCATCAAGCATTTGGAGCCATCATCAAGATTCAAGCATCATTTCAAAGATATTCTTGCATCATTTCTATTGTTGTGTTAACATTTGTGATGTAGGGTTTTGATTCAAGCAAGCAATTCAAGTCCATATCCATTGAGCATTCCTTTGGTTCAAGATCCATATCCATTGCAACCATTTCACACAAGTTTGTAGATTTTACAATAAGGGTTTGGTGAGTTGTAGCATTGCATGTTCATTCATCATTTCCCTTCACTATTCTATTTCATTTCAAGGTTTAATTACCAACAAGTGGTTTGACCAAGGCAAACCCCCATTCACTAACAATCAACAATTTTTTCCCCTCTTGCATATTTGTGATTGCAGATTTAGGTTGGAGACTTGAAGATCATTTGGAGTGAAAATTTTAAATGTTGCAAAGTTGCATTACAAAGTTGTCATCTTCATGGAAATGCACCTACAGGTCAAATCTAAAGGTTTCAGACCCTGAGATCAGAGAAGAAGAAAGATAAGACATCAAGCCTTAGGACCATATTCAGATATTTCAAAAATTCCAAATGAGACTAAGACAACAATAAAGGCATCTTAGAGGGTATTTTTCAAAAATTCTTCAAAATTCAGTTCTGACATCCAAAGATTTTGCATCTACCCCAAAAAATAGTAGTGAGACTACGACAATAGTAAGGGAATCTTAGTCCTCCATAGAATATTTTGGCAACTTCTTTGCATGTTCAAAATCCTCACAACATCTTCAGACTTCCTAGGTGCATACAACCTAACTCCCTATTGCATAATTTCATCATTTGCATCCTTCATTTATCTTGCATTATTAGATTTTGTGAGTTGAATGCTTGTTTTTCTTTTCCAAGCATTGCTTGGTGGTGAACCCTTAAAAGTTGAAAAAGCCCCCTCCTAGGTCTTCCTTGTTGTGAATTGACTCACCTTGTGAGGTTGATAGTCAATCCAATCAGGACTCCTAGTACATTATTGGATGATTGTGGGAGAAGAGTGGTACCATTGGTACACCCCCTTTTCACCACAAATCACAGTCAAGGAAGTTGATCATAGTTTTTAAAGTGGTTGTCATAGTTTAAAGTTGTTGCTATTCAAAGAAGGATCACATAACTTAAAAAAGTCTATTTCTTGTTGGTGAAGTGCTCCTAAATGTTGTGCAAATGTTAGAGCGGGTTTGAGGAGATTATAGAAGACAAAAATTGTTGTTGTTTTAAGAGGAAATTGTTTTATATTGCAACCAAACAAATGAAGGAATCAGAGAGTTTGATCACTAGAGGGAATTGCTGCTTAAAATATATTTGAAGTAAATTATTTTTTTGTTGAATAAGTGCTCCTAGTGAAAAAAAGGAATCAAATAAAAATAAAGAAGCCACCATTATTCAAGGGAAAGTATCACTATTTAAGTCATAGAGGAGTTTAACATATCATAGATAATAAAATTGCAATAGTCGCTACCCAAGGAGATGCAAAAGTGTTTGAAGTGTTGCATGGTATAAAAAAAGGAGATAGTATCCAATGATTTGTGAAGAAAAGAGGATGCAACAGTTGGCAAAAGAAAATTTCAAAAAATATTGTTTTATTCAGTGAAGTTATTGTCAAAGATAAATACCATCAGTGAGATTTAAGCTATTGAATGAGAAATTGTGGAAAGAAGAGTTGAAGATGTATACAAAGTTGTCAAAGGAAGGTAATAATTTTTTTAGTAGAATCACTATCAATTGGAGTTCTTAGAAAGGTGAGTTTAAATCATTTGTTTCAATGAGAAAGATTGGTAAAAGGGAAACAAAGAAACTACAAATTTAACGTGTGAGAAAGATAGTATGAAAGATGAATTGGTAAAGCTTAAAAAGTGTAACTCGAAATTGATAGAAAAGATAAAGGATTTTGGAAAAGAAAGATGTCAATATTTGTGTGCACATGAAAATAAGAATCTTGAAAAAGAAATAGAGAAAGTGAAAAAAAATTAAGAGCTAGAAGGGAGATTAAAGATGCATGATGAAATCAAGAAGAATGTTTGGAAGTTTAGAGTTTGGAGTTGTTGGAGACTTGAGTTGGTAGGGGATATTGTTGGATATTTTTAATGTTTTGATTAGTGTTTCCATTGATGTCAACCCCTTGCTTATAGAGGCTGTTGTTATTGAAGTATGTTGCATTATGTTGTGGTTTTATATCATATTGATTTCAATCCCTTGTATAATCTTGATGAGAAGGAGTTGCAATGTTGTCATTGATTTCTTGTATGGTTGTGATGAATAATTGTTGCAATTGTAGTACAAGTTCACTTGGTTTCCAAGAGCTTTTGAGAAATTTTGAATAAGAAAGTGTGCAAGGTAATAGAGGTATGTTTTGTGTTGTGCTCCACATTTCTTCATGATTGAAGATATTCTCATGCAGTTTGGATGTGATGATCAATGGTTTTTAGTAATATGATTATGATAGAATATTTTTGGATGTTGTGTAATGTTTTTGTTGGTAAGTAAATTAATTATGCATGAAGGCTGACGACACAAACCAACCGACCACACTATCCAAAACCATCTAGAGCCATCTCCTGTTGAAAATGTATTGAATAATGTTGTCTTTCCCCATCTAGAAGCTTCATGTTGAGACTATTTCACATGTCCTCATTAAATATTATACCTAACAACAATCTACAATAAAGGAAGAATTTATTATGTATATGCCTATAAATTTAATGGAAGAGCTATGACTAGTAGTGCTATGATTTCTGAGTTCTCCTATGTGTTTAGTCTTCTCCTGTCCATGTCTTATGTTTGTTTTAAATATCTCTCCTTCATTCTATCTGCATGGTATTAGAGAATGTTTCAATCTTGGGCAGAGGCATGGAGATTTTGTAGTGCGAAATTTTGATTTTGGAAGCTGCAATTTAGTTGTGAGCAGCACTAACATTCCTATGGAAAGTGAAGGAAAGAATATCAATATAGAAAGATTAGTGAGAAATTTTCATTTGGGTATTAAGTATTTTTGAAGTTTTGTTCATTCTCATCCAAAAAGGAGGGAATTTGTTATAATGGATTCTAATTAGGTGGAAAAGAGAAGTGAGGGTTATCACTTTTCTCCCACAATCATTCAATAATGTCCTAGGAGTCCCAATTGGATTGACTATCAACATCACAAGGTGAGTCAATTCTCAACAAGGAGGACCTAGGAGGGGGTTATTTAAGCTTTTAGGGGTTCACCACATAGCAAATGCTTGAAAAATAAAAATAAGCATTCAACTCACAAAACATAATAATGCAAGCTAAATGAAGGATGCAAATGATGAAATTATGTAGCAACAAGTTAGGATATGTGTACTTGGGAAGTATGGAAAAGTTGTGAGGGTTTTGGAAATGCAAAGAATCTATCAAAATATGCTATGGAGGAAAAAGATACCCTAACTATTTTCTTAGTCTCGCTTCTATTTTTTAGGGAAGATGTGAAATTTTTGGATGCAGGAACTAGATCTGGAAAAATTTCTAAAAAATACCTCTAGGAGGACTAAGATATCGTAGGTGGTGAATTAGTCTGGTCTGGAATTTCAAGAATCTCTGAATGTGGTCCTAAGACTTAATGTCTACACTACTCTTATCTCAGGTTCTGAAACTTCTAGATTGGCCTGTAGGTGAGTTTCTATGAAGATGACAACTTTGCAATGCAACTTTGCAACTTTGCACTTTGAATGATCTTCAAGTATTTAACCTAAATATGAAATCACAAACATACAAGAGGAGAAAAACTTGTTGATTGTTAGTGAATGGGGGTTTTCCTTGGTCAAACCCCTTGTTTGTAATAGAACCTTGAAATGAAATAGAATAATGAAGGGAAATGATGAATGAACAACATGCAATTCTACAACTCACCAAACACTTATACTGTAAAGTTTGCAAACTTGTGCGAAATGGCTACAATAGATATGGATCTTGAATCAAAGGAATGCTTGATAGATATGGACTTTAATTTCTTGCTTGAATCAAAACCCTACATCACAAATGTTAAGGGTATGTGTAGGATCATGATTGGCCAAAAAGTGGCAATATGATGGGTATGTGTAGGGTATGTGGCTGATGGATTTTTTTTAACCCAAAATTGATGAAATGAAAAGGGTTTTTAAAGTAGATTTTCATCTTTCCACCAATATAAATTATATTTTACTTTGAATATAATAAATAATTATTATTTATTTTCTATTTGAATTACAACTAAAGTACTAATTGATAGGCTTATTGAAAAATATCTATAGCTTTCAAACAATATCACATTTTTTGAAGTTGAAACTGTAGACACCTAAAAATGACCTAGGCTTGCAAGCTTCATTTTTACCACTTTCGTCCTAGCATAATTATGGCATTTAATTATTTCTTTGGTCCACATTTGACTATTAATTAAATAATTTATAATTGTTTAATTAATTCATATCTTTGTATTCTTCATGATTATTAAATAAATAAATTCTATTTATTTATTAAATACGTCATTAATTGGCTAAGTCTTCCCTTAATTAAATAAATTTCTTAATTTATTTAATTCCCCTTTGTCATATATTTCTTCCTGATTATTAAATAAATAAGTTTTATTTATTTATTTAATATGTCACTAACTATCTTAATTAAATAAATTGATTAATTTATTTAATTAATTAATCTTATCTTCTAAATTAAAAAATTAAATTTAATTATTTAATTGCCAATTTAATATTCCTCTCATTATAAATAAATTAATTATTTAAAATGTCATCACAATCTTAACTGTCGGTCTATTTGGTAAATAATCTGAAAAAGATTATTTATTTGTCTCATAAAATCCATAATTTGAATTAATTTAATTCAAATTAGTAACTAATATTCCAAAAATCAAGTAATCGGGCAGATTCTTGATTTTCCAAATCTGTTTTTCAGTTCAACTCTTATCTTCTTGATTTTTTGAATCTCGCAAATCAGACAATCTTCATCTTCTTGATTTTCAAAAATCTTTATTTTCTAATTAATTTGTCTCATTTATTCTCCACCGTTGATCCATTTATTTGAGATATTATTTTGACCGTTCGATTAATGAATTTTCCCTAACTCTAATTAGGGATTCTTAGATTTAATCTGGACCTCTCATTCTAGGTCTTTCTTAGAATTTAATCTCATCTGTCCGCTCAAAATTGTGTTTTTTATAAAAGACAATCTTGCTCATAATTATCGGACAACTTCATTTTTAATATAGGCATTATAGTCATTTGGCATTACTAGTCATTATTTTCATTTTATCATCTTGTCATAGACATAGGCATCATTTTATCAAATCCTTCAACATTTGCATAGGGCTTTGGCATTATTATAGGTTGCTCAATTTGAAATCTGAGGGCCTATTGACTTGCTACAAACTAGAAGGTGTAACAAAGGTGAACCATGGAAAATGAAGATTTCTGGTATTATTACTCCTTTTATTTTCATTATATTTCTTTTGTGCATTGTTATTTCATTAGATTTTTAATGTTTATTATTTAATAAGCTAACCCCATCTAAATTTCCATAGATACAATTGGTGAACCCAACATTTTGTAGAAAAAGTTGTGTTTTCTTGTTTGTTTTCACTGTTTTGCAGGTTACAGCCAAGAAGTCATAGGAAATCCCGTCACTTTCTTTTAAGCACAGAAAAATGGGCGAATAAAATATTTTAAAATAGTTTCTGGGTTTTGTAGATCTCGCTCTCAGCTTTCTAGAACATCAAACATTTTTAAATTTTGTTAAGATTTGAGAAAGTTATGGCCATTTTAGTGATCATTTTTTTTTTTTAATTTAGCTTTTAGAACCTGTATTTTTCTTTTGTCTATAACTTTTTCTTTGTGCAGAATTGTGGAAAAAAAAATTTGGGCTTTGAAGGTCTACCATTTAGCTTTCCATAGATATCTACGTTTTAAATTTTTGTTAAGTTTTGAGAAAGTTATCGCTGTTTTAATTTGCTGCTATCATTAAATTTTATTTTTGTTTATTTTTATTTTTATTAGTAATCTTTGTTGGCAGCATGTGGCATTAGAGTTTTTCGTGGGTCAAAGATATTTATTCAAACTACTAACATGTGGTTTTGCAGCTACGTTTGTCGAAGATTTATCTCTCAAACCACTTGTTTGCATTTTTTAATTTAAGAACATTTCTTTTGGTGCTCTAAAATGAATTTTGTTTGCAAGTGTCTGATTGTGTTTGAACAAATGGTAGGTGATTATGCTCTCACCTTGTGAAAACTTGGTGATCAGAAAATCAGACTCATTTTATCTGTTGTACACCCTGATGATTTGGTATATCGAAATATCCTCTCCCCTTGCACACTTGTGCGATCCTAGGTGTAAGAGAAACGGTTACTAACTCTAGAACTTGGGCCTGTTCTGGTGGGAAAAAGTACTCACCTCAGGATGACTCAGACTAGTAGCACCCTGAACTTGAGGGACTTTTAGTCGGTATATAAAAGTGGGTTCTTGGGGAAAGCCCAAGAATCACGAGCGTGGTTCTGACGAGATGGATCTGAAAGGGGACTCTCACCGCATGGATCATGCCCCATGAATAGAATGTTCGTATTAAACACCTCTTGTCTTAGTGTCCAACCGTTCTATGGCTATTGCTTGGTATAGTGTAAGGTACAGTATCATGCCCGAAGACACTCACTATTGATCCCCTTGAGTAGAGATAGCAGTTCTTAGGAAGTCACTACCCAAGAATTCAAATTTGGTGTGCTTGAATGACATTAATGAGCCGTGGAGGGGAGCCAATGCCACCAAAATTCTAAGCTATCCGCTCTCAAGAAGGAAAGGTGTTTGTCACCAATCCGGGGTATATCGGTGGGCTATACCAAGTATACAAACCCTTGGCCTATTGGCCTTTTAGGATTGTACTTGTCTCATGTGTGCTTGCTTACACCAAAACATCGTGCTTGTCAAGTGTTTTCTAGATTTTCAAACAATATACACAACATTCACAAATCTGGACACAAACAATCAACATTAGACAACTCAGACTTTTCAACAAAACATCAAAAGACAATCTCAGTCCCCATTTTGAACTTAGACTTTGCATTGTTCATCTTAGTCATCATTTTGAACCTAGACTTGGCATTTATAACATTAAGTCCTTAGTCAAACATCATCATCTTCGTCCTCATATTGGCCTTAACAATCTTGTCATCTTGCATTAATCATTTCCTTAGGAAAACGTCATGATCATCTTGCATTGTCATCCTTTATTCCAAAAATACAAAAAAAATTAGTGAGATAACTTATCATCTTAGTCTTCATTGTCCTTTGGCATTAGTCATTTTCTTTAGACAACACTGTCATATTGCATCCCTTATTGTCAAAAATCCAAAAACATAGTCCTTTATCCAAAAAATCCGAAAAACATAGGTTGTCATCATCCTCACATTTAGTTGTCATTGGTGTCATCCTTATCTTAGCAAATCCCGTTTACAGTTGAGACTAGGCTTCAAAGACAACAACGACAAATGGAAAACTTTGGAAAAGATTTCAATCCCAACATCTTTTAATGTTTATTATTTAATAAGCTAACCCCATCTAAATTTCCATAGATACAGAAACATGCGTCACATTCTATGCTTCGCATACTATAGGATTTTAAAAAAAATGAATTTCATGAAGTTTTGACCAAGTTAAGGTGGTCAAACATACGAGTTTTTATATTTTTTAAAAGTTTTAATAAAATAATAATAATTAATTATTTACTTGGAAAAAAATTACAAAAAAATATGCATCACATCGGGACATGAGCCCTCTACTTATATCTAAAATCTTATAAAAAATTATTATTATTTTATTGTGGTTAGAGTGGTCAAACAAACACCTACTTATTTTTTCCCTAAAATTTAATTACTACTGCATTGAAATTTCAAAATTTCACCAAATAGATTTTTTAAAAAAATTAAACCTAGTAGTTTACAAACTACATTCAATTTTCTATAGATTCTATTCTTACATATTTTTGAAATAATATAGATTACTTATTCAAATTTTTATGTCAAGTTGCCTAACTCTGATTTTTCTCAATTTTTTGCCACCTAAGGGCCTGTTTTTTCCATGATGATCCTGCACATACCCTTAACAAAAAAAATAGATGATGCAAGAAGATCTTTGATATGATGCTTGAGTCTTGATGATGGCTCCAAATGCTTGATGAATTTCTTTTGAATGCTAGAGTGCTTGAATGCTTAAAGTGCTTGTAATCTTGCTTGGTATATAAAAATGAGGGAAGGAACCTTGTATTTATACTTATCCATGCCTAATATCCTGAAATTACACCACACTAAGAAGACACATGAATTCATTAATTAAAGGAGGCTAAATCTTTCTAGAATTTGAAATTAAGTCCCGAAAATACCTTAAGGGTAACTAAGATGCCCTAGGTGGCATGTTAGTCCTGAGGCATGAAACTAGGGGCATAGACTCTAAAAAGGGACCTATTCAGTGCTTTTTAAATGAGGGTCCCAAGACCTTTTGGGAACAAAGATGCCCTAAGTGGTGTTTTAGTCCCGACCCAAAAATTAGGGACATAGTCAAAATCATTAATTTATCATTTATCCATTGGAGAATGTCAAGATTAGCCAAAAAAAGATATAATTCATTGAGCTTGTGGATGAAAAATAGGACTAGTTAAGACATAAATATGGATAAATAATGCAAGGTAGGCCCAAACAAGTGTGAAAATGCAAGAGTATGCATTTTACTACACTACATTTAGCCCTCACTTTAGTGAGATGATGAAATTGCTTCAAACTCACACTAAAATAGCCAACCATGCAATCAAGAGGGTTCAAATGTACAAATGTTAGTGAGATAGGATGACAATAATCAAGAGGGTGGAAAAGCACCTAGGATCAAGATCCTATGGAAAACCAACATAAGCACAAAGGAGCACACATGTGGATAATATATGAAGCCATAACTAGATCAGAAACATACACCATAAAAGAAAAAGAAAAAGAAAAATGTAATCAATCAAGCTTCGACTGGTTGTCCAACGCATTGTGGATTGGGTCTAGGTCATTTGTCCAAAAGAGGTTTACAAGTGGAATACATTGTCCACTATGAAAAAAACACACACTCACAAGGGCTAGTTGAGCTAGGTGTCCACTAGGTAATCCCCAAGAGGTCCATATCAAAGTCATAGCTCCATGACTATTATATGGACACAAAGGAAAAAATGCACACTCATGGGGGCTAGTTGTTGGTTAATAGTTTTATCACCTAACTCTATATTCTTATGCCCATGAAGACCTGACAAATGTAACTACAGTTGAATCTGTAATAATGGTATTTTATACTGATTCTCTGCTTATTTCAAGAGGGGTTCAAATGTACAAATTTTAGTGAGATAGGATGACAATAATCAAGAGGGTGGAAAAGCACCTAGGATCAAGATCCTATGGAAAACCAACATAAGCACAAAAGAACACACATGTGGATGATATATGAAGCCATAACTAGATTGGAAACATACACCATCAAAGAAAAAGAAAAAGAAAAATGCAATCAATCAAGCTTCGACTGGTTGTCCAACGCATTGTGGATTGGGTCTAGGTCGTTTGTCCAAAAGAGGTTTACAAGTGGAATACATTGTCCACTATGAAAAAAATAAATGCTCACAAGGGCTATTTGAGCTAGGTGTCCACTAGGTAATCCCCAAGAGGTCCATATCAAATTCATACCTCCATGACTATTATATGGACACAAAGGAAAAAATGTACACTCATGGGGGCTAGTTGTTGGTTAATAGTTTTGTCGCCTAAATCTATATTCTTATGCCCATGGAGGTGACAAATGTAACTACAGCTAAATCTGTAATAATGGTATTTTATACTGATTCTCTGCTTATTTCAAGAGGGGTTCAAATGTACAAATTTTAGTGAGATAGGATGACAATAATCAAGAGGGTGGAAAAGCACCTAGGATCAAGATCCTATGGAGAACCAACATAAGCACAAAGGAACACACATGTGGATGATATATGAAGCCATAAATAGATCGGAAACATACACCATCAAAGAAAAAGAAAAAGAAAAATGCAATCAATCAAGCTTCGACTAGTTGTCCAACGCATTGTGGATTGGGTCTAGGTCATTTTTCCAAAAGAGGTTTACAAGTGGAATACATTGTCCACTATGAAAAAAGCACACACTCACAAGGGCTAGTCGAGCTAGGTGTCCACTAGGTAATCCCCAAGAGGTCCATATCAAAGTCATACTTCCATGACTATTATATGGACACAAAGAAAAAAATGCACACTCATGGGGCCTAGTTGCTGGTTAATAGTTTTGTCACCTAACTCTATATTCTTATGCCCATGGAGGTGACAAATGTAACTACAGATGAATCTGTAATAATGGTATTTTATACTAATTCTTTGCTTATTTTAAAGGTGATAGCTACCTTCATTAGATATTAATTGAATATATTTTTTTTTAATCAAGATTGATTTTAACCAAAAAGAAAATAAAAGGAGATGCTTTAACCCAAAATCTTCGAAAGGTAAACACATAATTCAAATGATGAAGATCTAATTACCAGAAAAACTGAAGCTATATTAAGAAAACCTATGCATTCATCACCATAAAATCTCAATTTAAAGATCAATATTCCATGGCAATGAAACTAATAACACATCCATCATCCCAATAATAGATGATTCAATGGTAAATTACTCATCATAAAAATAAAAAAAATTCATACACCATAACACAAAGATCTCATGTTTGCATGAATTTCACCACAGTCTTTCTATATATTCGAATAAGAGAAAAATAGTAAACTAAAGATAGCAGTTTTTTTTCTAATGAGTAAAAAAAAGTTCACTCAAAAGATCCTATAGCCAAATATCATCCCCATATTTAAAGATTACAATTTTTTAGAAAATGGTTTCTTGAAGAAAACTATTTTAGAAATTAAAAACAAGTCTTTAAAAGTATCAAGAGCCAAATTAAAGGAAATAACATATTCAAAACTAATCAACACCCTCCACACCAGTTCTTTCGCCTTCCATAATCTCCACCTCTTGTTGTTCCCGTAATGCTTCTTGAGCTTTCACTCTTTGCCTATATTCATGGTATTTGGTGATGATTGTAGTGATTATTTTTCTCCTTGGGGTTGTAGTAATCTGCAATCTCATTCTCCATTTTGATAGTGCACGACCAGATTGAGCAAGTGTTTCATAGATATCTTCACATTCATACCTGAATGCACCCAAATATGTTTGCAAATGGATCAATTTCTTAAATGAGTTGAAAAAAGTAGCTTCAGGGTCACCTACTTCCTTGTGATATCTCTCCTTATATTGCTTTGATATATCTGAGATATCTAAGAATTTTTCATCAAATTCATCAGTGAGATCTACCTCAAGAGCATTGAAATTTTCTTTTATCTTCACTAATATATCAAAATATTTCTCTAACACTTTGTTTATTTCTTTATTGTAATCCTCATATATTGATAGCTTCTAGTCTAAGGAGTCAAACCAACTAGGTTCAATATCTTTGGGATCATCAATTATTTGTTCACCAATCAACAAAATGTGTTCCATAGAAGACAATTCCTCTATTTCTTTAGAAAGTAAATAAGTACTACTATGTTGTTTTCTCATTTGTTGGAGCTTAGTCACCAATTATTTCCTTTTATCAGACACCTTAGTATAAAATTGCAAAAACATACGAATATAAAACAGACCATCACGATAAAGTCCTTCTACCCATTCATTAGCATCCTTAGAAAAACCCAAGTTTTTCTTAACTTTTTGCACTGTTTTAGAATCAATACCTAGAACATTTGAATTGGAAGCTTCCTTAGTGGCCAGAGTCACAAATGATGAAATAAAATTCTTTAAAGAAAGAATATTAGACTGCAACTGAAGATTCTCCTTTCTTTGCACCTTACCCCTTTTGATCAACACATTAACAAAATAGTCAACATGATAAACATCTCCTTCTAAAGAAGAGGGCCCCATATTAATGTGAGTCACCTTATAATCGACCTTAATCATCTCATTTTCATTTAAATCCTTTACACGGTCACCAATTTCTAGCAACTAATGCCCTATATTAGTGTCTGTGATCATTCGTGACATTCTTTTAGCCTTTTTAGGTTTTGGTGGGCCTTGTAGCAGCATAGCAACTATGTCCAACTCAACTATCATTGATGGGACATTCTTTCTTTTCTTTTCCATTGCCTTTTTAACCATGCTAGAGAAGAAGAAGCCATGATCTGGGTGTCTGTGTTTTCAACACTCACATTTTCTACTCTCTCGACTAACTCAACAAAAATAGAAGAATATTTGGGTAGGGAAGGAGGAATTTCAAAAATGGTAGGGAAAGGAGGGTCTTCAATTATTTTTTTGGAAAATGTCTATGGAATCAGCAAGTGCCAGTTTCTCCTAAGCATATTTTTTCTTGGGCACAGAAGGGGGTGTATTGTCTTGTTCATAGACTGTTTTTAATTTGGCTCTAGTGTCATCTGGTCTCTCACCATCTCCTCTTGATTGTGAGCTTGTGCTTGATAGTCTCATTGTCTATTTTTTGGTTGCTATATTTACACCATGAGCTTGCATAGTACTCCTTGCAAAATTTGTGCATTAGGTTGTCTCACATGCGATCTCCTTACAAACTTTCTTTTCTGCTTCCCTTTGTCCTGAGTCATTTAATTGTCCTTAGAACTTTCACCTACTTCATTTCCCAGGCCACCTTTGTCTTTACTTGGTTTCTATCCTGCAAGTAGTTCTCCAAGCTTGTCAAAGCTAGATCTAAATTTTTTCACACAAAGTTTTTCCTTCTCTAGCTCAACTGTCAAGTTTACTACCTCTTGTTCAAGTTTAGAGCATTCATTAGATTATTTTTGTACCATTGTATTTAGACATTCTTCAATTCTCTTATTTTCTTCTAAAAGCACTTTTAGTCCAATGATCTCTTGTTTTTGTTGCTCACTTACTTCTTTGTGTCTTTCATTGAATTTTTTTAATTTTTCTTTTAGCTTCTAGACACATTCATTAGCCTCATCTAGATTTTATTTCAATTCTATGTTTTCATTTTCTACCTTATCAAGATCTTCAAGTGGAGTCTGGAGTTCTTCTTTATCATCCATCTAATCAACCTTCAAAATCTTCCTCAAGTGGTTAAGCTCTACACCAATGAACCGAACCTCTCATACCAATTGTTAAATTGTGTAGGACAACTAAGAGGGGGGGTGAAATAGTTTTCACCAAATTAAAATTCAAAACTTTAAATACTTATTAGCTTCACAACCACACTATTTTGTTATTAAGTTTGAACATGAGATGCAAATAATAGAAAGTAAAATCAAAATAATGAACACTAGATTTTACGTGGAAAACCCAATGCAGGAAAAACCACAGTGAGGATTAACTCACAATATAAATTAGTTCCAAAACCAAATGTATAAGGCCCATTGCCTTGAAAGGACTCATTGTCTAGATATAAAAGCTCACTGCTTACAAGGAGGCCCACTGCCTACAAAATATTTACAAAGAAAAATTTGGCTTTACAACAAAAATAAACTAAAACGAGTGCACCTAACAAGTGTTTATTCAATTCTAGTGATGCTCAATCGACCGACTTAACACACTTCATAATTTTATCTCTTCTTCACTTTTGCATTTACTATTGCTTCATCGATTACCCCCTTTTAAAATTCAACCCTATCTAATATATATACTCGATTCATCTGCAAGCATCAATTAGGTCTACCTAATTAGATGCAATTCCTTGTTTATCAAAAAATACCAACGTGTCAACTACAAGCATTCACAAAATATTTCCAAAAGGAAATCTAAATTTCCAACACACTACATCATGTCAGCATGGACCTAAGATAGGTCGCACATATATCTACATAAAAAAAATTAATTCACCATATCATGACTTATCCAAGAAGTCAACCAAAAATAGACTTAATTGCAAAAAGTAATCAACAGAAAAATTTTGATATGTCATACGAGCATCAAAGCACAAGAGATTCTGAATTTACATGTTTTCAGCAATCATAAACTATTTCCCAAAACTGCAAGAAGCAACAATCAACTGTGAAGGAGGGTATGTGCACGATTATCATGAAAAAAATGGGCCCTTAAGTGGCGAAAAATTTAGAAAAATCAGAGTTAGGCAACTTGATGTAAAAATTTGAATAATTTATCTATATTATTTCAAAAATACGTAAGAATAAAATCTGTAGAAAATTGAATGTAGTTTGTAAACTACTAGGTTTATTTAAAAAAAAATCTATTTGGTGAAAATTTGAAATTTCAATGCAATAGTACTTAAATTTCAGGGAAAAAATAAGAAGTAGGTGTCTATTTGACCACCTTAACCACAATCAAATGATAATATTTTAGATATAAGTAGAGGACTCATGTCCTGATGTGATGGATATTTCTTTATAATTTTTTTCCAAGTAAATAATTAATTATGAATTTTTTATTACAACTTTTTAAAAATATAAAAACTCGTATATGTCTAACCACCTTAACTTGGTCAAAACTTCATGAAATTCATTTCTTTTTTTTTAATCCTATAGTATGCAAAGCATAGAATGTGACACATGTTTCAAATTCAAAAAATGTGATACTATTTGAAATCTACAGATGTTTTTCAACCAGCCTATCAATTAGGACTTTAGTCGCAATTCAAATAGAAAATGAATAATAATAATTTTTTAAATTCAAAGTAAAACATAATTTATATTGGTGGAAATATGAGAATCTCCTTTAAAAACCCTTTTCATTTCATCAATTTTGGGTAAAAAAGAGGTCGTCAGCCACATACCCTACACATACCCATCATATTGCCACTTTTTGGCCCATCATGATCCTGCACATACCCAAGATTGTAGACTAGAATACCAGAGGGTGTAGCTTGGATACCAATTTAGATACCAGACCAAAATATTGATTCAAGCACTGACTTAGACTTGCAATCACAACATGGTGACATCAACAACAATAAAAAACTATAGAGATGGTCATTCTTCTTCATTCTTCCAACAATCTCCCCCTTTGTCATTGATGGCAACATGTGCCAAAATTTTCAAAACACAACATTCTCCCAGCTCACATGATTCTCTCCCCACAAATTTATACTCTAACTGTCTCCCCCTTTGACATCAATGACAAAGGGTGATGAAAAAGATAGGATGTATATGATGATATAAGAATTCCAGCTTCTCATTTCAAACATTGAAATAAGAATGACACTTTTTACATGAAATATTTTCTTATACCTCTCTTATGATTGGAAGAATTCTTTTCTAGGAAAGTACAACTAAATTCATTCTTGCACTCATACCTTCCAACAAACATAACTACGTAAAGAGGGATTTTTTATCAGAAGATAGACACAGTTGTTCACAATTTTTAGCATCAGAGAGAATTCTGGAGAGATGATCTAACCGGACCTCAACAACTTCCTTAACCAACTAGAACGTTCTAAGCATATATTCTCTTTTCCTTTGAGTAGTTAGAAATTATACCTACTTTTCTTCAACTCTTATTCTCCGTTTACCATCCCTATCTTTGAAGAAATCAAAGTTATTTCCAATACTATTCATCTCAGCTTCAATAGATTCAATCCTACTTCTAAAATTATCAACAACTGCCCGCCACTGGAGACAATACCTGTAAATGCCAGATATTTCTTTGATGCATTCTTTTGTCTCATTCATATGTTTAGATAATACTTACTTTTCTTTGATTCACCTTCTTTCAAGCATAGCTTTGAATTTATGTCCTATGGGTCCTTCCAAAAATGTTCTCTCTTCAACAATCTCTACAAGATCATCTGGTAAAAAATCTTATGCATTTGAAACTGAAATACCTTTATTCAACAAATAATCAACCAACACATCATCAATTTTAAGTTTCTCAACTAGAGAGCATGCATTCCACATTTCACCAATCTTCTTCATTTCACCCTTATCCAATAACATTTGTATATCTTCTGTATTAGATCTAGACAAAAATTCTTCTTCATTCTTCTCTTTCGGGACACATGTTACAGTAGTTTTCTTCTTTTTCAATTCCGGAGGAGACTCGCCAATGATAACTTCTAACTCTCTCTTATCGGAGGATGAACCCACTTCAAAATGACTCAGTATTGACATGTACCAAAGCATAGATTTGTTCTTAAGGATGTGAAATATGATTTGTAATCACTTACATTATCTGCCAATGATTCCAAGTATCTAGACTTGTTTCCCAATAGGAATACTAGAATCCCACACTACATTTTCTCTTCCTGGTAGGGAGTTCAAAAAGTAAAAGGCTAAGCACACAAGCAACGATACAAACCAAAAGGGATAACCCTAAACCAACAACATTCATGTAGTCTCAGTTAGATTTTCAAGTAATAGATTACACAAATCAAACTACCTGTTTTCCTTAACCATCATATGTGCAATATATGCAACAATAGCTGATGTCGAGCCTTCATGATTTCTGAAATAGATTTTATAGGAAATGCCATATGTAACATACCTTACAGCTAAATCTAGAGGAATGTTTATCAATAGAGCTCGAGGATCTTTATTAATGCCAGTAAGTTCCTCCACATCTTTGTATTTCACAGTTTTCTTTCTAGGGAGATCCCCAATACTGCAAAAGCCATTAATCACTTTGATTGCTTCCTTTGTGATTAGTTATGGTTTTTCCAATATAATTTTTCCATTCTTGAAAGGACTCAAAAAGAATAAGATGAAATTTTATTAGTAAACCAAGGAAGTTCTCCCCATAAATCCATACCTAGGGTTTTTATATGCTATATAATTCATTTTCCTTCAGCCCTAGTTCCATTTCTTTCATCTTCCTATGATCAAATTCATCCAATTCAACTCCTTTCATCTTTAGTAGGATGTCATCACTCGATCCTCTATCCTTCATTGTGCTTAACTTTCTTGAATTTGTTAATGTTCAGTTAAGACTTCTTCTTTTCCTCCGTAGACTAAATAATAATTCCTAAGTATTCGTAAAAATTTCTTCAACTTATTTCAGAAATGCTTTAGATTGCTTCGAGATTGCTCCAATGCGCCTTTTCAAACTCTTCAAGTTCTCAACTAATCAAAGAGGCTTACAAATTTTACCTTATACACCATCGATTTTCCCTAATTCATATTAACTGTGGTAGACATCAAAAAGCTGCTAAAAACATTCTTCTCAACACAAAAAACCCTAGTTCAGTCTGCAAATTAGTATGTCAATATATGTTTTCTTCTGGTTCCTTTTCAAAAATCTCTAGTTATTCATTCTTCACATTCCCTCCTTGTACCATCTTCTAACATGCCATTCATCCAGGGAGGTTTTTACAATTTTTTGATAATGATCACCCTAAGACCATGCTACGTCTAATTCTTAAATGATTTTTCTGTACTGTATGAGGGCACAAATGCATCAAAAGTTTCAAGTTCTCCTTATTATTTCTTCTTCCATATCTTATTCATCTCTTGCTTCATCTCTTCTTTGTCGATCTTCTTTACCGGTTCATTTTTCTCTACCAGAGCATACTGTTTTCCCTTCTTACTTCTATAAACCTTTGAGATATGTCCATGTTTGTTACAATTATAACATAAAACACCTTTTTGATTATCCTGACCTCCATTACTTCTCGATCTAAATTGATTTTATTTGTGTCCAAATTTGTTACAGGTATAGCAATAGCCATTAAAGGATTGATTCATTCTACCTCCATTCAACCTATTCATCATCACCTGGCTAATCATTATCATCTGAGATCTCCATTCAATAGCTTTATGTCCAAATTTCTTACATCCAAAACATTGTCTGGTGAAGGGTGAAGGGACCAAAAGATTGATTCATCCTACTACTATATTTTGTTACCTTGTGACCATATTTATTACAGGAAAAACAAATACCATTGAAAGAGGGATACCTTTGTCCATTAGGTTGTCTCACAGGCGGTCTCCTTGAAAAATTTCTTTACTACTTCCCTTTGTCCTAAGTCATTTTATTGTCCTTAGAAATTTCACCTACTTCATTTCCCATACCACCTTTGTCTTTACTTAGTTTCTTTCCTGCAAGCAGTTATCCAAGCTTGTCAAAGGTAGATCTGAAATTATTCTCATAGAGTTTTTCCTTCTCTAGCTCAACTCTCAAGTTTACTACCTCCTCTTCAAGTTTAGAGCATTCATAAAATTTGTTCTATACCATTGTATTCAGACATTCTTCAATTTTCTTCTTTTCTTCTACAAGCACTTTTAGTTCAATGATCTCTTGTTTCTGTTGCTCACTTACTTCTCTATGTCTTTCCTTGAATTTTTTTAATTGTTCTTTCAGCTTCCAGACACATTTATTAGCCTCATCTATATTTTCTTTCAAGTCTTTGTTTTCATTTTCTGGGTTATCAAGATCTTCAAGTGCAGTTCAGAGCTCTTCTTTATCATCCATTTGATCAACCTTTAGGATCTTCCAAAAGTAGTTAAACTCTACACCAAGGAACCAAAGCTCTGATACCAATTGTTAAATGGAACAATACAACTAAGAGGGGGGCCAAATCAATTGTCACCAAATTCAAATTCAAAACTTTAAATACTTATTAGCTTCATAACCACACTATTATGTTATTAAGTTTTAAAATGAGATGCAAATAAAAAAATGTAAAATCAACTCAATGAACACTAGATTTTAGGTGGAAAACCTAATGAGGGAAAAACCACGGTGAGGATTAACTCACAATTATAAAGTAGTTCCAAAACTGAATGTATAAGGCTCACTTCCTTGAAAGGACTCACTATCTGGATGCAAAACCTCACTACTTACAAGGAGAATCACTACCTACAAAAATATTTAGAAAGAGAAATTGGGTTTTATCACCAAAATGAACTGAAAAGAGTGCACCTAGCAAGTGTCGACGTAGTTTCGATGATGCTCAATAGAATAACTTAACACACTTCTTCATTTTCACTCTTCTTCACTTTTGCATTTACTACTGCTTCATCAATTACCCCCTTTTAATCTTCAATCCTGTCTAATATATATACTCAATTCATCCGCAAACATCAATTAGGTCAGCCTAATTAGATGCAATTCCTTGTTTATCAAAAAAATACCAACTTTTCAACTACAAGAATTCACAAAATCTTTCCAAAAGACAATCCAAATTTCTAACACACTATATCATGTCAGCATGGACCTAAGATAGGTCGCACATATATCCACATAAGAAAAATTAATTCACCATATCATGACTTATCCAAGAAGTTGGCCAAAAATAGACTTAATTGCAAAAAGTAATCAACAGAATAATTTCGATACGTTGTATGAGCACCAAAGCACAAGATATTTTGAACTTACATGCTTTCAGAAATCATAAATTGTTTCCAAAAACTACAAGCAGCAACAATCATCTATGGAGGATTGTAGACTAGAATACCGAAGGGTGTAGCTTGAATACTGATTCAGATACAAGACCAAAATATCGAATCAAGCATTGACTTAGACTTGCAATCACAACATGGTGACATCAATGACAACAAAAAACTGTAGAGATGGCCATTCTTCTTTATTCGTCCAATAGGATTAATGTCTACATCATATTCTTGTACCTTTGCTATCTAGGAACCTCTTTTATTACATCCAATTTCCTGTTGGGTGAGGATACCCTTCACAATGGTCTTAGGAACAAGAACGGTTATATGAGAGTGTAGGATATAAAATATGAAGCTTTTCAAGGCTTTCACAACATAAGCATGTTTCTCTGGAGAATACTTGAGTTCATACTTCTTGAGAGAAGTACTAATAAAAGAAATAGGATCCTCAATACCTTGCTCATTTTTCTACAACAAAATGGCTGATAGGGTGTGCTCCAATGCATAGCTATATATGATAAAATCCTTTGTAAAATATGGATGCACTAAGGTTGGCACATTCACAATGGAAATATTTATGTCTTCGAAGGACTATTTTGCCTCACTACTCCATTTGAAAACGGGATGATCTTTCATCATTTCAAAGATAGGTTTTGTTAACTCAACAAAATATGGCATGAACCTACTCAAAAAATTGACTTGGCCAAAGAAATATCTAATGTATTTATTTGCAGGAAAGTTGAGCTACATGATAGCCTTTACTCTTTTAGGATCTATCTTAATACCATATTTTGAGATGATATGACCTAGGAGTTTCCCTTTAGTTACAATGATTGGCTTACTTCTTGGAAAAAAATGTTAGGTCATCCAAGTAAATTACAATGATTTTATTCCTAAGTCACCAAAGGATAAACCCTTGGCCTTTTGAAAAGTTTCCCATACATACATAAGACCAAATGGAATTCTATTATAAGCAAAGACACCAATAGGAGTAGTCGATTTTTTTTTATGCTAATCCTCTAGAGCCACTTCAACCTGGTTATATCCTATGAATCCATCAAGCATAGACATAATTTCAGATCCAAAAACCATTTGCAATATGTGGTCCATTACTGGTAGGGGATAATTATTCTTCAAAGAAGCCTCATTTAAATTCCTGAAGTCAACACAAATCCTTATTTCTTTGTATTCTTTCTAATAGGAACTATATTAGCTACCCATGTGGAATGATGAATCAGGTAGATGGTTTTTTCCTTCAACATCTTATCTATCTCATTAAAAATTTCTTTAGCTACCTTGGGGTTATAATTCCGTTGTTTCTATCTATAAGGTGAAGCACCGGGTTTTAATGGAATTTTATGTTAAAATTCTCCATTTCTAAACTTCTTTAAGTCAACATAGCACCATGCAAAGACATCTTTGTAACATGTTAGTAAAGAGATCAGCCTCTTCCTCTCCTTTAGAGAACAACATTTTCCAATACAAACAATTTTGGGATCATCTTTTGTGCCAATATTCACCCTATCATATTCAACAGACAATTCAACAAAAACTTTACTTTATCACCTTAAATACTTATCATGTCTATTGAATGAATCCTAAAGAAAAACTAAACTCTTAGGAATTTTATTTTCCTTCAATTGAATGACTTCTGCTTCAATTCTATCAAAAGTAGTAATGTCACCTTTAAAGATATCATTACTCTTATCATCACTTCCTTCAAAATAGATATGAGCAAAAGCTTCTTCCTTTTCTAAAAATTTAATAATCTTTTGATCATCATTAAACACTTGCTAATGATTCACATTATCAGGAACATTAGGTCGATACACAATATCCATTTGATAAAGCTTACATTTAAAATTAGGGTGTGGAAAAAGCAGTGATGCTGAGACCACCAGAGAATCAACTTTAGTATTTTTATCTATTGGAACAGAACCGATAGAGAAGGAATCAAAATATTCAATGCAATCCTAAACTATATTTCTACAATGCTTAAGCCGACCATTTTTAATAGTATACACCTTCCTGACTTGTTTCACAACCAATTCTACATCCCCCACAACTCTTAATTATTTAATAACTTTCTCCTTAGCTATGCTCAATCCGACCAATAGAGCTTCATACTCGATTGTGTTATTAGTATTAAAAAATTCTAATTTGAAAGAAAAAGGAAAATTATAACCATATGGTGATATCA
Organism: Sequoia sempervirens; assembly: GCA_007258455.2. Lineage (NCBI taxonomy): Eukaryota > Viridiplantae > Streptophyta > Pinopsida > Cupressales > Cupressaceae > Sequoia > Sequoia sempervirens. The sequence goes on from VDFB02026320.1 coordinate 4,943,597, forward strand.
GAACTACCCCTACACCTGATCCAACATTAGCACAAATTCCATTAAATTTAAGTGTCCACAACTAATTAACCAAATCTAGGTTGACAAGGATTGAGCTTTCTTCTTTATTAGAGATACACATATAAGTACTTGGGCCTGTTTCAAAAAACAAAATATCTGCCCTTCGATCACCAGATTTCAGAACTGTGAACTTGGCCTTGGGTTCAGGGTTTAGATGTATTTTCTTCCCATCTAATGGTATCAAGGTATGAGACTAATCCATTTGTATTTCCCCACCCAATTCTCTACAGAAAATCCTACTCAAGAGCATCCCATAATTGGTTGGGATATCAACAACTAATATGGTTGATTTCAATCTCTTCTTGGGGAAGGCATCCAAGGATACTTGACCATCTTTGATCTAACCTATGATCAGGACTGGGGAGCCATCCATAGAATAAAATTTACTCTGGGAAGGTGTAAAAGATACACCTAAGGTGTTGGCTATTTGGGCAGGCATCACATTTTCTGAGGCTCCAAAATTGATAATGCATAATTACTCAACCTAAAACCAGTAATGTATAATGACACATAAAAAGGTTATTGTTTTGAAAAAGTATTTGGTTGACTTGGAATCTTCTCCACAAAATTCAAGCATACTTGGTTATCCACAGGGACTTCACTTTCCAGAGATACTTGGGCATTGCATTGAGAAGGTGAAGGCTCTTGTTTAATGTATTTGACTAATCTGTTTAATTCAACATGGTTGAGTCTAAGATATTCAACTTAGGAAATCTGAATCTTTGTATTTGTGCATGACTCAACTATATCAAACGAACTAGTGATAGAAGAGTCAGAGGGAGGCGTAGGAGTTACCTTAGTTGTACTTTTGGACACAAATTTCTCTGGTCTCTTTTTCTTTGTCAGAATGAATTTACGAGATGACAATGAACCAGATGCTTCTCCCTTAGCATATTAAGCTCTTGTGAAAACAACACAATTCAGAAAATGAATCTTAATATACACATCTTCCCTTGATTTAGTATCTGGCACATATTCAAAGAAATTCATACCAGAATCTTGAGGTAGGCTAGGTTCCCCCACATATGGCTATTGTGTGCCTTCATTGGTGGACATCATTTGCATGAATCGAACCATCTCTGGATAGGTAGACCCATCATGATTTGAAGTCAAATGAAAATTTCAATGATTACTTTTGCTAGAAGAAGGGGTGCCTTAAATTTCTAACCTTTGAGTTGGGGCACCCAAAGACAATGTCTTATTGGGAGCTCCTTGATAGTTATAATCTCTTCTAGGGACATCTTGATAGGGAATTTGTGAAGGAACCTCTGGCATTTTTCTCTTTAGAGTAATTACATCATTGGATAATATTTGTATAATAGGGTCAGTGGAATTTACTAGTGAGGGTTTACTAGTTTTCAATTCCTTCCATTTTCCTGTGATAATCAAGTCATCTTATATGGATATAGCCAACTCCTGAGCAACCTATACATTAGCATCACCTTCTCTTTTGATAGTGAAGCTCACATGTGGTGGTAGGATGGTAATAAACATTTCCTTCAACAACTCATTCCTAGGTCTCATGTTTGCAAAAATCCTATTATACACTTTATTGAAACTTTCCACAAAATCTCTCATTGGTCCATAAACTTCCTTTTTCATAGAACCCAACTGTGCAACCAAAACTTGGTCATTTTCTGTAGTTTTAAATCCATTTTCAAATCTTGTCCTCAAGGTAGCCCAATTATTGATAGTGCCATTTGGAAGAGAGTAAAACCAATTAGCAACAACATCAATTAAAGATTCTTCAAAGAGTCTCATAGGAACATATTCATGTTGTACTGCAAGGATAGAAGTTGCAAAGAAGGCTTGCATGTGCTCTTCAGGAGAAATATTCCCATCTCTAATGAATTTTGGTATAATTTTCCCAAAACCCTTTGGAAAGTCATGCAATTGAGCTCTAGCTCCAAAGGTGAGGGGACCTATTATGACTCCCCAAGGGACGAGTTGAGCCATCACAACAAGATTCACATGAATATGAGGACGAAAATATATTTGCAAAGGAAGGAAAGTATTGTGCAAGAGAAGAGCTTGGAAAGATATATTAGAAACCCCAAAGACACTAGTTTTAGGGGTAGGGGAGGGTGGTCTGCTAACAAATTTAACCTTTCAGGTAGGTGGGAAAGATGAGAAACCAACTACTTCTAATAATTTGAAATCTTTATCAACAATTCATTTCTTCTTATTTCCACTTGTGTATCTTTTAGACGCTAGAGTTGAACAACAAGAATAAATTACAGAGTTGCCAACTCCAACTTGTTAATTATTCTATGGAAGATTTTGTCTATTTTTCAACTAATTTCCTTGATTCACAAACTCATTTGTAGGAGCTTGCACTGGAGGAGCTCTAACTCTTCTAGCTACAGGCACAACATTTTCTACAAAAACTATTTCTTGGGAATTTTCAAAACGCATAGCATTTTCTCTTATAATCTCTCCAAGTTCTTCTTCCTCTAACACTTCATTAACTCTGTAGTATTGGAGGTTGGTTCTTCTTTGCTTCCCAACATGTAGCCGAAGACTAGTACCTATATATTCCTGATCCCCAATCAACCAGACTAGGTTAGGTTGGAGAACAACAGTGTTACGCTTTTGAAGAACCATAAATATTCACTACAAAGCAACTCATAATGCAAATTTCCTTAGTTATCCCTAGTGGAGTCACCAAAAAACTATTGGTTAACATTTTTTGTTACCTAACTCTATATTCTTACACCCATGGAGGTGACAAATGTAAGTATAGTTGAATCAGTAAACATGGTATTTTATACTCATTCTCTACTTATTTTTAAAGGTGGCAACTACCTTCATCAGATATTCAAAGAGTAGTTTTTTTTTTTAATCAAAATTACTTTTAACCAGAAAGCAAATAAAAGGAGATTCGTTTAACCCAAAATATTTGAAAGGTAAACACATAATTCAAATGATGAAGATCTAATTACTAGAAACACTGAAACTATATTAAGAAAACCTATGCATCCATCTCCATAAAATCTCAATTCAAATATCAGTATTCCATAACAATGAAACTAATCACACATACATCATCCCAATAATAGATAATTCAATGGTAAATTACTCATACACCATAACACAAAGATCATGTTTAAATGAATTTCACCATAGTCTTTCTATATATTGGAATAAAAAAAAATAGTAAACTAAAGATAGTAGAGGTTATTTTTCTAATGAGTAAAAAAAAGTTTGCTCAAAAGATCCTATAGCCAAACATCATCCCCATATTTAAAGATTACAATTTTTTTAGAAAATGGTTCCTTGAAGACAATTGTTTTGGAAATTAAAAATAAAAGTCTTTAAAAGTATCAAGAGACAAATTCAAGGAAATAGCATATTAAAAACTAATCAACACCCTTCGCATCAGTTCTTTCGCATTCCACAATCTCCACCTCTTATTGTTCCTGTAACACTTCTTAAGATTCCACTCTCTTCCTATATTCATGGTATTTGGTGACAATTGTAGTGATTCTTTTGCTCACTGGGGTTGTAGTAATTTGCAATCTCGTTCTCCATTTTGATAGCGCACGACTAGATTGAGCAAGTGTTTCATAGATATCTTCACATTCAGACCTGAATGCACCCAAATATGCCTGTAAATGGCTCAATTTCTTAAATGAGTTAGTAGAAGTAGCTTCGGGGTCACCTACATCCTTGTGATAGATCTCCTTATATTGCTTTGATATATCTGAGATATCTAGTACTTTTTCATCAAATTCATTAGTGACATCTACCTCAAGAGCACTGAAATTTTCTTTTATCTTCACCAATATATCAAAATATTTCTCCAACACTTTGTTGATTTATTTGATGTAATCCTCATATATTGATAGCTTCCACTCCAAGGAGTCAAACCAAATAGAATCAATATCTTTGGGATCATCAATTATTTTTTCACCAATCAACAAAATGTGTTCCATAGAAGATAATTCTTTTATTTCTTTAGAAAGTACATAAGTACTACTATGCTCTTTTCTCATTGGTTGGAGCTCAGTCACCAATCTTTCCTTTTATTAGACAACTCAGTATACAATTGCAAAAACTTACGAATTTAAAACAAACCATCATGATAAAGTTCTACCCATTCATTAACAACCTTAGCAAAACCCAAGTTTTTCTTAACTTTTTGCATTATTTCATAATCAATATCTAGAACATTGAAATTGGAAGCTTGCTCAGTGGTCAAAGTCACAAATGATGAAATAAAATTCTTTAAAGAAAAATATCGAACTACGACTAAAGATTCTCCTTTCTTTGCACCTTGGCTCTTTTGATCAATGCATTAACATAATAGTTAGCATGATAAACATCTCCTTCTAAAGAAGAGAGCCACATATCAATGTTTCACCTTATAATCAGCCTCAGTCATCTCATTTTCATTTAAATCCTTTACAGGATCAGTAATTTCTAGCAACTAATCCCTGTGTTAGTGTTTGTGATCATTTGTGACATTCTTTTATCCTTTTTAGGTTTTTGTGGGCCCTGTAGCAACATAGCTACTATATCCACCTTGATTGTCATTGATAGGACATTCTTTCTTTTCTTTACCACTTCCTTTTTTAACCATGCTGGAGAAGAAGAAGCCACAAGCTAGGTGTCTATGTTTTCAACACTCACATTTTCTGCTCTCTCAGCCGACTGAACATAAATAGAACAATCTCTAGGAGGGGAAGGAGGAATTCAAAAAAGGTAGGCAAAGGAGGGTCTTCAATTATTTGCTAGAAAATGCCTATGGAATTAGTAAGTGCTAGTTTCTCCTAAGAAATTTTTTTCTTGGGCGCATAAGGCGTTGTATTGTCTTGTTCACAGACTATTTTTAATTTGGCTCTAGTGTCATTTGGTCTCTCACCATCTCCTCTTGACTATGAGCTAGTGCTTGACAGTCTCATTGTGTTTTCTCTAGCTGCTATATTTACACCACGAGCTTGCACAATACTATGCTCCATTCTCTATGACGATCTTGGCTCTTGAGGAGAACTTGCAACTTGGCACCATCTCCCATTTAACCAATAAGAAGTCCTTAAAATAGTGGCTGACCAAACCATTAAGTATGAAATATCATCTTTTTTCTAGTCAATTCCATATGAAGGCTTAACAACAAACACTTGGTATTCTGGGTCAATGGTTACTGAATCCTCCTACACATTCTCTGGAATATTGAAAGAGATACCAAAATTCTATATTTTTTTTAGAGTTAGCCTCATAAAACCTCTCCTCTACACTTCATTCTCATATGATCAGTCTTCCCAAAAATCTTCAATGTCTGAGCGATGTTCATAACTACTCTAGCCCTGTGCAAATTTCGTTTAATATACCCTTTACTATCAAAACAAGATCTTACAAAAAGGGACTAAAAATTAAACTCACTCAATGTTCTCTCCAGACCCTTGGAAATACTATTTCTTTTGTAAGGGAACAAAGGCATATACAGAGGAAACACATAACCCTTCTTTCCCATATTGGTATATTTAACATTCACAACTGCCATTTGTCTACACACTTCAAGAAAAATCAAATAATCACCTGGGTATCAAGGAAATTTTAATGGAGCTATCTCGAAACCCCCGATCATGAGATAAGTAAATATATCAAATTGAATGAAAAAAATACCAAAATTTGTCACTAGGGCAGCTACTTTTGGTAAAACTCGAAGTTCAGGGTTACTATCAATTTTTCTCACAACCCCCATTAAAAATGCATCATTAACACAACAATAATTGTTCATTACCCCCTTAGTAAGTTGTGGAAAAAATTTGTATATGGGTGTTTCTAGAGTAGGAGACCCTTTCAGTTCTAATCCAACCTAGATAACCTCTTGGCTAGCTATGACATAGACTAGGCATGAACACAATGAAATACAATAATTTGTTGGAAATTGGCTATTTGCTCATTCAAATGATGACATATAATTTTGGCCCATTCAATAAATTCTTTCTCATCAAGAATTAATAGAATAAAGAAACACATCCAAAACTAAAAGGAATCTGAGCATGCATTCCCAACCATATGATGCAATAAGGTAATAGTCTATGAAATTTCATCTTTAAAATGCACCCTTTTAAGTTTAGTAGGTAATTGAGACTTACCTTTCTTCTCAGATTTCAGCCAGTTCCTCGCAATGGAGTTTTTGCACCACTCTTCATTTTCTCTGAAAAATTCTTTACCCATAGCTACAAACATTTCCTCCACAGCTTCTCTTTCTAGAATACCCAACGCATGGGAAATGGATTCAAGAGTGATTTTTGCAACCACAAACCTGTCTACTGCTCTTATCTCTTGAGCCTTAGGAATGTAGCCCTTTTCACACATAATTACCGGGTCGACACTTTGTATGGCTTTATGGAAACCTCTTGCATGTGCTAAACCACTTTGCAAAATTCTTTCTCCAAGAATCATTCTCTCGTTTTGCTCCACTTGCAATAAAAACTCTTTGAAATCAAGATGCCCAGCCTCTATGTCCCTCACCCCAGACCAATGGTTCTAAATTCCACTCTGCATGAGCACCAATCCAGAGAGAAGGAATGTGTGTACCTTGATAAGAAGCAACATATAATATGAATGTAGGAGAAATGACTTAGGATTTTTTTTCCACCTAAACATATGTTGTTGTTGATATACTTATGTGCATTAAATGAGGCATTTAATTTCATTCCTCGAGAAGATGGATCTTTAGACCTACATTCCTGTCAATAATTTTGAAAAGAAAACTCAAGGTTAGACCATACATAATATTAAATGAGGTGGTGATTCCCTTTGAAGTGAGAGAAGTCAACAATGTCGCGTGATCGTAGAAAATTGGAACCTTAAAACCTAAGTTGGGATTTCTAAAGTTCTTAAAACCTCCGACTGACCAATCTATCAACAAAGACTCAAGACTTAAGAAAGATAAACCAAGTTGGAACATCAGAAAGATAAAAATTTGAAACTATGCGACAAGGTTGTGAAAGTGTGAGGACTAGAGACCAAGTTAGGAAAAGCACATGATCTGCGAGCTTGAACAAATACAAGGGAAAATAAATAGCAAGGTGCATAAAATGAGTGAGGTAAAAACCCAAAAATGCATAAGGAGGGAAAAATTAAAATTGTTGATATTAATGTAAAATGTTATGGATAACACTAGTGAAGCTAGGTGTTCACTAGGTGAGCCCCGGGGGACCATATCAAAGCCATACATCCATGACTTAAAAAGGTACAAAAAGAAAAATTTAATTAGAAAAAAGAATGTTCAAAGGGGTTTTACTTAGTTCATGTGAGGTCTTATTCTTAGGGGACATCATGCTTAATGTCTCCAAGAGAGGGTAAACACCCAATGTTTTACTTAATGTCTCATCTTAGGGAATATCATACCCAATGTTTCCAAGAGAGGAGAAGCGCAAAATGTTTCATCTTGTTTCCAACAAAGGACAAGTGCAAGGTCTCATCGTGGGGAACATTTTATCTGATGTTTCCAAGAGAGGACAAGGAAATATCATGCTCTTGGAGGGAATCAAACCCAATAACATCACCAAGAGGAAAAATGCATCGCATAAAGAAAGAAAATCACATAAGGGAACATGGAAACCAAGAAATGCAAATAAAATCATGCCAGAATAATGTCAATGTATGGCCCTACCTTAAAGAAATTGCTAACACCATGCTGTGAGAAATTACTTTAAAGTAGCCAAAACATGAGAAAGAAAAAGGAAAAGAGGATTTCCCCCCAGAAATACATAAGGGATCTATGGATTTAGGATCAGTATCTGTCTTTGTTGTAATGATATTAGAGAGCTCGGAACTGTCATCATTCCCCAAATACACATAGAATTGGAAGAATGATACAAGGAGAACAAAAATAAAGAAAATATTTTTGGGTCAACATGGAAGAGACATAGGGTGTCTTGACACGTTGTGTCATCCCCAAAAGGAAAACACAAGACAGAAATGAAAAAGGAAGAAAAGATAATGAAAAATATTTTAGGTCAACATGGAAGAGACATAGGGTGTCTCAATTCCTTGCGTCATCCCCAAAAGGAAAACACAAGACAAAAAAGAAAAAGAGATAAAAAGTGTGAAATAAGAGATGTACGACATAGAGAAGAATGGAGATACAAATAGAGGAATGTCACAAAGAGAGAGAGAACATCAAATAGAATGTCATGGGGGATGACATTACACACATGCAATCAAAAGAAAAAAGAAAGTGAAAAGGAAAGCAAAGGAAAAATAAAATATAAAAGACTAGTAAGGCACAAGCGAGTCAGCCTAAAGTAGGTCTTTCGCTTCCCAATCTCAATCTATATAAATAGAAAGTAGAAAATGAACCTAAGGGATAACAACATATGCATTACTAGGACAAGGCTATCTACTTCTTTCCCACACTAAATGCAAGAAAAGAATGAACTGAGGTAAGTGATGGGAAGGGTCATGCAATAGTGATAATAGAGTATTCTATAACTGTTACATGACAAGAAGGATGAATGATATGCTATTTAATCATTGGATAACAAGTAACTTTGTCAAAGTGATATTTACTCAGTATTATATTGAATCCACAACACTCATCAGTACTATGCCCAAGAGTCATGTGCTATTGACAAAGTGGAACTTTTGCATGTTTAGGATAAATTATTCTATCTTTCTCTGGTGGTAATAGGATAAGTCCTTGGTTGAGAAGGATTTGTAATTTTGTTTGACTTTCAGTTGGTGATCAAGGGGGTTGGATTTTTCATAATTTGTAAGGTAATTTACATTTTCTAGATTCACCAACTTCTTGGATTGAACTCGAAGGGGGAAGATCTAAGGTGACCCTATTACCTTTTTCATTTTCATGAGTTATTGGTTGTTCTTTGAGGACACTCATGGCAGGATGGGAATCTAAGATTGGTGTACCGTCGCTATGAATCCTTAGGTATTCTCTAGGAGGTTTTATGTTGTGAGGGGGATCTTGATATCCTAACCCTTTTTTTGTTTTCATTAGTTGGTATTTGATCTAGGAGTTGATGAATTTCATGTTCACTTTTTGTATCACATCCTTGTTTACTCAAGATCATGAATACCTTTCCATATGTTTCTTCTAGGTTGATGGGAGTTTTTGTCACTTTGTTATCATAAAATGGTTGATTTCACCAAAATTATTAGGTGGAAAAGAGAAGTGAGGATTACCACTTTTCTCCCACAATAATTCAATAATGTCCTAGGAATTCTAATTGGATTGACTATCAACCTCACAAGGCGATTCAATTCTCAATAAGGAGGACCTAGGAGGGGGTTCTTTAAGCTTTTAGGGGTTCACCACCAAGAAAATGCTTGGAAAATAAAAATAAGCATTCAACTCAAAAAACCTAATAATGCAAGCTAAATGAAGGATGCAAATGATGAAATTATGTAACATCAAGTTAGGATATGTGTACCTGGGAAGTCCGGAAATGTTGTGAGGGTCCCAAAAATGAAAAGAATTTGTCAAAATATTTTATGGAGGAAAAAGATTCCCTTACTGTTGTCTTAGTCCTGCTTCTCTTTTTTGGGGTAGATGCAAAATCTTCGGATGTCGAAATCGAATCTAGAAGAATTTCTTAAAAATACCTCCAAGAGGACTAAGATGCCTTAGGTGGAAACTTAGTCCCATTTGAAATTTCAAGAATCTTTGAATGTGGTCCTAAGACTTGATTTTTGCACTTCCTTATTCTCTGATCTCGGGTTTTGAAAATTTTGGATTATGCTTGTAGGTGACTTTTTGTGAAGATGACAAATTTGCAATGCAACTTTGCAACTTTACAACTTTGCACTTAAAATGATCATCAATTATTCAATCTAAATTGGCAATCACAAACATACAAGAGAAGAGAAACTTGTCTTGTTGCTTGTTAGTGAATTGGGGTTTTCCTTGGTCAAACCCCTTGTTGGTAATTGTTAAATAAATATTTAACCAACTCCCTTCGGGTTTATTTTTTGTGCGCCGACTTATGCATCACCAAGTCTTCTCAACCTTTTACTAAAGATTTGAGATGCCACTCCATGCATCTACTCTTCGCAACATTGAGTATTGAAATTATCTTTGGATCCTGGAAAGCTCCACTGTGCTTCCACGTGTCGTGGCTGCGGGTTGCTTTTGTTCCTTGTTTCCATGATGCCTCATCAGGCTAAGAGATGCTGCCACAAAGCCCTCGTTCCTAAAAGGTGCTAGCGCGCCAAATAGTTCCTAGCTGCAGTGGACTCTTGCTACATGTCAACCGTTCACAAATCTTTCAACACGGGGATCAAATAGCAACCGCGGGCAGCGAAATGCTGCCACGTGTCTTTTACGCCCGGCTAATGAATGTTCCCTTCGTGGTGATAAGGTACTCGGCCCATTCAACACGTGTTTCATTTTTGCAAATCCTTTGCAGCGATGGGAGAAAGGTTCATGCAGGCAGCGAAAGGCTGCCACATGCTTAAGCAATAGATCTGTTATGTGGGCGATGAACCGGATGAACCAAATAATACTATTGGTTGCTGCTTATCATAATCATTCGCACCAATGGATGACACTTGTCTAACCAGGACCACCGCCATCATTGTAGAGAATGCACCTATGCCTGAGATGACTGGATGTTGTGTTCCGATTCAATCCTGTTGTAACGGCCTTGAGAATATTTTGATTCAAGCATCATTACAGAAGATTGCAAGATCTTTTCTGTTACTATTCTCCGAGGCGGTGGGAGGTCTTCCTGCTATATAAACTTTCTCTGTTGATGAGAAATTGTCTGGAATTTGGAACTATAATGTTGGTTTTAGCAAAAGATTCCAGGCCTTTATTATTGTTTTATTTAATTACAAAACTCTTAGACTGTGCCAATTGTTTGACCTTTCTGTAACTGTAAACTATGCTTTATATTGTCTTGACACTTCATTTGAGAACTTCTATATATGTTCAATGCAAGTTTTTTTACCGAGATCATGTCTAATGACTCTTCTTGGTAGTGAGAATGTATGCAATGTTATTTTATGTCAATAAATGAATTTTCTATGCTATAACATAAGTCTCTGATGTTTTGGAACATATCACCATTCAGGCCCTTAAATCTATGATTTATCGTGCCCATCATTAATCTTGGCACATCACCTTAGGTTAGACTTTACTTTATTATATCCGCTTCCTTTTCCCTTTCCAAACTCCATTATAGAAGAAGTTGACTTCTCTAAAAATATAGAGGTTACTCAGTTTAGCGCCAAAGGCCGCCCTTAAACTGAGTTTCCCATAAGACTCTGTTACCTCATTAAATTTTGGTGTCAACAATTTTTTCTTTTTCAGGCATGCCTGGTGGGACCTAAACTTAAATGAAATCGCATTTTAGAGGGGTGTATGAGCCATCGACCTGTAACTAGATCCCAAATTGTAGGCAATCCTAGTTTACTAGTACCTCCACTAGGGACAGTCTAGGTCACAAATCACCTGCTAACCGTTCCATTCCTGCCTCCCTTGCCTCTCACAATGTTGTCGGCCGCCAATAAAAACTACATAGCATGGGATGCCGAAAATCCCTTGGTAGCCCCGGTAGCGCCCGCTATGTGGGGCGCTATCCTAGTTTTAGCCATGAAAGCTATACCAAAGTTTACCGGAGACAGCTCAAGAACACCCGCAGAACATTTGTAGGATGTGGCAGACGTATGTCTGGTACATAGTAATACAGTGCAGAATGTATCCTTGAGGCTCCTCACCGCATATTTTTAAGGAAAGGCTCTAGATTGGTACTGAACACTGACTCCTAATTCAATTCACACCTAGGATGAGCTCGGTGATCCATTCTATGAGAGGTTCTCGAATGACGGAGATCGTTCTTCATTATATTATCAACTATCTATCATAAAACGAGCCCCCCAGGAGGCTCTGACGGACTTTAATGCCTGATTTCATGCAAATTGGTAAAGGATCCATGTTACTATATGCCCGACTCCCGAGTTCGCATTTATATTTTATCTGAAGTCCATTAATTCTGAAATTTCTGTGATGATCAAGTCTTTGGGGGGAGCTACTTTGCCATATGCTTATGGTATTGCTATCAAAGCCAAGAATCATTTAATAGATTGTGGAAAATTGCCTCCTCGACCTATTATGCTGATATTTCTTGAAATATCGATCTCTGCGCAAGAGGTCGCGTCAACTAGTGCGCTCGCAACTGCCCAGTCAATGTACACATATGCAGCAGGCTCACAAAATGCAACTTTTACATGAGGTTCTTCCAAAGATGAAATAAGCGACCTCAAAGAGATGTTGCAGACCATGGAAAATGATATAACCACTCTTAAGCAAAACCAAGCAACGCCTCCGAAGCCTACATATCAAAACTATCAAGGCGGGCGGTCTTCTTATCAACAAAATCAATATCAGTGTGCGACTCACAATAATCCACTAGCCCCAATGACAAACCAAATGGTGTAGGTGCCTACTCTGCTGATGAGTGCGTCGCCAAGATCGAGTAGGGCATTAACCGCAGGATAGAGGAGTCTTATTGATAATATCAATCCATGGTGTTTTCCCTGCAGCAATGCGCATATGCCCCGGGATTGTCTGCATGGCAACCTACAACAAAAGGTGGCGGAGCAATGCAGCCAAGGAATAGGAACAGAAAATGGAGGTTATGTATATGCCTCACCACAAATGGAGAGTGTGGTCCTTACCGCGCAAATGTAAGGAATGTCTTTAAAAAAAGAATCTGATATTGCTCTTGATCATGCGCTTTTCTCCTGGATGGAGGAAGAAGAAATAGTGTTTACCAATGGCGTATTCATATCCAAAACACCGCAAGTACAGTCTGATTATAACACATGCTCAAAGAGGAGATTCACCTATGTGTTAGTTGCTTCACATATGGACAACCCTCAACTCAAAGGTGTTTCTGATCAGATTCTCAGTGCTTCAACCATCCCTTCACCTTCTCAACCACAGAAGGAAATTATTATAGCAAGAACCAAGGAGCAGAAATCTCTGAATTTGTCACCTTTTAATGTGGTAGAGAAATTGAAGAAATCATCCTATAATGTGTCTCTATGGGACATTCTAGCTATCCCGGAATAAAAAATGCTATTACAGAAGGTGCTTTAAGAAGAGATCGAACCATCATCAATAGAGTTGTTTGCCAGCACAGAGTTTATTTATCAAATACCGCTAGCTAAGGTCCTTACAAACAATACAAAGGAATTCCCTGCTGATGACAGAAATAGGTCAAAACCTCAGCCCTTCTTCTTGAATCTCATTATAGGAAAGAGGTTATTGCATAATGCTATGATTGCTTGTAGTTCTAGTACAACGGTTATGCCTAAACAAATAGCCAAAGCTTTGGGACTCAGCTACGAACCTGTGAAAAGATGGGTGATGTAGCTTGATGGAAATAAAATTGAGACTATAGGTGTCATCAAAGCACTTTCTTTAACTCTATTTTCTTGCCCTAGTATCACGGTCCCACAAAACACAGTGATCATAGATGTCCCTCCTATGTTTGGTCTCTACCTATCCCGAGAATTAACTTCAAAGGTGGGTGGATACATGTCCTTGGATTGGTCACATCTGATACTTATGACCAAATACAGTGCAAAAATGAAGATAGAATCGGAGGCTCTACATTCTGAACATGTGGCAGATGAAGCCTTGATTAATTTTGAAGTCGCGCATACATCTATCACCAAGAAAAAAATGTATTACATTGAATTGCTATAGGAAGAGAAAGTGAGCAGAGATCAGAATGATAAAGAAGATGCTCTGTTGAGTGAATACATAAACAATGATCCTTTTGGCAATTATCATGCTACAGGGTTGGGCACGTATGTAATTTATGATGAAGATCAAGTGCTTCCGAGGGTCGCCAAAGAATCTAAGGGTAGCCAAGAAAATGAGCTATAGACACTGTACTTTGATGGAGCAGCAAGAAGAAAAGTAGGTGTTGGAGTAGGGGTATATCTAATATCCTCGCAAAATAAAAAATGGTTAAGGTCTTTCTACTTTCATTTCACCTGTTCAAACAATGAGGCTAAATATGAAGGGTTAGTCCAAGGCCTAAGCCTTGCGGAATGAATGGGAATTAAGCAATTAATTGTGTTCAAAGATTCTAAACTGGTAGTTAACCAAGTCTGAGGAATTTCTGCAGCAAAGAATGTCTGCACGAAATCCTATCGGAACTGAGTCTAGGACCTAATTGATGGTTTTGAAGCTTTCAACATTCAGACCATTCCCCAGAGACAAAATAGCAATGCAGATCGCATGGCTATGATTGGCACTCAGTTTGATCATGTCTCTGACCTACTTCATAACAAACATTCTGTACGAGTACTAGTCCAACCAGCGATCCCCAACAATGATCAGAGTTGGAAGGTTTTTGAAAGTGATGAAAACATCACCTCATTTATCTAGCACTCAGGGGAGTTCACCAATTAGCTTCAACCAAAGATTGCCTAGGTTTATGAAGGACAAATTGTGCAGCTCAAATATAATAAACTTCCTAAAGGATTGGTTACTCTCAAAAAAAATTTGATTATGATGATGCTTGAAATGATAAGTAGAAGTTCGTGGAAGAAAAAAGTGATTATGAAGACCTTCGGGTCTATGATGGTAGGAATCTCTAAGTCAGAAAAAATATCCCGCACCATGATAAGGAAAGGCTCATCAGTTTCTGCAAAAAATATGGAGTCGTGGACTGGTCCTATGATGATCTGGATGGATACGATCCTGGCATCATTCAGCACACTATTGAGCTAACAGAAGGTGTAAAACCAGTCTGATAGAAACAGAGGCCAGTCAACCCTAAAATTGAAGCCTTAATGGCACAGGAGCTAACTAAGCTCATTGAATCACACATTGTCTTTCCAATCAAACATAGTACTCTGGTATCGAATTTGGTCCTAGTTCAAAAGAAGAATGGAGATATCCACTTGTGTGTGGACTTCTGAGACCTAAACAGAGCATCTCTAAAATACCACTACCTATTGCCTTCTATGGAGTCAATCCTACAAACTGTCGCAGGATCGAAAATGTTTTCTCTACTGGATGGTTTCTCCTGCTACAATCAGATCTGAGTTAAAGAAGAGGATCGACACAAGACTATGTTTTTCCACAAAGTGGGGAACATTTGCATATGCTAAAATTCCTTTTGGTTTGTCCAATGTAGGGGCAACATTCCAGCGGGCAATGGACATCCCATTTAGAAAACTAATCAATAAGTTTATTCTAATCTATTTGGATGAACTGACTATGTTCTCTAAATCTAAGGATGATCATTTTGATCATTTGGAATTAGTTTTTCAAAAGTTTCAGGTGTTCGGAGTTTCCCTACACCTGAAGAAATGTGTATTCAGAGTGTCGCAGGGTAAGCTGTTGGGACATATTGTGTCTAGAGAAGGTGTTTCAATTGACCCTGAACGAGTAAAGGCTATCAAAGAACTTCCCCTTCTAGTAAATAAGAAAGGTGTTCAGTCTTTCCTGGGAAAAATAAATTTTTTCAACAAGTTTATTTCCAATTTCATGGGAATGATTAGGCCGATCACCCTAATGCTGAAGAAAGATAAAAAATTCAAATGGAAAACCGAAGCTTGGGAATATTTTGAAAAGGTCAAGGAAGCTATTTCCACAGCTCTGGTGTTGGTTAATCCAGATCAATCCAAGGACTTTATAATGTATGCTTTCAGTAGCAAGTCCAGTATTGCTACCATCCTAACCCAAAAGGATGACAAAGAAAAGGGGGAATATCCAATAATTTTCTACTCCAGGACCCTAAAGGAATATGAGGAAAATTATAATTTTGTTGAAAGACAGGCCTTTGCAATAGTAAAGGGACTTAAAAAGTTCTGCCATCTAATTTCCTACAACAAGGTGCTGGTGTATGTCGCACATTCCAGTGTGCATGAATATATCATGGCAGGGGAGATCATAGAAAAAAGGGCTAATTGGATGACCAAGATCCTTGAATATGACATCGAAGTCAAGCCTACTAAAACTACTAAAGGAAGAGGACTGTGTGAGTACATGGCACAGAATGAGGAGGTACTTGTCCCAGAGGAGCAACCAAAGCTCATTTTGATAAATAAACTGGAATCAGAAGGCAGTTGGTTGACTAATAGAATGAGGTTCATGCAAACCGGAAAGTATCCACTAGGCCTCTCATCACAAAAAAGGGGGTATTACTGGCTTCAAAATTGTAGATATACGCTAATAGGAGTCCTTTTCAAAAGGAATTTCAATGGTGTTCTCCTGCGATGCGTCACTTCGGAGCAGGCGAAGAGGATCCTCGATGTGTTCCACAATAGTGTTGTGGGTAGACATTTCTCTACCAAAACCACCACCATTAAAATCATGCGTGCTGGCTATTATTGGCCTACACTTTTTAATGACTCCCACTCTTTGGTGAAGGATTACAAAAATTGTCAGTTCTTCGCCAACAAAAGGAAGAATTTCACAATGCGCCTCAAACCTATAGTGGTAGATGAACCATTTTCACAATGGGGCCTGGACTTCATCAGAATGATCAACCCAGTTTCTAGCAATGGAAACAAGTGGATTCTAACTGCCACAGATTACTTCACAAGGTGGACGGAGGTTGTTCCCCTTAAAAGCACAACAGAAACGGAGATCATAGATTTCCTTGAGGAACTGGTGACAAGGTTTGAGCCTCCAAAAACTATCATTTCAGATAATGCCAGAGCTTCCTAGGCACAAAGGTATGTTACTTTTCATTAAATAATGGCATATTCCTCAAGACATCATCAAACTATTACCCATAGGGAAATGGTCTAGTGGAGTCATCGAACAAAAGCTTAGTTCAACTCTTTAAAAGGATTGGCTCGGAACACTAGAGAGAATGGCATAAAAACCTCTGAACAACACTCTGGGAAAACCACATAACTCCTAAGAAAGTCCTTAAGACTTCGCCTTATGAGTTGGTATACAAAAAAGAGGCACAGTTACCTATCTCCATGGAGATTTCGGCAATACAATTGTTGAAATCTCTTGAGATAGAACAAAATGAAGCCATGGAGGTGCAGCTCGCCGAACTATTGGAAGTACAAAAAAAGGGAGAATTCCCTAATAGCTATGACAAGCTGTCAACAGGTGGTCAAGCGATGGTTTTACAAGAAGGATTTCGACCAAGGTCTAAAATGCGGAGACTTAGTGCTAAAGTATGATAAAAGGGATGCTAAGCTAGGTCAGCATGGTAAATTTGATAGCCTATGGGAGGGTCCCTTCAAAATCATTTGGTGCAAAGAACACAATGCTTTTGAGCTAGAAAATATGGAACATGAACCTTTAGGAATCCCGGTCAATGGAATTCATCTTAAGTTGTTCCATTAGGCGCTCAGCTTTGTTTTGTACATATGTCAAAAGTGTTTTTTATTTTATTTTCGTTTCTTTGGCCGATCTTTTTCAAAATTAGTTTGTGCTTCGGTGAATTAACCCATTATTATTAGCGGGTGGAACACCAAAATTACTTTACACAGAAAACACCCATGTGCAGATAAATAATAGAATGAAAGTTGTGAGCCCATAAAACTGGATTACAGAATGAAGGAAAGAGCATGGATTTTCTTTAAAAAGAGATATATATCTATTTATATATGTTCTTTACATTACAAAAGTGGCTGGGAAGCCATAATCCAAAATTTAACAAGTATTTGAACTATTATATATATGATAGCCTTTTTCAGGCTTATATACAGCTATGGGTAGGTATGTTGAGTAGTGGCAGGGAGACATTTGTTGAGCAAGCAGGGGGGTTTTCATCCAAAGGCATGGCTAGCAGAAATTGACGCATTAACTACAGCGTCCACTTCTTCCTCATCCATGGGTTCTTTGGCAGCACTGGCAGCATCATTCGGCACAACTGCCATTGGCGGGGGAAATACCAGGTTCCTGAAGTTAGTATACCAATCTACGTTGTAGAAGGGTATTACGTTGTAGTTGTGGAACAGGAAGTGTGGGTTTGTAGGCGGAATCCGCTAAGGAACAACATCCAAACAACAACAACTTCTTCCTCAATAAAGCGATGCAGGTCACTAGCTGATAAGAGGCCTACCCCATAGGTAGCATGAGCAACAACCTCGCCGAGACCATTCAGGTACTTTTTCGGGAAAATTTCTTTAACAAGCTTTAGGATAAGGGGTTGGGGGACGTTGATGTCTAGCATGGATGCTACGAAGTGGGAGTATATGTCGATGTTTAGCCGATACTTGTCCTTATAATCTATACAGTCTTTGCCTAAAACCCACTTTATGGCTACCAAGACCAAAGAATGCTTATTCTTGGACATCCATTTCAGCCTCCTAGTTGAAACCTCCCCTAGGAATACCATCTGCGACTTATACGAGGTTAAGCGAATTGGAGTATCTGTAACTCTGACACTATCCCTAGGCTTCTAAGCTAATGCCAAAATTTATCTATCATCTAACCTATGAGAAGGCCTGCTTAAGACTCTGCTACTGACCTTTCACTACTCAAATGCTAAGTATATTTTTCTTACTACTTACTAGCCTATTTATAGAAAAATGACAAGATGCATGCTAATCTGCTTCAAAAAAATTTGATATTAGGCTAGTTGCTAACTTGAAAGGCATGTCTGAGTTTGCTTACATTTTTGGGCCAGTTGCATATGTGATAGTACGACTCAATGCGTGCTTAATTAATAAGAGCTAATTAATTAGTTTTAAAAAGGTGGCACTCGTTGGCAGTGAGACGTATGGCCATAGGCTATTGTGTCATCTCTCAAGTGTGTCCCAGAGCCCAAGGCGATATTCATATCTTTTGAAGCCGTGATCATTTGCTTGGCGTAATCATTCTGGCCAGGATATTAATTGCCAGCACATACTAATACAGGGTTAGCAAACAAATTTTTGGCTGAAGTTCCAAGGAAATCACAATGTATCACACGATCGCCAAATGCAATAATGAACTTTGGCTGCCTCGAAATAGCAAGCAGTTCATTTTGCATGAATTGCAAAATTAATGGTACATGCCAAATTAAATGCAAAAGGCTTGCTTTCGCCTACCACCTTGAAGAAAGATTACCAAGTATTGCATGAAAAGGTTTAATGTTTCAAAATCTTTTCACAAACGTGAAAGAGCTAAAGTGTAGATTTATTCCTCTTTTGCATATCCAGAAGTGAGGGGAATTGAAAAACTAGGAGTTTGTAGAAATCTTCGAAGAAGGAAAAATGTCAGAAACTTCATCTCAGCCAATGTAGGAAGAAATTAGCCAGGAGTTGTTTATGGATATACATTCTTCAGAGGAGGTATATATCTATGAAGATGTGGTGTATGCTACGCCTGGTATACCTAGAAGGCCAAGGAGGGCCCATACAAAAGAATTGAATAGGCCCAATAATTGCAGAAACTAGAAAAGGGTTGAAGAAAAATGGGATAATATCTACGACCCAAAGCTTGGGAAAAACCCTAAGTCCCTCAGAGAGGCAGCCTGTGCAAGGTTATCGGCACCAAAGGCAGACCAATCTATGGCACAAAGAGTTTGGTACAGTGGTCTCCCTCAATACATTGTCCCACTTGTGCACTATTGCTCGGAGGTAGTTGATGCTGTTGTCCAGTGTTATAATCCTGATACCCACTACATTGAAGGCTGTAGCTTAAGGGTGCACATCACTCCATAGGCCATCTGGCACATGTTATGCATCCCAAACCCAAGTAGAAGAAAAGAGAATATCGAGCCTTTTCGCCCAAGCAAAGGAGAGAAAATATGGAAGAAGATGAGAAAGAGCTCAGAGTTCTTGTTGGAGGAGACTAGTAGGAAAGGCATCGCAACCGCTAAAGTTCCAAGTATTCTGTTGTTGCGCGGTGAATTTCATGATGATCTCCAAGATGCCATGTCCATGCTAGCCTTTGTGTGCAGTTGAGACTCTGATGAGAAGATGGAGACCTTTCAACTAGGACCGGCAATGCAATTTCGCAAACAACATGAACTCTTCTAGTATGATTTTGCTGAGTTTATGGTTGAATAAATGATACAACAAATTGAGGATTACCAGGTGGAGAAAAAATTTAGGTTTCATTCTTTCCTGGTCCACATGTTTCTACATCAGAACCCAGATTTCTTCGCCCGGTATTTTCCACTATCAATTTTTGATGAGAAAAATAAAAGGAAGCTAGTGTCCGTATGGATGCCTTTTCTTTCTGCAACATATGACTATTATGCATTTTCAGACTATTTTATAGCTCCGATTTTGCATGATTTGATCAGAAAAAGGTGATATAATCTGGCTCAATAAGGAGTAGACAAAATTTATACAGAGTTTCGCCCCCACTTGTGACTGGTTCTTAGGCAAAGATTTTACGATCCTCTGAATGCGGGGCTTTACTGGCAAACATTTCCTACTCCCAGCTTATGTCACAGATAGAGTGCTCGTGCTACAAATGTTCTGATAGATATGTATCATTGATTTTACTTTATGTAGCAGCAAAAAAGTTCAAGAAGAAGAGATTCTTCTCTTGTCCAAAGAATTTCAAGTCGATGACTCTGATAAAGAAACAATCGGACCAATTGTCAGAGGACAAGTTGGCCTATCTAGAGTTGGTATTGGTAGATGATAGGTGGGAATACAACCCTTTTGATGACTTTCCAGAGCCACATATGAGGGTTACCCATGTCCCTCGACCATACTAGGAGAAGCGGCATAACACATAGACGAACAAAGATGAGAATTTTGTTGAATCTACGTGTATCCCTACGCAGGACACTAGAGGTCCATGGTACAAATTCTACTTTGCTATGGCAGTGGCCTAGGATAATGTCCCCATGGAGTGCAACATGTGCAACAGGTTAAAAAAAGATGAGGAATGGAGTGAGGAGAAAATAGTAGTTTTCTAGAAGTATCGCCAAGAAATAAAATAGTTAGATGCTCCTTACAATAAACTGAAGGATGACCAAGAATTTTAAAGGTGGTGGAATGAAGGCCATCCCAGCTCGAGCTCTAGCATTAGTAGGAGCGGGGACCCGGAGGAAGAATCCGAGTGGGAGGAGGAAGCGATGACATCAGTCTCGTCCGCACAAAAAGAAAAAGGCCCTGGATAGTCCTCCTATGTGGCCATGAACGTGCATTTTAATATATCAAGGAGCTCGCATACTCTCGCTTGGGCTACTAAACCAGCCAGACTATCACTGCAACAAATGGAGATGACTACCAAAGCTAGAGAGACTCCACCCGCGAAATGGAAGCACATAGAGAGTATTATCATAGAAGGTTTGCAAGAACCCACTAGAGGAAGAGTACTCGCTCCTAGCCAGGAACCTGAGGCTGAAGAAGAGTCACTGACGATTCTGGAGCCGCCATCAACTAGCCAATAGGTACAATTCACTCCTTCTCTTGCATCTCATTCCTTGGTATCTGCCCCTACCTCACTGGTGATCCCTACCATAGGTACTAGCCCTCTGCCTTCTGCTTTTGGTCTGACTTATTTAGTAAGCTTCGCCGAGTTTTCGCATGCCACCCTACTCATAGTTACTCCTTCGTGTTTGCAAATGCCTGCCACTACCACTTAGATCTTCCTCGCCTCGCTTTCAGAAGGTTTTCCCCTTGAGAATGCTCCTCTTGTTTCCACTTATTACAGATCCTATTCCATTGCAACAGACCGACACCCCATTTACAACTCCTCCACAGTCCTAGCCAATCAGCCTTACAATTGATTCTCCAGTACAACCATTTCAAATGACTAGCCCTGCTGTTGGTTTTCAAACCAAACTATGGAATGTGCCCCACTTCTCTCCATAAACTGTCACTCTCCAGAAGAAACAAATTCCTATGCCTATGAAGGTTATCTATCCCTATGCCCTACCTTTTGGTGCTCCTTTTGCAGGTGGAATAGTTTCATCGCCAGTCGAATTCATAGCACATATAGATTGCGGAAAGGAGGCACACACAAATAGAATGAGGAAACGCAAGGCAAAGGATGATAGTGTTTTTACTGAGCCAAGAGTATAGGCTCTTTATAATGAGGCTTGACAAGAATTAAAGTTTGCAACCATGTACCCGAGGGTAAGAAAGCCTCAAGGAGAAATGCAACCAGAAGACTATGAAATATATGCGGTAGGACTCAACATGAAGGTAGCCCGACCGCAAGATAAAGTTGAAATCATGGAGGAAATGTAACAGGTAGTCACTTCCGACTTCTTTAAAACTGATCACCAGCTAAAGAAGAAGGATGAGCAGCTCAAAGCAGCTAGGGAAAGGGTTAGTTTTCTAGAGAGGAAAGAGAAATCTTTGGAGGCAGATATTGCTCGCATGACTGAAAGGGCGCTGGTAGTAGAGGATGAGAAGAACAAACTTCAAGGCGAAATTGTGAAGACTTAGATTGCCAATCTTGGAATAATAAAAAAGCTACAAAGCAAGAACCAAGAGGCAGAGAAAAATCTACAACTGAAAGATGAAGAGTTGGGGTGCCTTCGCCTTGAGCATAGTCAGGGGATGGCAAAAAAAAGGAAGAGCTGGAACACCAACATGCTCAATATGAGCAAAGAATACAAGAGAAAGAGGCTGAATTTAAAGGCCTAAAGGCTCAAATAGAGGAAGAACTTTGAGAGACAAAGGCTTCTCTAGAAGAGCAATTAGCAAATCACTCCCGAGCCAAGAATAATTGGAATAAAGAAATGAGCAGCTCTGCGGAGCAACTGGCATCTGAGAAAAGGAAAAAGGAAGAATTGGCTGAGGCCATTATTTCAAGAGATGTGAAGATTACTTCGCTTAAAGCCTCTCTCCTCCCTCCCCCTACATAGCCTGATATCATTCCACTGGTTAGGCAATTATACATTTTTCACTAGGAGAAAATTAAAACCTTTTTCCTAACACTACAACCTACCCTCTGATTTATCGACAAGGCATCAAGACTCATCCAGGAGGCCCATGATAGGATTGAGAAATTCCCACAGTTCCTCTTGGAGAGGGTTCCTAAGGCAAAATATCTGCTCACCAAGCTATACTAGGTCTCTTATGAGAGCCTGGTCAGAGCGGGTATTAAGGATCGGGATGCTACTATTCAAATGGAAAAAAAATTCATCCATTGCCACTCCACCTTCTAGCGCACTAAGGCAGCCATGAATATTCTAAGTAAGACACTGGATAACATACGGGGAAGTTTCTCCGAGTTAGGAAAGATGGGACTGTCGTCCCTATTCCTCGAGGATGGCTCTATTGCCACGACTGCACAGATTGTGGAAATTATAGAAGAGAAGGAAAATGACCTAGAGGCTTTCAAGGAGTTCAACCATCCTCCCACAGAAACTGACATTGAGGGAGTCATTCATCCGCTCTCATAGCTGCTATTTCATATACAAGTGGGGGCCGATTTACCCAATATGCTGCCTCACAAAGAAACTATTGATCTAAGTGGAGCACAGGAAAATTTGCGCAATATAGTGAAGCCATCTAAGGATGAATGGTCACCTTTGTAGGTGGCTCTTTCCAATCTTTGACTCCATTGTCCCAATGGATAAGGCTCTGGTCTGCAAAACCAGAGAAATTTTTGGTTCTATGTTCCTTAGTCGAAATGCCCCTTATAGTCGCCAAAAGCTGTTAAATAAATATTTAACCATCTCCCTTCGGGTTTATTTTTTGTGCGCCGACCTATGCATCACCAAGTTTGCTCGGCCTTTTACCAAATATTTGATCTACTGCTCCACATGTCTACTCTTCGCAACATTGAGTATCAGCATTCCCTTCGGATCCCGGAAAGCTTCGCTGTGCTTCCACGTGTCATAGCTGTGGGTTGCTTTTGTTCCTTATTTCCATGACACCTCATTGAGCTACAAGATGCTGCCATTAATCCCTCATTCCTAAAAGGTGCTGGTGGGCCCCACAGTTCCTAGCTGTAGTGGACTCTTGCTACGTGTCAACCATTCACAAATCTTTCAATGCGGGGATGAAATAGCAACCGTGGGCAGCGAAATGCTGCCATGCATCTTTTACGCCTAGCTGATGAACATTCCCTCTGTAGTGATAAGGTACTCAGCTCATTCAACATGTGTTGCATTTTCACAAGTCCTCTACAACGATGGGAGAAAGGTTCATGCGGGCAGTGAAAGGCTACCACGTGCTTAAGCAACAGATCTGTTATGTGGGCAATGAACCAGATGAACCAAATAATACTATTGGTTGCTTCTTATCATAATCATCCACACCAATGGATGACACTTGTCTAACCAGGACCACCGCCATCATTGTAGAGGATGGACCTGTGCCCGAGATGACTGGATGTTGTGTTTCGGCTTGATCTTGTTGTAACGGCCTTGGGAATATTCTAATTCAGACATCATTACAGAAGATTGCGAGATCTTTTCTATTACTGTTCTCTGAGGTAGTGGGAGGTCTTCCTGCTATATATACTTTCTCTGTTGATGAGAAATGGTCCAGAATTTGGAACTATAACGTTGGTTTTAGCAAAAGATGCTAGGCCTTTATTACTATTTTATTTAATTTCAAAACTCTCAGACTGTGCCAATTGTTCAGCCTTTCTATTTTTCATGCTATTTGATCAAACTATGAACTATGATTTATATTGTCTTGACACTTCATTTGAGAACTTCTATATATGTTGAATACAAGTTTGTTTACCTAGATCATGTCTAATGACTCTTCTTGGTAGTGAGAATATATGCAACGTTATTTTATGTCAATAAATGAATTTTCTATGCTATAATCTTAAGTCTGATGTTTTGGAACACAACAACACCATTCAGACCCTTAAATCTATGATTTATCGTGCCCATCATTAATCTTGGTGCATTGCCTTAGGTTAGACTTTAATTTATTATATCTGATTCCTTTTCCCTTTCCAAAGCCCATTATAGAAGAAGTCGGCTTCTCTAAAAATTTGGAGGTTACTCAGTTTAGTGTAAAATGTCCCCCTTAAACTAAGTTTCCCATAAGACTCTGTTACCTCGTCAAATTTTGGCATCAACAGTAATTAAACCTTGAAATGAAATAGAATAATGAAGGGAAATGATGAATGAATAACATGCAATGCTACAACTCACCAAACCCTTGTAAAGTTTGCAAAATTGTGTGAAATGGATACAATGGATATGGATCTTGAATTCAAAGGAATGCTTGATAGATATGGACTTGAATTATTTGCTTGAATCAAAACCCCGCATCAAAAATGTTAGCACAAAAACACATATGATTCAAGAAGATCTTTGATATGATGCTTGAATCTTGATAATGGCTCTAAATGCTTGATGAGTTTCTCTCAAATGTTGGAATGCTTGAATTCTTAGAGTTCTTATAATGTTGCTTGGTATATCAAAATGAGAGAAGTAACCTTGTATTTATACTTATCCATGCTTAATATCCCAAAATTACACCACACCAAGCCGACACATGAATTCATTAATTAAAGGAGGCTAAATCTTGCCAAAATTTGAAATTAAATACTAGAATTAAATACTGCACAAACTCTAAAAAGGGACCTATTTAGGTGCTTTCAAAATCAAGGTCCCAAGACCTTTGGGGGACAAAGACACCCTAGGTGGCGTTTTAGTCTCAACCCAAAAATTAGGGACACTCAGACAAAATCATTAAATTATCATTTACCCATTGGAGAATGTTGGGATTAGATAAAAAAAGATGTAATTCATTGAGCATGTGGATGCAAATAAGGACCAATTAAGACATAAATAGGGATAAATAAGGCATGGTAGACCCAAACAACTATAAAAATGCAACGGTATGCATTTTACTACAATACAAATTTTATTGGCATTTATTTTCCTACAGTTAAATTAAATGGAAAAAAATATTATTATTGGGTATCTCATATAGAAATTTCTCTAACACTTCAAAATTTCTCTGAGATTGTTACTAGCAGTGAACAAAGACTAGCAAGTCCTAGAAAAGATCAAGAAGATTGGGATAAAAGAGACAAAAAGGCAGTAGCATTAATTAAGTTCACATTTTTAGAGGAAGTCTTTCCAAAAGTTTTCAATGAAAGAAGTGGAGTTAAAGTATGGGATATTTTGAAAAATATATATCAAAATTCAAGTGATGTATGGATCCTAACTCTCACCATAGAGTTATATAATATGAATTGTCAAGTTCACAAGAATTAGTCCCTTATCTAAGTAAATTAAAGGAAAATAAAAATAATCTTGCTTCTCTTGGAAAGAATATAGATTATACAAATTTGTGAAAATAATATTACAAAGTCTTATAGGATCTTGTCAATCATTCATAAGGGAACTAGATACTGTAGATAAATTAAAAGTATTAAATATGAAGAGTTATGTGCTAAGATAGTGCAAGAAGAAAAATGTTAAATTAAAGAAAGAGAATCATTAAATGGTGAATCTCAAGCATTCATAGTGAAGGAAAACGAAATTACAAAATGTCACACTTGAGATAATCAGTCTAGAGAAAGGAATTGGAAGTATGAGAATAAAAATGTCCCATCTAAGGATTATAATAAAAGCAAATGGAAATGTAATTATTGTGGAAAAATGGGTCATAAGGGTAAGTGCACAAAGTTGAGTCCACGAAACTTGGAAGTTTTTTCCTTAACCAAAAAATTGAAATCGGCTTTGAGGAAACGGGATCCCGATTTTAATAAACGGGATCCCGATTTTTAAAAATTGGGATCCCATTCAACTTCAGGATCCCGAGCTTGACATGGAACGGGATCCCGCTTTTTAAAAATTGGGATCCCATTTCCCATAGGATCCCGAACCAATGGAAAAGGCACGGGATCCTGATTGCCACGAAACAGGATCCCGATTACTATGAAACGGGATCCTGTTTGGTAGAAATCGAGATCCCATTTGGTAGAAATTGGGATCTCGTTTGGTAGAAATCGGGATCCCGTTTGGTAGAAATCGGGATCCCGTTTGGTAGAAATCGGAATCCCATTTTATATTGCTATTTATTTTTTTATTAAAATAGAGTTCACTGCACAACGGACGAGACCCCGAGTACTAGCAACAATGACCCCCACAATTAGCTATAGGTACCCACCTACATCCCATTTTTTTGCATTTTTCTATTTTGAATTGAAATTTTGAAGAAAATAAGTGAATTTAGCATTTTTTTTAAAATTTATTTCACGTTTTGAGCATGTTTTTAACTGTTATAGTAGAAATGAATAATTGTAAAAATGGACGAAAAAATGCAATGAAACCTGAAGGTTTTTTAATAAAAATGAAAAAATGAACATTGAATTGTGTTTTACAAACAAAATTTAACTTTTGAAACCTAAATTGCTTGATTAAACCAAAAAAAATGAATTTGAAAACCCTAATTGAAACAAAACAAAAATTGCATTTCAAAACCCTAGAAATTGAAATGAAATAAAAACATTGCATTTACAAACCCTAATCAAGCTTTTCGAAACCATAAATTCAAATCAAATGAAAAAAATTAAATTTGAAAACCCTAGTTTGAATTGAAACGAAAAAATTGCATTAAAAACACTAATTGTTTAGAAATTGAAACCCTAAATTGAATTGGAACAAAAAAATTTGTTAAAACCCTAAATTGAAATGAAGAAATCATTTTGATTTTGAAAACTAGGTAATTTTGAGCTCAAAAATTCATTTGCATTGCTTAAATTTTTTAAATTTTATTTGCTTTGTATGGAAAAAACGATATATAGTAAACTTTAGTTTCAATGTTAAATTATAATTAGATTAGAAAACAATATGTTAAAGAATATTTAAAATTCATAAAGTTTATCTTGATGTTTGTTTACAAATTTAGTTAGCAAATTCGTAAATCTAAGCGCATACAATCGATTCCAATTGGCACTAACTTACAAGTCTAAATTATGCCAAGGGCCACCCAAACTTCACCCTAAGTTTGCTAAACCCTAGACCATAAACTGTAAAATCTAAGCCCTCAACACTAAAGCATTTGAATTTTATCTTAGGACCTTAAAATGAAATTTGGTTGCCTTAAAAAACCCTCTATTGTCACCATTTAGTAGAGCTTTTTGTAATGTTTTCACTTATTTGAACACATAATATAAAACCTTTTGGTTTCTACAAGTTTATGAGCAGTGGATGATCACTCTCTATGACAATTAGACATGATCATTAGGGTTCTAAATCATTGGAAGAAAATTGAGAGCGTGAGTGAGAGTGCTATGGGTAAAGTTTTTTCATTGGACATACCTAAAATTATGTAGGTTCAATGTCAAGAATGGGTCTATTTGGTAGATTTATGAAAACTATTTTGAATATCGAGAATGCCATAAAAGTATAATTATAGCAATTCCAATTGGAAACATTTGGGTACATATATATCATATGAAATTTAAATCTAGTAAGGTGTCTATTATATAGGAGAGTTGATAATACATGGAAAGAGGTTTGTATGGGAATATATGTATTAAGAAACACATACCACATGACCTCTATAGGATTTTTAAGATGTGATCCTAGATAATAATCCACCATCCTCAATCATAATGGATTCTTTAGCAATTAAGAGAGATTCAATAACCATAAAATTACCTATATTTTGATACTATATAGATTTATGTGGAAGGATAGAAATGCATCAATAAGGAGACCAAGATGGAACCATTTAACACCTACAAGGTACACCTATTACAGGGGAAAGGGAGGAGGTACATGATGATAGGTTGGAGGAACTACATGCTATTATTACAATTTAGAGATACAAGGATGATTCATATAAAAGAAATATAATTAAATATTTATATTATTTAATATATTATATTTAATATAATATATTAAATAATATAAATATTTAATATCATAAAATATAATATAAGATTACAATTAAGGATATGTAATGTTACAATTTACTTGGGGTTTTAATGGGGATTAGGCTTAAGATTCAATTAGGTTTGTAGTAAATATTAGGTTACAATTAGGAATATATAATAAATATTAATATAATTATAATACAAAAAATAATAATATAATTTAATATAATATAATATAGGAATACATTTAATTAGGTAAGGTTATAATTTAATTAAGTCTCAATTAGGTTTACAATTCAATTAGGATAATATGGTTAGGGGTGGGGATCATTTAGCATTCTATTATGGTTAGAGTATGGGTTACATTTAAGATTATTCATATTTTTGTGATATGGCATGGGTGGTTGTTTTTAACATGATACTTTTTTTTTGTGGATGGGTAAACACTTTTGACCCCAGTGCAGATGGAACCAATGAGGCTATGGTATGACTAAAAATTTGGACCTCACTAGACATCTAGATCCCCTTAAACCATCATATCACCCTAAATCATAAATCGATTTCTTAAGGGGTCCCAATATGACAAATTTCTTAAAGGGATCAAAGAAGTTCTTAAAATTTGGTGAAGTTGCCCAAGGCAACCAAATTTAACAATAATAAGATCATGCAAGATTATAATATGAATGAGATTTCATGATCTAGGTTGGTCAATTGAAACAAGAGTAGATCGATCAACTATTCACGAGAAAATGTTCTTCACTAACTTGCAAGTTCATTAAATATTCAAGGGGGCACCAAACTTTACTAAGTTTTGTGAAGCAAGTAAACCCTAAACTCTAAAATCTAAACCCTAAACACTAAACCATTCATTATGTCCTACCCAGCACCTTAAAGTGAAATTTGGTTGTCTTAGGAAAATCCACCATATTTCATTCCCTTATGCCATGTAATTTTTTCCTAGGATCTTACTACATGTACATCCCCTTAAGTTATCCTATTACCCTAAACCCTGAACTCTAAAGTCTAAACCCTAAACCCTAAAGCCATCATTTTTTCTTTAAAGGCTCTTAATGAAATTTGGTTTCCTTGGGTAATTTCACCAAATTTTATTCACTTAAGCCATGTCATTTTCTCCTAGGACCTCACTAGACGTAAATCCCCTTAAGCCATCATGTCACCCTAAATCGTAATTCGATTTCTTAAGGGGATCAAAGAAGTTCTTAAAATTTGGTGATCAAAGTTGCCATCATGAACTGGGTTGGTCAGTTGAAACAAGAGTAGATCTCAATCAACTATTCCACAAGAAAATATTCTTCACTAACTTGCAAGTTAATTAAATATTCCAAATTCTAAACCCTAAACCCTAAACTCTAAATTCTAAACCCTAAACACTAAACCATTCATTTTGTCCTACCCAGGATCTTAAAGTGAAATTTGGTTGTCTTAGGAAAATCCACCAGAATTTCATTACCTTATGCCATGCTGTGAATTTTTGTCTAGGATCTTACTACATACATATCCCCTTAAGTTGTCTAATACCCTAAACCCTAAACTCTAAAGTCTAAACCCTAAACCCTAAAGCCATCATTTTTTTCTTAGGCTCTTAGTAAGGGAATTTGGTTGCCTTAGGAAACTCCGCAAATTTCATTCCCTTATGCCATGTAATTTTTTCCTAGGATCTTACTACACATATCCCCTTAAGTTATCCTATTACC
>VDFB02026320.1:4974421-5010936 GCA_007258455.2 Sequoia sempervirens
GTGCTAATTTTTCCTAGGATCTTCGACATGTAGATCCTTAAGCTATCCTATTACCATAAACCCTAACCTCTAAAGTCTAAACCCTAAACCCTAAAGCCATCATTTCTTCTTTAAAGGCTCTTAATGAAATTTGGTTTCCTTGGGAAACTTCACCAAATTTTATTCACTTGAGCCATGTCATTTTCTCCTAGGACCTCACTAGACATAGATCCCCTTAAGCCATCATGTCACCCTAAATCATAATTCGATTTCTTAAGGGGTTCCAATATGACATTTCTTAAGGGGATCAAAGAAGTTCTTAAAATTTGGTGATCAAAGTTGCCCAAGGCCCAACCAAATTTAACAATAATAAGATCCTGAAAGATTATACAATATCAATAGTTAATTGTAGAGTAAGATGATACAATATCAGGCCACACCTAGTTCAGGTGGACGGGGAGATTCTGGCGGTTCATCTGGTCGCATCAGTTCATTTGTAGAGTTCCTCATAGCAGAACATCACCCTGAGGACACTACGACACATGTATAAATATGCATCTAGATGTACGTTCATTTTATAAGAATTTTGATGGTTGTATATATCAAAGAAAATTTTGCAATACATTTTAACAATCAAATTGTTTGGTGTATAGATGACACTAACGATGCAAGGTAAATCATCTATTCCATGAGTACATACATCAACACCGGTCATACTCGGAAACCCTTATGGGGTATTTTGATTTCAATTTTTAAAATTATATATGAAATCATAAATTATTTAACTTGAGTTTTAAATTTATAATTGAATCACATATATGTTTCAAATATATTGGTTTTAGGTGTGAATTAAATCCGGCATCCATCGATTCCTCTGAGGATTATCAAACCTCCTCCACTTAGAGCATCCTTAGATGGGAAGTAGTGCATTACATGTATAGAGGCTGGTAAAGTTTACATTAGTATAGTTACAATTTTATGAGTTTTGAATTCACTAGATATATGAAGCGCATGCATGTACACTTGTAAATATTATAAGTGTTAAATGTCTATGTACATGTATGTCTAGGTTGATACCACAATAAGAATGGGCATTGGGAAAACATTTGATGTTGTAGTTACTCGTGAGGCCACTGATTTCCAAGTTGTTTACAAACTTTCTACAAAAAATTGCAAACTTGAATATATATATATATATATATATATATATATATGCTATATATATATATATATATATATTAACCCTAATTCAATTGTACATACTTTGGTACGATCTTGTAGGACTTTGTTAGTGCAACTTTCATCCCTAACCCATACATAGTTACACCACTAGGAGGACATGTAGAGTAGGTTCCAGATCAAATGGTAATTTAATTTTTTTATTATATTTAAAGTCAATTGTTATATTTAAAGTCAATTATAGATTTTAAATTGAATATATACATAATATGAGATTTTTACATATTCTTTTTCTTTTATAGCATGAGACACATCTTGTAGTTAATTATGTCTGAGGCAGTCCTGGAGAAGAGCCTAGTGCGACCTCAGGAATCTGAGGTACAATTAAAATATGAAAAATTATAAATTAAATTAGATTAAAAATTAATTGTAGGTTGTACATCTAATTTCAAATTTCTTTGTCTTGTTTATGTAGATTGATTTAGAGATTTAGGAAGTTGCTTGGTGCTTTTGGAGACATCAGGACATAGATATGATGGTAATTTAATTTTATGATGGATTATAAATTGAATTATCATTAAATCATTTTTCATTGTCTTACATCTGATTTCATCTTTCTCTTGTACAGAGTGTTTTAGGTCATCCACATAGATGCATGGGTGTGAAGAGGTCTCTTGATTATAGAGGCAGTACATGACCTAGAAACATGTGATTTTATGTGTTATATTTGTTTATTTCATGGACTATATTTCTTGTTTCTCATGTACTTTGTTGGACTTTATTTCATGCGCTTAATATATTGGTTTCATGCACTTAATATGTTACATAAATTATGGACTTTATTATTGTTTGAAATTTTAATTTACACATGTACATTTATGCATTTTATGTTCATAGTAAAGACATTAATATAGGACATTAATGTGAAATTTAGTGATCTCATACATGGATTAATATAGGACATTTTAATATTTATACTTTTCAAATTTAGTGATTTCATACATGATATACATGATATGTACATTCAATAAATAGCGATAATTACTCAATGAACTTATTCAATTCCGTGTCAATGGCTCAGTCAATAAATCATAATTTAAAAACAAAGCAATCTATTTATATGCAGAAAGGATAAAATTTTAAAGAAATAAACAATCTGTTAGAAGATTAGAGGAATAAAAGCATTAATAAATACTATAAATAATAGTTCATCTAACACTAATTTATAAGTTGTCAAAACAAATAATGACGTCTTAAGGGGGTGTCTAAAGGGGTCATAATAGAACGTCTTAAGGGGATGTCTTAAGGGGTTATAATACGTCTTAAGGGGATGTCTAAAGGGGTTATAATAGAATGTGTTAATTAAGGGGATGTCTAAAGGGGTCATTTTAGAACATGTTAATTAAGGGGATGTCTTAAGGGGTCTTAAGGGGATGTCTAAAGGGGTCATAATAGAATGTGTTAATTAAGGGGATGTCTAAAAGGGTCATAATAGAATGTCTTAAGGGGATGTCTAAAAGGGTCATAATATGCCTAAATGGGATGTCTTAAGGGGTCTTAAGGAGGTGTCTTAAGGGGATGTATTAAGGGGTCATAATACATCTTAAGGATATAATTAATTTAACAATAATGTATGCATGATATTTAGTGATTATACACATAAACATAAAGTTTCAAAGTAGGAAAACAGACACATTTAAGAAACAAAATATATAGAATATTGATTTGATACATAGAAGTACATAGAGTATGTTTAATTTTGTACGTATGTATGTACATATATGTCATCTCAAAACAATGTTTAAAAAATTTTGATATGCCACCTCAAGAACATCTCAAACTCGTGGCTAGAATGTAGTAGGTCTTCACACCACTTGATATCAAAAAGGTACAAGCAATATAAATGAAATCATCAAAACATACATATTTTAATTTATATAAAACTATCTATATGTACATAACTCAAGTACCTGCACTTAAAAGTATTCCACACATGTTTGTAGGTTGAATCCAAGCATCCTCTCCTTTTTGTTTCAAAGTATGAGATCAATGCAATGATGGCTTTAGGATACAAAAAATGACGATAAATCAATTTTAACTATTAATGTCCAAGCAATATCAATATGTAATCAAAACATGTATTTAAATATAATTTAACTAATAATTACCTATTTTTACCAAGTATTCCATGTTGTCTAGGTTGAATTTGCATGGACTAGATCCTTTTGTGATTATGCCTTAAGGATGTATAAAGGACAATTTAAATCAATTTCAACTAATGCTTTTGCCAATACGATGTAGAAAAATGTATTTAATGTATTTAAAGGACAAAAGTAAAACTAAAACTAAAACTATATTTACACATGTTACTTATTCAGGCTGTACCCTTCCCCTGCATCCTCTCTTTTTTGTAATGCAGCTATGGTGCCACATGCTCTTCATAGAAATTGGCTAGCAATTTTTTGGGTCTCTTCCATGATCTTTGCTCTGAGTTTTATGTTTTGACACCATGATGTGAATAATGCATAATATTTTTATGTGTTTCATAGTCTTGAATGCAGGTAGACCATTCTTTCTTCTCAAGTATTTTCCTTGTAGAATACCCAACAACTGTGATCTGTTAGAGTGTGTTCAAAACCATCATCAAATAAGTTCTCAAAATTTTCTTAAGGGGATCAAAGACTTGTTCTAAAAAATTGCTTAAGGGGATCTAAAACTTGTTATCAAAATTTTCTTAAGGAGGTGTCTTAAGGGGATCACCGTACCTATTTGGTGCAGGAGCACCAAGGTAACATTGGGAAAAACTAGGCAATTTTGGAAGCCTAGGAAGCAATTTTGAGTTTTAACACTTCAAGGTCATGTTGACCATCTGGTTTGTGTTAGAGGTGTTTTGCTCCCTAGGTAAGAAGTGGTGAAAGGATGAATAAGCTTTAGAAGCTCATCTTGTTTTGTTTTCAAAAGTGGACCAAGGTTGAAAAACACAGTGAGTTTTATAACCTTAGCCATTTGGTCATCTATAGGCTCGACCAATGAAACTTAATTGTTTTTGGGGCCTATTTATGGGGTACCTCGACCCTGGAGTAGGGTTGGAGGTAATAATATTTTGGTGAAACCTTGTGTGATTGAAGGAAACAACATTCTAAGTTAAATTTTTTAATATTGCATCTTGCTAGACTTTTTATGGATTAGTTTTGCTACTGTTTGGTTTGTACAATGTAGTGTTGGTTGTTTACAATAATTTTGTAAGATTTGATAGCTTCTTTGTTCAATTTGCAAGCACTTGTTGTAAATAGTTTAACTTTGCTCAAATTCTGGTCTGAACCAGACTGTGTTTAGGAAATGGGGTGCTAGAGCACTTTACCACTGTACAAACTATACGACCCTTTGGGAATAGTGCCTAGACACCATGGTTGCACATATGTTAGTTGGTAGGTTTTGTTTGAGTGTTGGAGTTGCTAGCAATGTCTTGCCCTAGGTGAGCCAGGCAGGATTCGGCTAGGGAAGACTAGGAGTGAAAGGCACATATTTTGCAGGGGTGCTCAGATTTTGGAGAAATTCCTTTTGGAGAATTTATTTGGGGGTCTTGGAAAGGCTTGGTGATCAAGAGGAGGCTCCACCAATCCATTTGGTGTGAGAAAACTCTGACAGTCTGAAATCAACCTGGAAAAGCTTACAAACCCTAGCTTTTGGGCCAATCTGGTGAATGGGCAATGTACGGATTGTATAGGCTCAAAACCCCAAAAATATTTAAGGTGTGGGTATGGGAAACATAAACCACAAATGAAGAACCTTGGTCATTTGGGGGGTTTAGGGAACAATTGCACTTTTTCTCAGTTGAGAGGCCTAATTGGGGCTCTAGGCTTGTAGCCTTTTCTAACCCTAGGAAGGGGTTTGGTGGAAGCAATGGGGAATTGGAGTCTTTTGGTTGAATAAGAAACATAAACAAGTTACTTGGAAGCTTTTACAACATTTTCAAACCCCTGCAAGAAACCAATTGAATGTTGAGAGAATTTGGCCTTTAAAAGAATAAGGGTCAAGGGTGAGATAGTGGCAAGGCACCAAGATTGGGTGGTAAGAAGAAGAGTGTTGATAGTGGGGTTGGCCAGAAGGACCAGGGGTTTCTATACTTGAAATAGGACCTAGAGGTTAAGGTGGGGAAGTCACCTAAGGGTTCTTGAGAGTAAGGAACCAGAGCATGGGACAGTGAGTGTCCCATCCAACCCTATCCCATCAGATTGGTATCAGAGTGAGTAAAAGATTTGGGAAAGAGTAATATATGTCAGAGGTTGAGTCAAGTGATACTACCATCATGGTGACAAATGCATAATTGGCCAAGATGGTTGAAGAGCAGGAGGAAGATAATAGGCAATTGAGGGAAAGAATAGCCCAACTTGAGCAAGCAGTGAGGAGTGCACAGTTTGAGGGAAGGATACCAAAGGAAGAAGAGGTTGCAGAGGAAGACAAGACCCCTGAACTTGACCCTATCTTGAAATAAGAGCCTTTCTTGAAGGCATTGAAGGCCTTGAGTGGAAAATCACTTGAAGCCATACCACTATTTAGTGGAAAAATGGAAGTTGATCTAGTCATGGACTGGATAGAGGGAATGGAAAACCATTTTGAGTGTGATGGAGTCACTGAAGCACAGAAGGTAAAGGTGGCCAAGTCAAGACTAAGGAGATCTTCCTTGACATGGTGGAAGTTCATTCAGACAGAGAGGCAAAAAGAAGGCAAGCAACCTATTTCAACTTGGAAAGGAATCGTTGCCAAAGTAAAGGAAGCATTCATGCTAGATGACTATGAGATTCAATTACATAAGAAGAGGCAAATCCTAAGGCAAAGAGACCAAGATGTAAACACTTACACTGAGGAGTTTCAAAAGCTATGCATGAGGTCTAATGTGATAGAGGATGAGAGTTTCAAGGTGGCTAGATACCTTAGTGGCTTGAAGTGGAACATTCAAGAGGAGATGGCTCTTTTAAGTCATAAGAAAGTACACCAATGCTATCAGTTGGCCATAAAGATTGAGGAAAGAAGCAAGAGGAAGCAAGATCAGGCTTCTAAGGATAGAGGCAAAGGCAAGGATCAAAGAGATCAAAGAGGACAACGAGGTGGCTACCAAGGTAGAGGCAATGACCAAAGAAATCAAGGAGAATCTAAATTAACAGAGCATGGAGGTGAAACATCTTCTAGAGGAGGATACAACAGAGGTAGAGGACCTCAAGGAGGTTCAAACAAAGGAAGAGGAGTAGGCAAGAGCAATTCTTATTTTGCAAACATAAAATGCTACCATTGTAGCCAAGTAGGTCATCCTGCTTATAGGTGCCCAGAGAAAGCATCTTCATCAAGCAATGAAAAGAGAGTGGCTTATGCAAATAAGGACACCATGAGTCCTAAGGCATCAGAGGTCAGTCAGATAGAATCTGAGGTAGGAGAGAATCTGATGTTCAACAGGGTTTTGATTAGACAGCCGGTTAAGGAAGAACCAAAACAAAGGAGAGCTCTATTTAGAGTAAGATGCAAGATACTTGGAAAAGTGTGCAAGGTCATAGTAGACTCAAGTTCAACAGACAATATCATCTCAGAGGAGGTATTAATGAAACTAAAATTGGAGAAGGTACCCCATACTAACCCCTACAAGGTCACATGGCTAAACAAAGGGCAGAGTGTTTTAGTGAATGAGCAAGTAACAATGGAATTTTCCATTGGAGGGTACAAGGACAAGTTAGTTTGTGATGTGTTACCCATGGATTTATCCCTTCTACTACTGGGCAGACCATGGCAGTATGATAGGAGTGTCATATATGATGGAAAAGAGAACACCATCTCATTCAAGAAGGATGGAAAGACTTTTAAGTTGTAGTCACTGTTAGAAGAAGATGAAGGATAGTCAAAGACACCAACATCATGTTGAGCAATGTTAAAGAGTTCCTTAACAACCTACATCAAGGGAGTGAAGGATATGTAGTCATGTTACAACCTAAAGAGGAAGATAAGGCTGAAAAGACAGTCCTACCGGAAGCAGTTCAAAAATTACTTGACAAGTACAAGAGCATAGTTAGTGATGGTACACCTGCAACTCTACCACCAAAGAGAGCCATAAGTCATCAAATTGACTTTATACCTGGAGCTTCATTACCTAACAAAGTAGCATACAAACTTACACCAGATCAGAATTTAGAGGTAGCTAGGCAAGTGCAAGAATTGTTGGATCAAGGATTGATTCAAAAGAGCATCAGCCCATGTGCAATACCAGTGGTTTTGGCAACAAAGAAGGGAGGTAAATGGAGGTTATGCACTGATTCTAGAACAATAAATAGAATCACAATTAGGTATAGGTTCCCTATTCCTAGAATTGAAGACTTGATGGATTGTCTTGGAGGAGCTCAATACTTCACTAAGTTGGATCTCAAGAGTGAATACCATCAGATCAGAACTAAGGATGGTGATGAGTGGAAGACAACATTTAAGACAAATGATGGGTTATATGAATTGAAAGTGATGCCATTTGGTTTCTCCAATGCCCCTAGCACATTCATGAGGCTCATGAATGAAGTGCTCAAGGACTAAAGTATAGGGATATTTGTGGTAGTGTACCTTGATGACATCCTCATATACAACAAGACAATAGAAGAGCATTTGAAACATGTGGAGCAAGTTCTTAGAAGGTTGCAAGAAGAGAAGTTGGCAATCAATCTAGAGAAGTGTGAGTTCTTTAAGCAAGAGCTAGTCTATTTGGGTTTTGTAGTGTCTAAAGGATCATTGAAGATGGATCCAAGCAAGGTGGAAGCTATTCTCAACTAGCCTACACCAACCACAGGGACTAAGGTAAGAATTTTTCATGGATTGGCTCAATTTTATAGAAAATTCATAAGGAACTTTAGTGGTATATGTGCACCAGTCTTAGATACAATCAAGGGTGGTTTAAAAACTAAGTTTGTGTGGACTCAAGAAGCTGAGAAATGGTTTGAGAAACTAAAACAAGAAGTGGCAACTCAACCTATTCTTTTATTACCTAGCTTTGACAAATTGTTCACTGTTGAATGTGATGCAAGTGGGGTGGCAGTAGGAGGAGTGCTAAGTCAAGAGGGTAGGCCTATAGCCTTCTTTAGTGAGAAGCTTAATGAAGCAAAGAAGTATTCAATCTATGACTTAGAACTTTATGCTTTGGTTTAGTCACTTAGAAAATGGAGGCATTATCTTCTACCCAAGGAGTTTGTAGTCTTTACTGACAATCAGGCACTGAGCTTTATCAACACTCAAGAGAAGTTGAGTAATAGGCATTTGCAATGGATGGAATACATCCAAGCTTTTACCTTCACCATCAAGCACAAGAAAGGATAAATGAACAAGGTGGCAGATGCATTAAGCAGGAGGTTGTTGACAGTGCAAGAGATACAACTCAAGAGCATTGGCATAGAGAGTTTCAAGGATCTATATGGGGAGGATGAAGACTTTTCAGAGGTCTATAAGGTATGTTCTAACTTTGAGAACCATTTCCATAGCCAATACTCTGAGTATACATTGCAAAGTGGGTTATTGTTCAAAGGAAATCAGTTATGTGTTCCAAAAGGGTCAATGAGGGAAAATCTGATTCAGGAAAAGCATAATGGCAGTCTTAGTGGACATTTTGGCATAAATAAGACCTTGGAACTAGTGCAAAGATTCTATTACTGGCCTAAGTTGGCAAGAGATGTTAGGAAGTATGTAGAACAATGTGTTGTGTGTATGAAAGCTAAGGGAGGAGCTAGTAATGTTGGGTTATACCAACCCCTACCCATTCCTAACAGACCATGGGAGTGTGTGAGCATGGATTTTTTGGTAGGCCTTCCTAAGACCAAGACTGGTTTTGACAGTGTTTATGTAGTGGTAAACAGATTTAGCAAGATGAGTCATTTCATTCCCTGCAAAACTACTCATGATGCTAGCTACATAGCTCATCTTTTCTTCAAGGAGGTTGTGAGGATCCATGGCTTGCCTTTAAGCATTGTTTCAGATAGGGATGTGAAGTTCATGAGTCACTTTTGGAAGACT
Organism: Sequoia sempervirens; assembly: GCA_007258455.2. Taxonomy (NCBI): domain Eukaryota; kingdom Viridiplantae; phylum Streptophyta; class Pinopsida; order Cupressales; family Cupressaceae; genus Sequoia; species Sequoia sempervirens. The sequence continues at coordinate 4,983,611 of VDFB02026320.1, forward strand.
CTATGGAGTAGATTGGGTACAAATTTGTCATTTGGATCAGCTTACCATCCTCAGACCGATGGTCAAATAGAGGTGGTTAATAGGGTGCTAGGTAACCTTCTAAGGTGCCTAACTAAGGAGTATGGACAGACATGGGATATGGTTATCTCACAAGCAGAGTATGCTTACAATGATAGTGTGAATAGAACTATAGGGAAGAGTCCTTTTGAAGTTGTGTATGGGATGCACCCAAGAGGAATTTGTGAGCTCAGAGATCTTGGAGCTATGGAACATAGGAGTGGCCATGCAGAAGACTTTAGTCAGACCATGAAGGAGATTCAGGAGCAGGTGAAGAAGATAGTCACAGAGGCTACACAAAAATTGAAAGCGAAGGTAGATATGTCAAGGAAAGATGTGCAATTTCAAGTTGGGGACTATGTTATGGTCCACCTTAACAAATCAAGGTTGCAGAAGTGAATTTCAACCAAGTTGCAGATTAAGAGAGTATTTCCATGCAAGATATTGGCCAAGTATGGCAAGAATGCATACAAGGTGGAGTTACCTACCGATTTAGGAATCTCACCAGTTTTCAACATAGCTTATTTGATCAAGTATAAGCGAACAGTCAGTGATGAGGTTTAGAACAGTTAGGAGATCTTCAAGGACATCAGTAATGTACCCCTACCTAATCAAGAGAAGCCTCATGCAGAGCAAATCTTGGAGTCAAGAGTACAAAAGTCTACAACAAGGTGTACATGGAGCACCTTATCAAGTGGAAGAACAAGCATGAATCGGAAGCTACATGGGTACAAGAAGATCAGTTCAAGAAGTTTGGCATTGACCTAGCATTGTTCTCTCCTTCCATTCCTTAGTGTTTGGGCTGAGAGGGGGAGAATGGTGTAGGAGCACCAAGGTAACATTGGGAAACACTAGGCAATTTTGAAAGCCTAGGAAGCAATTTTGAGTTTTAACACTTCAAGGTCATGTTGACCATCTAGTTTGTGTTAGAGGTGTTTTTCTCCCTAGGTAAGAAGTGGTGAAAGGATGAATAAGCTTTAGAAGCTCATCTTGTTTTGTTTTCAAAAATGGACCAAGGTTGAAAAACACAGTGAGTTTTATAACCTTAGCCATTTGGTCATCCATAGGCTCGACCAATGAAACTTAACTATTTTTGGGGCCTATTTATGGGGTACCTCGACCTTGGATCAGGGTTGGAGGCAATAATATTTTGGTGAAACCTTGTGTGATTGAAGGAAATAGTGTTGAGTTAAATTTTTGAATTATTGCATCTTCATAGACTTTTAATAGATTAGTTTTGCTATTATTTGGTTTGTACAATGTAGTGTTGGTTGTTTACAAGCATTTTTTAAGATTTGATAGCTTCTTTTTTCAATTTTCAAGCACTTGTAAATAGTTTAACTTTGCTCAAATTCTGGTCTGAACTAGACTGTGTTTAGGAAATGGGATGCTAGAGCACTTTCCCACTGTACAAACTGTACAGCCCTTTGGGAACAGTTCCTAGACACCATGGTTGTACATATGTTAGTTGGTAGGTTTTTTTTGAGTGCTGGAGTTGCTAGCAATGTCTTTCCCTAGGCGAGCCAGGCAGGGTCCGGCTAGGGAAGACTAGGAGTGAAAGGCACATATTTTGCAGAGGTTCTCAGATTTTGGAGAAATTCCTTTTGGAGAATTTAGTTGGGGGTCTTGGAAAGGCTTGGTGATTAGGAGGAGGCTCCACCAATCCATTTGGTATGAGAAAACTCTGACAGTCTAAAATTAGCCTGGAAAAGCTTACAAACCCTAGCTTTTGGGCCAATTTGGTGAATGGGCAGTGTACGAATTGTATAGGCTCAAAACCCCAAAAATCTTTAAGATGTTGATATGGGAAACAAAAACCACAAATGAAGAACCTTGGTTGTTTGGAGGGTTTAGGGAAAAATTGCACTTTTTCTTAGTTGAGAAGCCTAATTGGGGCTCTAGGCTTGTAGCCTTTTCTAACCCTAGGAAGGGGTTTGGTGGAAGCGATGGGGAACTGGAGTCTTGTGGTTGAATAAGAACCCTAAACAGGTTACTTGGAAGCTTTTACAACATTTTCACACCCCTGCAAGAAACCAATTGAATGTTGAGAGAATTTGGCCTTTAGGGAAGAATAAGGGTCAAGGGTGGGATAGTGGCAAGGCACCAAGATTGGGTGGTGAGAAGAAGAGTGTTGATAGTGGGGTTGGCCAGAAGGACCAGGGGTTTCTATTCCTGAAATAGGACTAAGAGGTTAAGGTGGGGAAGTCACCTAAGGGTTCTTGAGACCAAGGAACCTGAGCATGGGATAGTGAGTGTCCCATCCAACCCTATCCCATCACTATTGGATAATGAAAGCCATCATCATCTTCTCAAGGTTTTATCAACTTATGTTTAGTTTCCGAACAATGAGCCAACCAATATTCTGTTTGCTCTTCATTCCCCTCAGGTGCAATAACAACATACACATGTCTTGCCAACAAATTTTGATTTAATAACTTGTGCATATCCATATAAATAATTTAGTATTACAAAACAACTTAATAAAGTGAAATAAAATGAAATAAATTGAATTAAAATTTCCTTCTTGTACAAGGTCTAAAACACAGTCATAATCTTCAGATGCAAACAATTGATCATTTTCTTCAATAGTTCTTTCATATTGATTATGTGCTTCTGCAGGTGTCAACGATCTTTACTCCCACTGTTCAACCCATTTTGTATTTTCACAAGCTTCCCAATCTCCTAAGATACAAAACTGGAAAAACATGCAAGCTCCCTTGTCCAAATAGTCCATGTGCTTGTTGTCGCACTCCTAAATGAATGCCATTTAGTAGATCCACTAATTGTCTCACAATCAACTCTAGATACAATGTTCTCTTCTTCCACCAACCAAAAGAATCGATGAACTATAGAGTAATCACTGAACTAGGTGCAGATAATATTCTATTACACCAATCCACAATCTCATGTGCATTTTAAATTTTACTGAATCCTCGAATTTTAATTTTTCTCTAGCAAGAATTCTTTTGACACACCACCAGCTCCATCATGTTCTCCTTTACCATGCCTAGCTTCAAAAAAACTCCATATATGTTGGACACTAAGTTCCTCGTGAACCCTACTTAACCAATAGAACATTCTAGCATTTTTGAACTGCCCCGTACAATTATTTGACCATATGAGGTGTTCTTTCATATGGATTCCTCTTTCTCTTAAATTTATATAAAATATACTAAAACAATATTGAACAAACTCTAATGAGTGTAACCGATTGTCACTCAAATAAAAATGATACTCCCTCAAAAAATTTCTTTCATCCTCAGTGCTATCATCTACATGTCTATAAACAATATGGAAAAACATAGCTAATTGCACTGAATTATAATATTGAGATTGAATTTCCTCTTGTGGAGCGAGAGTATAATTCTCTGCAAAATCAACCACTGAAAGTATAGTACCAATTGGAAATATGTTTCTACATGCGTTAAATTGGCCATCAAGCCATCAAGCATGTTCAGCGTGCATGACATATTTTGGTACAATTTTATTATTAAATTCACTCATAAATGCATGCACACTAACTTTTTCTATAACTAAATCACAACGCTTTCCTATTTTTCCATCTTTTAAAGAATATTGAACATTCCTAAATCTTTTGACATCTACTATTTGTTGTCCAAAATCATGATCAACACTTTTATGCAAACAAATTCTTAAAAATGAAATATTTCCACAGTTAATGCATTGTCCAGAAATACAAGAACTTAAATAAAATAATTTATCATTAGATTTTTCACAAAACAAACTTGAAATAAACTCTCTTATTGCTTCAGGTGGCATATCAATACCACAATCCTATATAATCATGTTAGTTTTTAAGGTACAACGTATATATCGAAAAACATCATAAAAATAACGAAATTGAACATGTATTTTACAACAACAAGATATTCGTTACTTATTAATTTTTACATACCAGGGTTTACATTTTTCAAAAGACCTTTGACTTATTTTAATATTCCTAGGTAACACTGAATCACTACAAAATTTTCTATAAAATTTAGTTTGTGTTGTATCTAATAGGTGTTTTGGGTGAGGATCATGAAATTTGGACCCCGCCCTTAATTTTAAAACATCTCTAGCATTAGATGAAACCCTACTATTATCATTCCAATATTTTTCGATCAAAGATTTAATTTCAACATTCAATTTTATATCAGACCTCGGTAGTCATCCACTGAAACTCCAACATTGATTGATAGGATCATTTTCTATACTTTCTCTTCTTTTTGCATCTCTTAGTAATGTTTTAGGATGTATTTTTAAAACTTCACTAATATTGCTTACCATTCTTTTATTCAAAGTTGCTTTATTAACTATAGCAGTTGTTATAGCTCTTCTTGTTGCATTTTTATCTTTAGATTGACTATTTTTCCCAATAGATTGAATGGCACTAGCAATAGTAGACATAACATGTTTTAATGATTGATCTTTTCTTTTTGGTTTAACATAAAAGCCTAAACTTTTCATTACTTTCCTCATTTTTTGCATTCTCATCAATTGCATCATTAGTTGACATTTAAATGCAATTTTTTTACGATAAAATAATTTGGTGTATATTCTATTCACATGTGTTCTTATTTGCCTCCAATAAATTTGACCAGGAAGATTATCGAAAACACCAATTCCAATTTTTTAAAAAAGTATTTTCATCAAATTCAACATCACATTCTAGATTTTCGTCAATATTTTCATCTTCATCTTCATTTTCATTTTCATTTTCATCTTCATTTTCATCAACAAAATGGTTTTCATTTTCATTTTCATTTTCATCTTCATTTTCATCTTCATTTTCATCAACAAAACGGTTTTCATTTTCATTTTCATTTTCATTTTCATCAAAAATATAGGTTTTGTTTTCATTTTCAAGAAAATGATCATTTTGATTTTCATTTGCAATAAAAGATTTTTCTTTTTTGTTTTCAACAAATTCTATAAAAATTTTATCTCTCTGAATATAGTCAATGTCAACATCATTAAGTCCAACATCTTGTAAAACTTCTACATACAAATTTACCATTTCACTAACATGTGGATTTGAAGACGTACCTGGATTTGTGCATATTGAAACATTCTCCATAGCATTCAAAGAGGGATTTGAAGACATAGTAGGACTTGTTTGTATAATCATATTCATCTCCAAATTGACTCCTTGCAAATTAGCTTCATCTACAACCATGGTATCCTCAATGTTTTCATCTTCAATAGTTTTTGAATTGGTTGCTCCACCATCATTCATTGATTTCATTCTCATTCTTCTTTCTCTTTGTCTTTGTCTCTCTTTTTCTCTATTTGCTTCAACTTCTTGAGGAGTCAATGTCTTCCTTCTCTTATTATGAGCTTTATCTCCCATAATTATAAAATTCTCAAGCACAAATGAATGTTAATAGTGAAATACTTCAAAATATTCAATCCAAATTGGAAATTGAATACCTATTAGGACAAACTTCTTCCTCTTGTGTTACTCAAAACAAGTAGAAAAATACCACAATTCCAGTTTAAAAATTGTTTTCTTCATGCCTCCTTTGAAAAATTCAATCCATATTGCAAATTGAAACCTTTTGTTCCTCCAAACAAGCACAAAAATAACACAATTCCACTTCAAAAATGGTGTAGATGATGCCTCGTTTGATAAAATCAACTAAAAATCAATTTCACTACTTGTAAATACAATAGCTTATGAAAAATAATTTACTTTTACTGCTCTCGCCCATACATGTGAAGTTGCAAACTTCACAGTAATTTTTTGTAGTGTATTTAAATAAAATAAACGGGATCCTGCTTACTATCAAACGAGATCCTACTTACTATAAAACGAGATCCCGCTTATAAAACTGGGATCTCGTTTATAAGAACCGAGATCCCATTCTATAATTGGGATCCTGTTCGTCGACATTGAATGTCAGGGCCATTGGCTAGGAAACGGGATCCCGTTTATGAAACGAGATCCCATTTCCTTTACAACAGTCCAAAAATTGTGGAATAGGGAATGGGATCCTGATTATAAGACGGGATCCCGTTTATTCATAAACGGAATCCCATTTTTTAAAATTTGAAATTTTTTTTGCATTGTGGTCAGGTTTTTTCCTAGGTTTTTGGTTCGAGAAGAGCATTGGAAGTCCGAACCTAGGCCTTCAACCTAGTTTGACCTGCAAGTTGAAGGTCCTAACAATGTCAAAGAAAAATACCGAGTTTGGACATATGGTTGACGACCTTTTTTGCAGATTTTTCTAACAAAATTAAAACCCATTTTAAATGAAACAATGTAGATTCTAAATATGTAATTTTTTTTCAATTGGATTATTTTTTCTATTTTTCAATTAATTTCTAATAAAATTGGTCCATAAACTTTAAATATCAGGGTTTTTTACTATTTTAATAACTTTTGATCAACATAACATTTTGACAAACGGATTGTATGAGAACAAACTTCAGAAAATTCTTTTCAATTTAAAAATAAAAATAAAAAAATGATTAAGTTTAGGTCATCTTATGCATGTCGTACACGGCGATTTTTCAAAATGACAAATCTGCCTAACAAAAATTTAACAAAAAAAAAATATTCAATCAAAAATTACAAAAAATATCAAGAACAAGCTTCAGTGAGTCATAAAACTTTTCCCAAAAGGATTTAGAAAAATACGATAATTTAAGCCAAAATATGGATGTCATACACGTGCATGTTATGGTAAAAAAAATGACTTTTAAACAGTGGGTTTTAGAAATGCCTATTAAAACTCAATTTGTACAATCTGGGTATTGAAATAAATTACATATTTGGAAACTATACTCTGAGCACTACATTTTATGATTATTGTCTTTTTTAAAGATTTCATCTCTAAGTGCTTCAAATTTTAAGGTCAAATGTGTCAAATTCTGAAAATCAGGAAAAACACTTACACTTTTTGGCCAAAAAGTGGACTCAACTTCTTGCACACACCCATAAGGCAAATGAATGTTACAAGAGAAATAGAGATACAAAAAAGAAGAGAAACAAGTTTACAAAATATGTTTATTCCAAAAGAAAAAAACAATTCTATTGCACTTAAAGAAAAAAATTATTTTAAGGATGATTGGGTTATTGATTATGCTACTACACAACATATGTCTCACAGTAAGGAAAATTTTGAATCATTAAATGAGAGTAATGCAGAAAAATATATTTGGGAAATAATAGTGCTTTAGAAGTCAAATGGATAGGAAATGTTAAAGTTGATAATGGCATGTTTAAAAATGTGAAGCTAGTTCCTGACTTGGCAACAAATCTTCTTTTTATATCTCAAATTCCAAGTCAAGGATATAAAATAGAGTTCTACAATGACAAATGTTTAATAAGGATGTAAACAATAATTATGGAGTGATTGAAATTGGTAAAATGGAGAATGGATTATATAAATTTTGAGAATTTATTTCTAAAGATGGAGATGAGAATATGTGTGTTGTTGCCAAATATGATGATATGAGCAGGTTATTGCATGAGCGTATGGGACATATTAACTATCAAAGTCTCAAAATTATGGAGAAACTATATATGGTGCATAAGCTTCCAAAAATATCATCAAGTCACACGGTGTGTGAAGGATGTGCAATGGGAAAGCAACTTGTTGAAATTTTCCCACAAGGTAAATCATGGAGTGCAAAAAGTCCTCTACATTTGGTTCATAGTGATGTAATTTGGGTCCTTTTAGAACACCATCACTTGCACGATCAAGGTATGCCCTCGCCTTTATTGATGATTATACTAGAAGAATTTGGGTATATTTTCTAAAAAGGAAGAAGGAAGTGTTTGATAAGTTTAAAGAGTTTAAGGCATTGAGTGAAAATCAAAGTGGAAGATCTTTAAAGATAATAAGAATAGATAGAGGTATGGAATATATGAACAAAACTTTCTTAGATTTTTGTAAATAACATGGTATAAAGAAGGAATCAACTATCTCCTACTCACCCCAACAAAATGGAGTTGTAGAAAGAAAAAATAGAACTATAATAGAAATGGCTAGATGCATGCTTCATTCTAGAAATATAGAAGATAAATTTTGGGCTGAAGTAATTTGTACTATAGTTTATATTTTGAATAGAACACCTACTAAGGTAGTTTTGAATATAACACCAGAAGAGGCATGGAGTGGTAGAAAGCCTACAGTATCTCATTTTAGGGTCTTTGGATGTAATGCATATGCCCACATTGTTGATGAAAAGATGAATAAGCCTAAAAGGAAAAGTGAGAAGTGCATAATGGTTAGGTATAGTGAGGATTCAAAAGGATATAGGTTATATAATCCTAAAACAAATGAAATTCATATAAAAATGAATGTATGGTTTGATGAAGATATTTAAAGTAATCATTCTCCTACATTATCTTACTTTCCAATCTTTATTGAAGAAGATAAGTCTACTTATACTAATGATAAAAATGAAGGTGTGCAATCTTCTACAGGAGGAGAAGAAATACAAGTTGAAGAATCAAGTGAAAGTGATGATGAAAACACACAAAAGACTAGAAGCATTCAAGAAATCTACCAAGAACATCCTAGGAATATGTTTGCTAACTATAGCTCTTATGACTAGGGTGATAGAGATTAACACTCCAAGTACATATGAGGAAGCAAAAGGAAAAGAAGAATGGGAGACAAAAATGCAATATCAGTACAATTCTTTGATGAAAAATGGAACTTGGGAATTCAAAACTCTTCCAAAAGGTAAAAGTGTGGTTGGTTGTAAGTGGACCTACAAAACAAAGTTCACACCAGATGGAGCTATTGAAAAATATAAGGCAATACTAGTGGGTGAAGGCTTATCACAAATGGAAGGTATTGAAAATACCAAAATGTTTTCTCCAGTGGCTAAAATGAGTTCAATTCATACAATAGTTGCTTTAGCTACAAAATTTGGTTGGAAACTTTTTCCAATGGATGTAAAAAGTGCATTTCTATATGGTGATCATAAGGAAGAAATTTACATGCAAAAACCACCAGGATTTGTTAAAAGTGGTGAAGAACATCTAGTGTGTAGATTAAAAAAATCATTATATGGTCTTAAGCAAGCTCCAAGGGAATGGTAATCCAAAATAAATGAGTACTTTATAGATGCAAGATTTAAAAGAAGTAAAGTCGATCTAGGTGTGTATGTAAAACATAGTGATGATAAAGTTGTTATTATTGTATTATATGTGGATGAATTGATTATTATATGGGATCACACACATAATATTGAAATAACCAAGGATCAACTCAAACAAGCTTTTGAAATAACTGATCAAGGGTTAATGAACTACTTTTTGGGTATGTAGGTATGGCAAGAAGGAAGGATCATGCTTTCTTAAAAAAATATGCTCTTGATGTATTGAAAAAATTTAATATGAGTTATTGTAAACCATCTAATACACCATGTGAAGTAGGATTAAAATTGAGTGCTAACTCTACTCAAAAGAAGGTGGATGGAAAATTGTATAGACAATTAATTGGGAGTCTTTTGTATCTCACCATAACTAGACCATATATTGCATATGTAGTTCGTATTGTATCTAGATACATGTCAAATCCACACATTGAGCATTGGAAAGAAACCAAGAGAATATTAAAATATATTAAAGGCACTTATCAACTTGGAATTGAATACAAATATGGAGAGCCTACTTTAGCTATATATATAAATTCTTTAATTATGTAGGTAACATTGATGATAGAAAATCAACTTCAAGATACATGTTTCATCTTGGGTTAGTACCAATTTCATAGAGTGGCAGAAACAAGCAACATTAAATCACTATCATCTACAAAAGCTGAATATGTTAGTTCATCAAAGGTATCTCAAGAAGTATTGTGGCTTAGAAGACTACTTGAAGAAATATACCATCCATAAAATTCTCCCACTATTATATTTTGTGATAATAAAGCACTATCAAGCTAGAAAAATATCACATTTATCATGCCAAATCTAAGTATACAGAAGTGCATCATCATCTTTTTTGTGGCTTGATTGAAAGTCAAATAATAGAGCTACAATTTTGTGGAATAGAAGACCAAATCATTGACATATTTATGAAAGCATTGCCTATTGTAAAATTCGTCAAACTTAGAGACTTGTTACATCTCAAGATAGCTCCTATCCTCTCCAAATAAACATTAAATTATTGTATCAAAGTGTAGTAGCATGTGGGAGATTACTTTTTAGAATTTAGAAGAAATTGAATCTGAAGACTACATATCAGAAGATCATTTGGCAAGCAAGTTGATAAAGGAATTTGCAAAGAGGAATTTTCAAAAATAGAATTAGAATCTTTGATGGTCATCATTGTAGTAGTAAATAAGTGAATGTAAATGGGTACCTAACAAGGATTTAGGCTAGGACCCATCTTTTTAGATTATGGTGGGACAATTAGAGTAATTAACATCCAGAGCCACACTAGCCGACCACACTGTCCAAAACCATCCAGAGCCATCTGACCACACTATCCAAAACCATCCAGATCCATCTCCTTCCGACAATGTGCTGAATAGTGTTATCTTTCCCCATCCAAAACCTTCACGTTGAGACTATTTCACCTATCCTCATTAAATATTGTAGCTAACAACAATCTACAGTAAAGGAGGAATTTATTATGTATATGCCTATAAATTTAATGGAATATTTGTGACCAGTAGTGCTCAGATTTATGAGTTTTTCTCTCTTTTTATTCCTCTCATATCTATGTCTTATGTGTGTTTTAACTATCTCTCCTTCATTCTATCTACAATTTTTGTGTGCTTCACATGTTGTTTCTAGACCTGGAGAAGCATGTATGTGGTCATTTGTAGTGTTAGTTCAGGTTTGGCCAACCTGGCATGCTAGTGCTATTTATGGAGGTACCTTGTGGATTGTGGATCTATTGAGTAGTGTGGTGATGTATATTTGGGTTCTAGTTAACCATTGGTGTGGTCCACCTTTAGTTATTTCCACTACAGAGGTGTTTATTGTTTACCTATTCTAGTGGTGCACATTTGAGGTGTCTTTGTTTCATTAAGGGTTAAGGAGTTGTTTGAGGTCATGAATGGTATAAGGTAAATTGTTGGAGATGGTGTGCAAGTGTTGCAAGATGCGAATGTGATCAAGTGTGGTGATCTAAGTGCAATCTTGAATTCTTATCACTTTTGGATGCAACAAGTAGAAGGTGTTTACATTTCAATGTGCTTGAAGTTGTTGGAGGAAGTGAGCCAAAGGTTGCAAATGGCATAGAGTTGTAGCGGTGGATCTTCATGCTGCCCTGAGATATTGAATCTCTTTGTAATAATTTTTTCTATCTTCTTTCTTCCAAATAGTGAATCCTTTAGGTAGTGAGCCCTAGGCAATGAGGCTAAATGTGTTCAAATTTTTTATTCATATATATATGAGCTAATCCTCATTGTGATCTTTTCCTTCTTAATTTTTTCCATATAAATCTAGTGTTGTCATGTGTATCATGGTTGTGTTTTTATTGTTGTTTCATATGTTTACATTTTAATAATGCATGATAAGGGTTTAAAGGTTGATAAGGGTTTGAAATTTAATGAGGCATTGAATTTTTTAATGTACAATTGATTCACCCCCCCTTCCTCAGTTGTCTTATGCATCTAACAAAGAAAAATGAAGATTTGGAAGAAAAGCTAAAGTTGTTGAAGAAAGAAAATGAGTCTTTGAAAATAAATTCACTAGTTTGGGATGTCTCATATGGTACGAATGATTTATGTTTTTCATTTGATATATGGGTGATGTCACTAAAGCTTCTTCAAGTAAAGAATGTGAAATTGAAGATGAAGATGTGTTTGAAGAGAGTGTTTGCTTGAAAATTATGAAGAAAATGAGATATGAAGGAAAAAGTTTGGGAAAACATGGGTAAGGAATGAGAGAGCCCATTTAGCCAATTGTAAGGTCAAAGAATGAAGGCCTTGGATATAGTGAGAGATAAAAATGATGTAACAAGTGTTAAAATTTCATGCAATTCAACTAAAATCATGGATTTTATGCAATGTTTCCATTGTCATAGGGAAGGATATAAAAAAAGAAGTGTTGGGATCTTATCTTTGTACAATTTGTGGGTTGAAGAATCACTTTGAAAAATCATGTTGGAACAAAAAGTGGAATGGACAATCTGTGAAAGATTGTGTGAAGATTAATTAAATATGGATTGATGGATCCAATTGGTAAAAATTTACAAATATGTTTAAAAGTTTGTGCAAGCCTAAATGTTGGCATGTTAAAAGAAATGGTTTTCAAATGAAGTTTGAAGGTTTGATTCAAGTGGTTGATGACAATTTGTTATGATTGGTACATTGAAAGTTGTCATGTTATTTGAGAGACTAGGAGTCTTCTCTATGTTAGAGAAAGGAAGGGAAAACTTTGTGATCTCTCAAGAAAGAGAGAGAAATAAGTAAATGGGTACTTAGTGTTGGAAGAATAAAGAAGAATGATTATCTATACAGTTTTGTGTTGTCATTGATGTTACCATGTTGTGGATATAATTCTAAGTCAGTGCCTGATCTAGTATTTTGGGCTGGTATTTGAACTGGTATTCAAGTTGCACTAACTGGAATTCTTGTTCACATTCCTCCACAGTTAGTAGTTTATGCTTGCAGTTTTGGGAAATTGTTTATAGTTGTTGTTGACATGTATGATCAGAATATCATGTCCTTTGGTGCTCGTATGGTGTATTGGCATCATTTTGTTGATTACTTTTTATAATGAAGCCTATTTCTAGTCGACTTCTTGGATTAGTGGTAATATGGTGAATAAATTATGTTATGCAGATATATGTGTGACCTATCTTAGGTCTAAGCCAACATGTTGTACAGTGAATTATGCAATTGAATTTTGGTGAATACCTGAAGCTAATGGGTTGATACTTTTGGAAGAAAAGAGATGCATCTAATTAGGCCGGCCTAATTGATGCTCACAGATAGATCGAGTGTATATATATATGTATATATGCATTGAACAGTTTTGATGGGGAGGGAAAAAAAAGGGATAGTGCATATGAAGCAGTAGTGAATGTGAAAGTGAAGAAGAGCGAAAAATGATGAAGTGTGTCAAGTCAGTCTATTGAGCATCACTAGAACTATATCAGCACTAGTTAGGTGCACTATTCTCAATTCATTGTGGCTGTGAAGCCCAATTTTGTTTTGTGAATATTTTTGTAGGTAGTGAGCCTCCCTTGTAAGCAGTGAGCCTTTGTATCTAGATAGTGAGTCCTATTTAGGGTAGTGAGCCTTATGTATTTAATTTTATGCTACTTTATATTGTGAGTTAATCCTTACTATGGTTTTTCCTTTATTGGGTTTTCCACATAAAAATCTGATGTTATTGTGTTGATTTACTTTCTGTTATAATTTGTGTTTCATGCTCATACTTAATAACAAAATTGTGGGATTGTGGAATTAATAAGTGTTGAAGATTTAAGTTTGAATTTTGTGACAACTAATTCACCTCTCGCCCTCTTAGTTGTCTTGTGCCTTTTAACAATTGGTATCAGAGCTTTGGTTCCTTGGTGAAGAGCTTAACCGCTTGAGGAGAATCATGAAGGTTGATTAGATGGATGATAAAGGAGAGATTTAGAGTGCTCTTGAGGATCTTGAAAAAGTGGAAAGAGAAAATAGAGATCTGAAAGAGAATCTTGATGATACAAATGAATGTTTTTGGAAATTGAAAGAACAATTAAAGAAATTCAAGACATAAAGAAGTATCAGAGCAATTGAAACTAGAGATAATTGGTCTAAAAGTAACTATAGAAGAGAAGAAGAAGATTGAAGACTGCCTGAATACAATGGTATAGAATAAGTCTTATGAGTGCTCTAAACTAGAACCAAAGGTAGTAAACTTGAGGCTAGAGCTAGAAAAAGAAAAACTCTATGAGAATAATTTCAGATCCAGCTCTGATAAGCTTGGAGAACTAATTGATGGATAGAAACCAAGTAAAGACAAAGTTGGTTTGGGAAATGATGCAGGTGAAAGTTCTAAGGACAATCAAATGACTTAGGACAAAGGGAAGCAGAAAATAAAGTTTGCAAGGAGACAGCCTAATGCACAAAGGTATCCCTCTTTCAATGGTATTTGTTTTTTTAGTAATAAATATGGTCATAAGGCAATAGAATGCAGGAGCAGGAAGAACTAGTTTTCTGGTCCCTTCACTAGACAATGTTTTGGATGTAAGAAGGTTGGACATAAAGCTGCTAAATGTAGATCTCTTAGGTGAGAATGATCAGTTGGGTAATGATGAACAGGTTTAATGGAGGCAGAATGAATCAATACTTTAATGGCTACTACTATACCTGTAACAAATTTGGACACATAGCAAATCAATGTAGATCAAGAAGTAATATAGGCTAGTCTAATCAAAGAAGTGTTGTCTGCTACAATTGCAATAAACCAAGACATATCTCAAAGGTTTACAAAAGTAAGAAGGGAAGGCAATCCGCTCTAGTAGAGGAGAATGATCTAGTAAAGAAGATTGACAAAGAAGAGATGAAGCAAGAGATGAATAAGATATGGAAGAAGAAAGAAGAAGAAAAACATGAAACTATTGATGTGTCTATGCTCTCATCGGGTACAAACAATTTATTCAAGAATTAGACCTAGCATGGTCTTAGGGGGAGCATTATCAGATTATAAAAACCCCTTGATAAATGGCATGTTAGAAGTTGACACAAGGAAAAAATGTGAAGAGAGAAGAATCAAAGGTTTTGAAAAAAGAACCAAAAGAAATCATGCTAACATGAAAATTTATAGACCGAATTAGGGTTCTCTATGTTGGGAAGAATTTTTTTAGCAACTTTTTGATATTTGTCGCATTTAATGTGTTCTAGGGCAAATCGATGGTGTATAAGTTGGAATTTGTAAGTCTTTTTATCAATTGAGCATTTGAAGAGCCTGGTGTGATCTCGAAGTGATCTTGAAGCAGTTTGAAAGAAATCTGAAGGGAATTCGAAGAGATTATCACTGGTAATTAGGAATCATTTCTTAGTTTGGAAAAGGGAATAAGAAAAACAAAGAAGTCTCGATTAATCACTAACAAATTTAAGAAAGCACAACAATGGACAAATAATTGAGTGGCATCATTTCACTGAAGTTGAAAAGAGTTGAATTGGAAGAATTCGATCATAGAAAGATGAAAGAAATGGAACTAGGGCTAAATAAAAACAAATTACAAAGCATAAAAACCCTAGGTATAGATTTGTGGGGAGAATTTCTATGGTTTTTTGATAAAGATTTTGTTTTTTTCTTGTTGAATCATTTCAAGAATGACAACATTGTATTGGATAAACCCTACCTAATTACGAAGGAAGAAATCAAAGCAATTATTGGCTTATGTAGTATTGGGGATCTTCCTGGAAAGAAAACTGTGAAATATAAAGATGTGGAGGAACTCACCGACATTAACAAAGACCCTGGAGCTCTATTGATAAACACTTTTGTAGATTCGGTTGTAAGGTATGTTGCATACGATGTCTATTATAAAATCTATTTTAGAAATCATGAAGGCTCGACATCAGCTATTGCAGTTTACATTGCACATATGATGGTTAAGGAGAACAAAAACTTTGATTTGTGTAGCCTACTACTTGAAAATCTATCTGAAAATGTTTGAATGTTGGTGGTTGAGGGTTATCCCTTTTGGTTTGGATCCTTGCTTGCGTGCTTGGTCTTTTACTTTTTGAGCTCCCTACCAGGAAAAGAAAATGTTGTGTGGGAATTTGGTATTCCTATTGGGAAACAAGTCTACAAATACCTGGAATCATTGGCAGATAAATTAAGTGTGTGCAAATCATACTTCACTTTCTTGAGAACAAATCTATGCTCCAGTATGGCTACACTGAGTCAGTTTGAAGTAGGTTCATCCTCCAATAAAAGAGAACTAGAAGCTATCATTAGTGATTCCCCTTCACAGTCAAAGAAAAGAAAAACTATAATTGAGAACATCATTGAGAAGGAAAAAGATCCTTTCTCTGGATCTGAATCTTCTGATCCAGATGACATTCAGTCGATGTTGGTAAAAAAAAAATGAGGAAGATTGGTGAGTTATGGAATGTGGCTTCTCCTATTGACAAACTCAAAATTGATGACTCTCTGTTAGAATATCTACTTCGAAAAGGTATTGATGTATCAATTGTCTCTAACTCCTTACTAGAGAATTTAGTTGAAATTGTTGAAGAAAGAATGTTGCTTGAAGGTCTAGAAGGATGCAAGTTTGAAGCCTTGGTTGAAAAGAGATGTACTAAAGAAAAGTAGAGACTATCTAAACTTATCTTGGAAATGAAGAAATGCATTAAAAGAATATCAGATATCTACAAATATTGTCTCTGGTGGCCTGTTGTGGTAGACAATTTTAGAAGTAGGATTGAACCAATTGAGTTTGAAGTGAACATC
The DNA here is from genome assembly GCA_007258455.2 of Sequoia sempervirens. Taxonomy (NCBI): domain Eukaryota; kingdom Viridiplantae; phylum Streptophyta; class Pinopsida; order Cupressales; family Cupressaceae; genus Sequoia; species Sequoia sempervirens. Next base: position 5,000,042 of record VDFB02026320.1, read on the forward strand.
ATCGGAAAGAACTTTGATATCTTTGAAGACAAAGAAGGCAAACAAAGGCGGAGAGTTGGAGAATTGCAAGCTGAACTGATTGTTGTATAGAGACAAAGAGATGATATGGTAAAGACTTTCTGGCTCCTTAAGGATATTGCTAAGGTCCGGTTAGACCATCTTTCTAGAATACTTACTGATGCAGAATATTGTGAAAGAAAGTACACATATTGGTCATCTTCTTTTACTTTGTTGGCCCTATTGGTAAGTATCTGCACAAGAATGGATTCAGCTACATTCAACTGGAAGAAGTTATATCCAGTTATCAAAGAAAGGTACAAGAAGGTGTTTGAGGTGAAAAGTGTGATTTTTACTTGAATCCTGAATGTTCAAATTTTGTTGTTTTGGTTGTTTTAGAAAAAAGAAAAGAAAGAGAAAAAGGAATCTGAATAAGATTGAATTGTTGTTGAATTGATTGGAAGTCTTTGGATGGCTGGAAGTTTTTTGAAAATTTGGAATCTTTTTTGCAATTTTGATGTCACCATGTTTAAATCTTTGTTTAAATCTTTTTGGTTGCCCTTTTCCATTGATTTCAAAGGGGGAGAGTTTTGGGAGAGATTTGGAAAGTTGGGAGAGATTGGAGGAATTTTTTTGAAAATTCTGACACATATTGCCATTAATGACAAAGGGGGAGATTGTTCGAAGAATGAAGAAGAATGATTATCTCTACAGTTTTGTGTTTTCATTGATGTCACCATGTTGTGGATGTAAGTCTAAGTCAGTGCCTAATCCAGTATTTTAGTCTGATATCTAAACTGGTATTCAAGCTGCACTAACTGGTATTCTTGTCCCCATTCCTCTGTAGTTGGTAGTTTATGCTTGCGATTTTGGGAAATTGTTTATAGTTGTTGTTGACATGTATGATCAGAATTCCATGTCCTCCAATGCTCGTATGGCGTATTGGCATCATTCTGTTGATTACTTTTTGTAATGAAGCCTATTTTTGGTCACCTTCTTGGATTAGTGGTAATATGGTGAATAAATTTTGTTATGTGGATATATATGCAACCTATCTTAGGTCTAAGCTGACATGTTGTAGCGAATTATGCAATTGAATTTTGGTGAATACTTGAAGCAGATAGGTTGATACTTTTGGAAGAAAAGAGATGCATCTAATTAGGCTGACCTAATTGATGCTCATGGATAGATCAAGTATATATATATATATGTTGAACAGTTTTGATGAGGAGAGAAAAAAAAAGGGAGAGTGCACATGAAGCAGTAGTGAATGCGAAAGTGAAGAAGAGCGAAAAATGATGAAGTGTGTCAAGTCAGTCTATTGAGCATCATCAGATTGGTTAGGTGCACTATTCTTAATCCATTTTGGCTGTGAAGCCCAATTTTGTTTTATGAAACTTTTTGTAGACAATGAGTCTCCCTTATAAGCAGTGAGCTTTTGTATCCAGACAATGAGTCCTATTCAGGGCAGTAAGCCTTATGTATTCAGTTTTATGTTACTTTATATTGTGAGTTAATCCTCACCATCATTTTCCCTTATTGGGTTTTCACGTAAAAATATGGTGTTTATTGTGTTGATTTACTTTTTGTTATTTGTGTTTCATGCTCATACTTAATAACAAAATTGTGGGATTGTGGAATTAATAGGTGTTGAAGATTTAAGTTTGAATTTTGTGACAACTAATTCAATCCCCCTCTCCGCCTCCCCAATCCTTTCCCCCGCCACCTCCTCTCAATTGTCCTACACCTTTTAACACTTAACTTCTACAAAAAGGGTATTAAGAGGGCCTATAAGATTTGAGTGATAGTAATCTTGCACATTGAGTTGCTCAGGTTTAGTTTACAAAACTTCAAGACCATATTGTGAGTCTCAACATCAACAGGGAGTATGTTGAAAAGTGATGCATAAATTTCACCATCATGCAATTCACCTTAGCTTCCATGCACAATTCTTCTTATAATTCTCCCACTTTACATGAAGAGAAAAATTAGAAAATAACTATAATCCTGGATGAAGATAAAAATAGTATTTCTAAATATAGAATTTGCATGTAGAAGAAGTTGTAATGCAAAACCTCTATAAAAAGGGATCATATATAATTGATTTTATCATCATAAAAATAAAATTTAGACTGTGTGTCTGTGTTAAAGAATTCTCTGTTTCTGTGTTTTAGTATTTATTGTTTGTGTTCTTTTTTTTTTTGTGTTCGCCTTGACTTAAAAGAAATGAAGCCCCACCGCCTCACCTTCCTCCTACAATGCCTGTACCAATGTATTCTCCTCTTCAACAAGGTTTCTTTTCTGAGATAATGTTTTCAAAGTCAGATTGTCCTCCACCTTTCACCCCTTCTAGATGGCTGCATTTTCTTGCTCTATTTCTACAGATAAACCAAGTACTTCCACACACCTCTTGGGCCATTGAGGTCAACCATAAGTATGCCCAAATCTTCTTTATCATGTAGTTATTGTTAATATAGCTGGACATCCTGCCAAAATCCAGGGGTTAAAGTTAGCAGCAATGTAGTAATTCTTTCATAAATAGATCTTGGCTCATTTGCGATAGTAGTGAAAAGATAGCAACGAAATTGGTGAAAAGTTGTTGCCAATCGTTTTCAAAGATCTGGATAGAATCTTGTTCGAAAATAAAGTCATCAGTTCTCTCTACAATGTGCACTAACATTCACGTGAAGTCCAATCAGTAATTTAGCTTTATTTTTTTATGTTATTCGTTTTTGTTAATGGATTTCTAGTGCCCGTCTCTCTTCTTTACATTGCAGTAGTGACTGCCGTGATGATGATGATGATGATGATAATTAAATTAATGTTTCAAAATTCCTGACATGCATTATTTAATTAGATAACTTAATACAATTTTTAATTATATTTTTACATATCTGTTAGGACTCAGACTTACAGACTTCTTATTTGTGCCTTCCATTTGTTCTATCTTTTAGTTTTCAGATTTCTTGAAAGTTAAGGTATAATCTATTTTCTTAAATAGTGCTCTGTCGAGTTATAATTAAGTGTTTTTATTGAGAATGCAATTTGGTGTTTTAAATTTTTAAATAATATTATTATATTTTTTTTGTGAACAAGATAAAATTACAATTTAATGATTTTTATTTGTCTATTTGAATAGTATATTATTTAATTATTCATTTTTTGTCTAGTTTAATATATATATTTATCATTTAAAAGTATTGTTTTATTTTTGTTTAGATTAGTCTCAATTCTTAGATTAATATTTTTCAATTGAAGTTTATGATATTGCTATCTAGAATTAACCATGTAGATTTTTGAGTCAAACTTATTGACTCATGTTTCATGAGTAATGGTTCACAAGAATCCACCTCTCATGATGATGCTCCACTCAAATCAAAATTGTCATCAGCACTATGATCTAAGCTAAAATGACCATCACAACTATGACCTAAGTCATGACCACCCTTAAAATCTTGACCTTTTTAATTATAAATTCAAATTTTATTAAAACCTAAAATTTTAAATTTTATACTAAAAAAATTGTAATATAGAAAAGCGGGCTCTAGGAAAATTCACCAAGAGCAATTCACCATCTGAAAATTCACTGCCAACAATTCACCATGGGAAAAATCACTACCATGACAAATTCACCTCAAAGAAAATTCACCACCAGGAAAATTCATGGCATTAAAAGTTTGTGGCGGTGAATTGCTGGTGGTGAATTTTCCTTGAGGTGAATTTGTCATCGCCCTAAATTTTCATGAGGTGAATTGTACGGTGAATGGTGAATTTTCCTTGAGATGAATTTGATGAATTTGTCATAGCCATACTGTGAATTGTTGATGGTGCATTTTCGATGAATTTGCCTGATGCCCAAAAAAAAAAACGTTTTCCCTGACCGTATCATTATCATAACTCTATATTTAGATCAATCACAATATTTTGACCAATTCTTGCATCGACAATAATAAAACCTTTTAACTTTCATGCACTCTGATCTCATGTATTCATTACATCAACATCCATGGTTTCTTCTCTTATTAAGTTTGTGTTCACATCTTAGCCGTAGTACATACGTTGTGGGCTGTAACTCATCGTGTATGCTACGTAGATCGAAAAGGCACTGTAATTTCTACAAAGATTTGGAAAACCATTGCCTTTTGTTAATTTGCAACGCTTTAATCAAAAGGCTGAATTTTATGACTTGCAGTCAGAAACGAATGTAGAGTCGAGTCAAATAACAGGAGTCAAGTTCCGTGGAGAATACGTATCGTAGCATTTCATGTCAAAGAACTGGTTTACAGATTTTTCGGAGGATTCATACCAAAAAAGTGTTTCGACTTTAGTGTAAGCCGTTCAGAAATTGCCGTGGCCGAAGGTACATATGCCAAAAACATTAAAGGTGCTATGAACGCACGCCATGAGTCATGGGTCAATCATTCTACATTTGAATGTGCTTGTTTATCAATGTTATATTTTTTAATTTTATATCATATAAAGAGTAAAATAAAGATGAATATGTAAGGTCAAGATTAGGAAAATCTAAATAGTAAATGCAATACTTTCAGGAGGAGAATCTTTATCATTAGGATTGTCTCAAAAATCTATGCGATAAAACTATTAGTTATCTCCAAATAAGTGAGAACACCAATTTCTTTAAAATGGTCATTGAAGAGTTGCTAAGCACAAACTGGTAAAATGATTAACTTCAAGTGAGGAAACTTGCTAGAGTTGAGCCAAAAAAGAGCACCTCCATCCCTATGAGAAGAGGGAGAAGGCAACTTAGAAGGCTGAATTCATTCACCATGAGTAGGATTATCTTTAAGAACTAGAGGTTGAGAGCCACAAGAACCACTATCATGCCTAAGAAACTAGCTTCACCCAAACCAACATGAGAGGATGGATCTAATGAACCACAACTCTTTTTAAACATTATTGAACACCATATTGTACAATATTTGGGATTTTATATTTCATCACATTAAAATATGTATATTTATTATGATTTCAATTGATTAACATTTATTTTTTATTATTGAATTGGATGATGTCCAAATTTTGTCTCTAATAATTAATATTATGTATATAGGTCAAAATTTATATTTTACTATTTAATTAGATGATGTGTAAATATATTCAAGAGTAATCCCTCATAAATGGTAGGGGCTAATAAATTCTCTAAAAAATTTGTCTATTAAAAGATGTCAAGTTTGTAAACTACTTTATTTTTTAAGATAAATGTAATGAATAAAAATTTAAAGCCAACATTCTAAAGTAATCAAGAGTAAAGATTATTTGCGAGGATTGGAAATATGAGAGACCTCGAAGTGACACCATGCAATTGGTATGAAAAAAGAGCTTGATGATTAAACAAAATTACATGGTGGAGACTTTCTTGGTAAAAAGAAGGATGGTAAGAATAAACAATGAGTATTTTAAAAATTCAAAAAAAAAATTCTTTTGATTTATTTGTAATGTCAAAATGTTTATTATGGAATGGATAAATGAGATTATGTGATAGGGTTTTTTGGAAAAATAAAATTAATGGGTAAATGTACATAGTAAGTCCTCTTTTAAAAATGTGTGTATTCTAGAAGCTTTTGTAAGATTTTCCTTGATTAATATTGCTTTGATTTATACAAAAGATTAGCTAAATTAAATAGTTTGTTTTAGTGCACTAATAAAATAAGGAAAAAATTAATGAATTATATATATATATAGGCTTACATAAATTAATATTAGAGGAATGATTGATTAAATAGATAAATAGTCTTTATTTATTCAATTAATATTAGAAGTATTGTATGAATTAATTAAATAATTAAATTATTTAATCAGTGTTAATAGATAAATTAGGATGCTTGATTAAATGAATAAATTTATTTAATTAATTTATATGTGATTATATAAAGTGAATTGATGATAACAAAATTATGTAGAGATGATTATAGATGTATATTTTATCCCTCTTTGAGAGAACATTAAGTCTTAATAGAAATGAAATATAAATTATAATGGTTTTTAGATGAAAAAGGTGGTGACATGTCCCAATTGAAAAATTATATTAGTGGCATGGAGGTTGTTAGAAAATGTGTCTCAAAACTTACTCCTATTAATAAAATTATAAAAAAAGTGTAATTTTAGGTAAAGTTAGTTTTTATCCAAAATAATTTTTTAGATTTTTTAGCACCAAAAGAGTGGCTTTCTATAAAGGTATCTTTGAGCTCTGCAATTTTAAAGAAAAGAAATATACTCAAACAAAGCTCTCAAATTAAAATTTATGGCTTTTGAAAGTTTACATAGGAAGTGTAAAAACATCTTGGACATATAAAAGAGCTATAAGGTGGAGTTTACACTTGTCCAAATTATGATGCAAGTTGTGAAATGTCATAAGGAACATTTGATTGGAGATAGTAGAACTTGTAGTCTCGTAAATTGTCACCCTTGATAATTTCACACTATATTTTCCCCCCCCTAAATTATTAAGCCTAATTGAGTCCCTAGTTTCTTAAATTATGCATTCTAGATGGCATATTTTTATCATTTTTTAAGAAGTTACAAGCATTGAATAAATGCATTAATTTTATGTTTTTCCCCCAATACCCTAATAGGTCCAAGACCTTTGGTGTCCCAATCCACCTATTTTGTCAGATCCAAATTTGAATATGTCAGTTTCGGCATTTTAACATTTGAAATTAAAATTGTAAATGTCAGCTATCAAGATTTAATTTTGGGGAAATCAGAGAAATACCTATAAATACCTAGTTAATGCATCATTTCAAATCTATCTAGCAACAAGTGAATATTAAGAGCAAGAATTATTGTCAAGAGCATGTCAAAAGCAACATTTCAAAGCTTTCTTATAGCAATTCAAGATCCTAACATCATGTCAAATCTTATGTGAGTTTATATGTGTTTATGTTATCATTTTTTGTAAAGGATAACCCTTGTTGTAGGTCTCTAATAAATTCAAGGAATCAAGCAAGCAAGATCCAAGACCTTGGTCTAATGTGGATGAATTTATTCCTTCAAGGAAGCCATTTAAGGGTGTTGAATTGCAACACTTTATTGATTCATCATTCCTTCCTATCATTTATCATTTTTATCATTGAAATTGTCATTGTGAAAGTAGAAACACTAACACGGGGTTTGACTAAGGAAAGCCCCTAAATGGCACAATATTTCTTCTCTTTGTGAATGTACAGATTGTAGGTTTAGAGAGGATTGAAGGAAGTTTGAAGATCATTTATTCATTGTTGCATTCAAAGCCTTACATCTTGTCAACTCACAAAAAATCACCTACAAAATTTTTTGATAGTAATCTGAAAAACTTTGCAAGTGAAAATGGAGATCTCATATCTATCATTAGAGGATTGTAAAAGTAGAGCAAGAAACCCCTACAAGGAGTAGGATTCCCTTGGGTGGAATTATTCTCCTACAATGACTAACACCTAACTTCCTGGACAAGTACACATCACTCTACCCTTCCCAAATTTGCTTGCAAATATCTATTTTTGTTTATCAATTATTGGAAGCTTACATTTAGCATATTAGGTTATATAATCTAATTAGGTTAATCAAGTAAAATCAATTCCATTCATTTTAAGACGTTAAAATTTGTAGATCTAGGTTTGATTAGATCACCTTCATGGTTGAAATGCAATATTATCGCCTCGTTGATCTCCATCTTAGTGAAACAATAGAAATATACACCCACACATCACACATAATATTTCACTAAAACACAAAATTTGAATCCTAGGTTTATCACATTAAACCTAGGTTTCTCTTTCTATTTATTTTATTTTGGTTCTAACCTGTTAGCATTACATACCTTGTGAAATTGCATCTTAGATCTAAGGTTTTCATTGCATTATTTTGCATTTCCAATTTAAGGTTTCATTTTTGTATCATAAAAGATAAAAATTCAAAAAATTGCATATCATTTTGCATCATAGGTTGCATTTAGGTTAGTCACCTAGATCAGATCTACATTGAAAATTTTGTTCATAATTATCATTTTCATTGTTACACATTAACATTTAAGTCACATTGTCTTTAATTAAGAAAATTCTAGAAAAGTAGTCAATTGCAGACGTGTTTGTACATAGAAATAAGGGACTTAGACACTCTAATAAACATTCACTTTTTTAGTTTTAAGAGACCTTAGCAAGGACATAGACATCCTTAGGTGCCTCTATCCTTTTGCACTAGGATCAATAAAATTTTACACAATACTTTGTCTTTGTGTCTTTAGTCTATGTCTACTTGTAGATCTCTATTTTGGAATTCTTAATTACGGGTAAGTGCACCAAGATGGTTCCCAAAAAGGGGGCTTAAGTGGCCACCTTTTTATGAAATCAGGAAATGCTAACCTTGGACGTGAAATTGAGGATAGTTACACTCAAAATTTTGAGATGGAACAAAAACAAGGATCAAAGTGCTCTGAGTCTACTTTCTAAACTACTTATTTATTTTGAAAATGGTTGAGATTAAGGGGTTCAAAAGAGGGACGTACACAAATTGGTGTTGTTTTTGTCAGAAAAACATAACATAGCAACTCTTCTAGGACCCTAGCACGGTGAACTTTTTTGTAGTATTTTTAAAATCGCTATGGTCAAAAGTTAGATAATAGTATCTAGTTGATGCACAATTTTTCTGATAATTTTTTAATGAATATTTATTTTTTTACTAATTTTCTAAGTGGGCACTTCCTGAAAAGCAGAATTTTGGTCATGCTCCCCCTACAAATTTTGGAAAATAGTTGGATTTTTTTTTTTTTTTTAATTTGTAGAATGGAGTCTAGTTTCTACAAATGTAATTTATTTGAAATTTTGATGAATGGTTAATTTATAACAAAAAAAAAAAACCAAACACTGCTTTTTGGCAAAAAAATAGACATACAAACAAAAGAAATTATGGATGAAAGGATTAACATTGTCAGAAAGTGAAAAAAATTACATCGTTGGATAGCTAAGAGAGAACCTAACATTACACATGTGTTTTATTTTGTCGATATTGAACTAGATGCAATCTTGATGGTGAGCACGGACCCGATTATGTGAAAAATTATAGAATTTGCAAAAACACGTCTCTGGCCTCGTTGGGAATTCCCTCCAAGCCTTTGGGTTGGTATTCCAAGGAAAATAATTTCACTTTTTTCTTTGTTTTTAACGTGAAAAAACGTAGCGCATTTTTTAAAACTTTTTTTCAAAAGTGGCCACAAAATTGCTACCCAACTTCATGCACCTGCCCTTACATTCATTTAGGAATCTTTTGTATAGCTCAAAAAGTGAAAAAATGTAAAAAAATGGCATTGTTTTGTTTCAAAATTGCATCAAAATCATCATTTTTCAGATTTAGGCATCTTACACTTAGTCATTTTTTGTATTCTAGATCAAAAAAATGAATTCAAAATTGTGATTTACATTTCACATATTGTTACACACTTGCATTGGCATAAATTAAACAAATTCTAAAAAGATATTCATTGTCAGAATTGTCTGCAACTAGACCTAGAATCCTTGAACAAAATCACACACATTTAGACTTTAAATTTCTAGAAAACTTTCCCAGGACACAGATTTCGTTGGGTTCTTCTTTCCCCCTATTTTTTTCTCAACCAACTTTTACATAGATATTTCTTGTTGTATTCTTTGTCTACTTTTATTGTTTGAATTTTGTTTTTGAGTACTTTGTTATTATTATTTGATAATTTAGTGTTCATCTTGGGTACACTTAGCATTTTGAAACTCGCATGAGCTTCATGACCTAGTGTCCTATTTCCAATAATTAAGTGAGATGTAGTTGTAGACTTATGGGATCCCATGCTGTTATTACATCTGTTATGGATCTTGTGTCTTCCAACTCTTTCATGAAAAGTTTTTTCAATACTCAATCCATTTTCTCTAGGCTTTTTCCCTAATGTTATCATACCAATCACAACCTTATAATCAACCATTCTTTTGGATGTTGAGACTGTCATTGTCCATGTTCCCGAAGACAAACTAAAACAATTAGAAAAAGATCTAGGACTTCAAGACAATGTGAGTGCTGAATATCTAGTTGGCTTAGCGGTACTTATAATATATAACATTAGAAAATTGATTAGTAATTCTCAAGGATAATATTTTCTGCATAGCTTGGCCCATATAGTTGATGCTAATGTACCTACAATAACTAGTTTCACTTAAGCTTTCAAGTGCACTCAAAGTCAAGGAGTACATCAAGTATCTCTCCCTACAACCATAGCCTCTATTCCCACATACACAAATCCAACTATTGCTTCAAAATATTTTTTATTTTGCAATGTCATTAGATATGGTATCTTGGAAAGTTTGGGTGTTTCACCCCCTTATAGATTGTCCAAAGTTACTAGGGACATTATGCGCCCTAAGGAGGTAGAAGGAACACAAGAGAAGCATAATTTGGATGATTGGTTCCTACATTCAGAGTATACATTGATTAGGGCCTATGGATCTAAGGTGGTAGCACATTGCTTACCCTTGTATGTTTCTAACAGATTAGCATTCATGGAGCTGATGTGGTAGCTTTATTTTATGGACAAGGAGCTATTTAGAACTCCTAGGAAGGGCTTAGTTGTTGTGCCACAGTGTGCTTTTGGTTATTTCAAATCTATTGCTAAAGAAGCATATGAGAAGTTTTGGATAACGGTAAATAGCCTCAGGATTCCTATTGATGAGGTTAGGATTTTTGACCCTGAGGGATTTGTTAGTGATAAGAGGAGAAGTAAGGGCTTTTTTGGTTTTTCTCATGTTTTTATGTATATTGATGATGTATTAAGTAACTTGAAAATTGATGGAGCAATCATTTCAAGAAAAAAGGAATGGACAACTATATGTGATATTGAGGAGGACATCATGAAGAGAAATGTTTTCTGTGTAAGTCCATATGAT